>JALIGW010000021.1:10842232-11109368 GCA_023053685.1 Diadophis punctatus similis
GAACTCATTAATAACACCATTACCTTTTGGGTAAACTTCTAATATCTGGTGGGAAGCATGTATAAATATTGGGATTGTATATTACAGGTGCGAGTAAAAAGACTTTAAAAGTTGAACTTACTTTATGGGCCTAGCATTTCTGCTTACAGCTCCAATTAAGCCGACATAATAATTTATAAGTTCCTACCTTATGGCTACGGCTTTCCTCTTTTATTTCTTTTTTCATTTAACCAGATTTATATGATCACCCATTTCACCTAAGTGACTGTGGGTGGCTAACACAATAAAAGCATCCGTACAATGACAGGATGTGATGAATAACACACACAAAAGACAAGAACAATGAAGGATACACTAATCAATCACCATAAATTCAACTCTGGGACTAAACCCTCTCTCAGCCTCAAACCCTGAGAAAAACGTGAGGTCATAAAGGCTTTATGAAGGCCATCAGAAAGTAAGATAATCTAATCTCAGGAGATAGGTTGTCCCATAAAGGGGGTGCTGCTACAGAAAAGGCTCACTTCATGACCCCGTTTAATTAATAAGACTTGGAGCATGTCCCTTCTGCCAAATCTGATAAAATGGATAGAGACAACCAAGGAGAGATGGTCTCTTATGGAACTCAGAACATAGAATCAGAGGGCTGGAAGGGATGTTGAAGGTTTTTTTAGTTCAACCCAGTGGTGGGTTCCTACCGGTGCGGTCCACTCTATAGCACCGGTAGCGGCTCGCTGGTGACATCACAGTACCGGTGCGGTCGGTTGCCGGTGCCTGGGCGCCGCCATTTTTTAAAAAATTAAAATTTTTAAAAAAATTTCTTCTGCGCATGCCCAGAAGCCAAGCTTCTGGCACTGCGCATGCGCTGCCTTCCTACCCCACAGTGAGTCCAAGCAGGGGATGTCTGAGGGAGCGCGTGAGACGCTGAAAGAACGGGCGTCAGGAGCTATCTCCATTCCCCTCCCTTCAGCAGTCCGAGAAGCCACGAATGCGGGGTGATGATCCTAGGCATTTTCACACGTTTGAGGCTTCTCGAGCTGCTGAGAGGAGGGGGAATGGGTGGCAGGAGCCTAGGATCATCGAATGGGGAGAAGCATTCAGGCCGGACGGAGCCTCCTAGAAGAACCGCTGCTGTGGTCTTGCTGCTCCCGCTGAGGGGGCTGCGTTGCGGGTGGGCAATGCCCCCCCGCTTCTCCGGCCGCTGCCAAGATCCCGAGGCCCACACCCACCTGGTCACATGGCTGGCAAGCCACACCCACAAAATAAGCCACACCCACAGAGTGGTAGTAAAAAAATTAGGAACCCGCCCCTGGTTCAACCCTCTGTTCAAGAACAGGAGACCAAGTGGTTGTCTAGTCTATTTTTGAAAAACCCCAGTGATGGAGAATCCATAACTTCAGGAGGGAAGCTATTCCATTGATTACTTGTTCTCCGCTGCCAGAAAATTCCTCCTTATTTCTAGGTTGGATATCTCTTTAAGAAGCTTCTACCCATTACTTCTTGTCCTGCCTTCAGGACAAGAACAAGTCAATCCCCTCTTTTTCTCAAAGTATATATTTTAGTTGTGCGGAAAGTCGTTTCATGATAATCCTGCCTGAAAATTTTCCAAGAGGCTTGTTTTTCTGCATTCTAGCATTGGGAACTCACCTTAACTTGTGGAATAATTTCTCTCTTTAAGAGTGAAGTCAGCAATGGTATTGGCTTTATTTGGATACCAAGTTAAGACCTGGTGGGTTTTTCCACAAAATGAGGGCTCTTAAGGACACATTTCAAACTGAATCCATGTTCTGCTTGTGGAAGTAACCGTGTTGATTATGTTGGCTGTTCAGTTTCTTTTTGTCATATTACCACCTTTCATTTCCTAGGAGGTTTGAGTTATGAACATGTAAATAAATATAAATAAATGAATTGGAGACTTTGGTATGAAACATGCCTTTCTGTAAATAGTTTGACCTTCCTTGTTGGCTATCTCTCTCTTGACATGAGCCATCTCCTCACAAGTGACTGAAAGTATTTTTGTAGCTTCACCAGCTCAAGGAGTAGAAAGCCTCCACTAATGGTTGAACGTTTCTAAAAGTTGCTATTTATTTATTTGTGAGATTTATATACCGCCTCACAGTGCAAGCACTCTCTAAGCGGTTTACACCAGTAAGCAATGTATATTTATATTGCCCCCAACAATCTGGGTCCTCATTTTACCTACCTCGGAAGGATGGAAGGCTGAGTCAACCTTGAGCCGGTGAGATTTGAACCGCTGACCTGCTGATCACAGTCAGCTAAAGTGGCCTGCAGTACTGCCTCTAACTGCTGCGCCACCTCGGCTCTTAATTTGGCTATAATTTGTTAGTGCAAGGATAACTGTTGTGTAGAGCTTCTTTAGCCTCTTAACCTGTGTGTCCCTATCTGTTTTTCCTTCTTTATGCTTGCACGACCCTATACATGCAAAATACCAAATATTTCTCCTGCTTCCAGGATGATGTCTTTTCCTTTATAATAGACATCTTCAAAACCATCATCTCTGTTTGTTTGCTGTCTGATCTTTAAAGTCACCTTCCCGCACAAATTACAATATATTCCACTTACAGCAATGGCCCATTCGCTTGAAAGGAATGACGGTATGGTGGCTTATGGCGGAGCAGGAAGGTTCTGCTTGCATTCATTCTTCTCTAAACAAAAAAGCACAGTCGGAAAAAAATATACATTACATGCTTTTGCATTAGATGAGCCCACAGACTGCAGCATCTCCTGAATTATTTCTCTGATCTGTGGAGGGAAAACAGCAGCTTGCAAATTAAAGTCCTGGAAAAGAGCCATGGAAACTAAATGACTGAGGCAGAATAAAAATATCAAAACGATGTGAAGCCTGTCTTATAAAGCACAATTTCTCAGCATCCCCTTTTCTATTTTCGATAGCAGAGCGCTGTTTCCTGCTATGCATTCTCTCAAAATATTCTTATTCAATTCTGGTACCTCAGTCAGCCTAGTTACTGGGCTGTGGAAGGTAATCAACTGGGTGTAGGATTATTTATGTATTTATTTAGGCTAAAACAGAGGAGCTCACACAGAGAAGGTCTTCCACCAAGATAACTTTTAATAGTCCTTTGTTGTTGTTGTTGTTGCTTTTAATGGTTGTCGACATTGTCAAAATAGCTTGCTAATGTCCCAGATAGAAGCATATCAGGTTCCTCAATGGGTTTACTGTCCTTCCAATTGTCCATCTGGATTTGTTTTTCCCTTTCCAAACTGGTGGCATTCTGCTGACTTCACATCTTGAATCCCAAATCCTTCAGAAAGAACAATCCGGTTTCCATTCTCTTTAAGAATGGGAAGCACCGCTACCCAAGAAGGATATAAAATAGAAACATTTCATGGTTTCCACTACATTTAATTCTTGATGTGCTAGGAGATGGGCAAAGGACATCCTTCCTGTTGTCTTATTTTTATTGGCTGGATAAGTTACATCCTTCTAATAACGCTCGTATGGAGGTTTGAGTCCTGGCAATCCGTTGGCTCCCAGTTAAGGCTGATCCTGATTTTATGTGGGCAATTAGTGGCTTGTTGCTATGGTAACCACACCGCACACGTGGTTCTTGAAATTAAGTGGCTGAACGTGATCAGCCCTTTTTCCTCGCTCCAGCCTCTGCAGTTAAAGGCACTCGCTGTGTGAGAGAGATTTTGATTACAGATTCCCATAAAATATCTATAAACACGCACAATAGCAGAAGAGCACTATCAATTAAAATTTAGTATTCAATAATTCATCCTTTAATTAAAGCGCATTTCCTTTTCCTGTGCTCCAACCTTTCCAGCATTAAAGGAGACACCAGAGTTAATCATTTTGCAAGGAGTACTTTTAAAAAATTAATAAATTTAGAGGCGAGAATAAGGAGAGGGGGAGGAATTCAAAATATTGAAGTATTAATTATCTACGCATAATGAACAGAATGTTTTTTTTCTCCAATGTTAAATACCTCTAGTTTAGGAACTTTTCTTCGACAAAGATGATGGGACATGTCATCCATCTCTGCTGGTGAATAGTGAAAGTAGAACTTTGTCCTGAAGAGAGGTAAGCCATGTGGGAATTTTGAGCAAGCCCACCCCATCTTAAAATCTCAAATAGGATTGTTCCAAAGATGCTTTTTTCAAGAGACAACTGGATTTTCTGGTTTTTCTTTGAAGACATTTCACTTCTCATCCAAGAAGCTTCTTCAGCTCTGACTGGATGGTGGGGAATGGAAAGATTTATACTCCTTGCAGACAGCTGGTCATTTGCATTCTTTGGAGAGTCATTGAGGTCACTTGGAGGTTTATCTGTGTCCTCAGGGTCACTTGAGTAGTGCAAATGGGTGTGGAACAGCTAAATCCTTCCATTCCCCACTATCCAGTCAGAACCGAAGAAGCTTCTTGGATGAGAAGCGAAATGTCTTCAGAGAAAGTCCAGTTGCCTCTTGAAAAAAGCACCTTTGGGGCAACCATGACCAGGATGACTGAGAATCTCCCCAAACCCCAAAAACTTCAACCTCAGATTATCTACCATTGACCTCACCCCATTCCTAAGAGGTAGGTAAGGGGGGTGCATAAGTGCACAATCGTGCCTACCGTTCCTGTCCTAATGTACACATATAATCTCCATAGACACTCTCAAATAGGATTGTGAATGACAATGATTCATTAAAATAGAAAATGTATCTTTTGCTTTTCTTTCATTTCAGAACTTAACTGCATGGATAAGTAATTCTGATTCTAGCAGGCGGTAAAACCTATCAACGGCTGCTTCTAATGCAGTTGTGTGAATGGCCTTTCTTTAAATTGGACTTGTCTAATTTCAGCTGTGCTTAAGGGATCCACTAAGACCGAAAGTAGCAAAAACTGCACTGGAATCTGATCTGAGTAAAGTGTAAAGAGTGTTCCTGGGATGAACCATCCATATGGTTATATTAAAAAGGAGCCCATATGGGTCAGTGGCAGGGTAAATTCTCTCCTACTCATATTAGACAGAGGAATACTTCTGCTAGATTCAGTAATTGCAGGTTAATTTCACAGTGTCACTTAACATGTGTTGGGAAATAAAGAATTTGCCCTGATCACTGAAGCTGTGTAACTACTGGAAAAAGAAACGTGGCAAGACGTGGGCAGAAAATCCTTATTGTTTCATTTATCTTGTAATGAACTTTCAACGGGTGCTATTCAAATGCAAATTATATTAGCGGGTTGAAATATAGTCGTAATTATTTGTTTACTTTACCAGAATGTCTTCCTTGATCAAAGGTCAACTCAACTCTTACTGGAGCCTTCAATGTGGCTGTCTTTGTATCTCCCATACATTCTCCCTCTTCATTCTAATGGAATTGGATCAGTGCTTGAATAATCTGGGCTTTCTGCAGCACTTCTTCAGGGAGATCAAGTCTTCTTCTCCAATTTTTGAGATGCTGAAGATCGGCTTTGAGAAATAGCTGAGGAATTTTAAAATCCTAATTCAGGGGTCCCCAAACTTGGCAACTTTAAGACTTGTGGACTTCAACTCCCAGAATTCTCCAGCCAGCTGGAGAATTCTGGGAGTTGAAGTCCACAAGTCTTAAAGTTGCCAAGTTGGAAGACCTCTGTCCTAATTCCTTGTTTTCATGATGACTTGAATGCTACTTTTGTCAACGAGTTGCCCAATGAATATGTTTATTCCCAATAATTGCTTGGGACAGTAGCAGGAACTACCATATTTTTTGGAGTATAAGACGCACCAGAGTATAAGACGCACCTTAGTTTTTGGGGAGGAAAATAGGGGAAAACAATCTGCCTACCAGGTATTCATCTGGCTAGCGTCCTTAGTCTGGTCAGCTTCAGCACATTATTTTATCCCCTGGTTAGGACTTTAAAAAAACCTTCTTCTGAGAGAGTAACAATGAAAGAGCATGCAAGCCGGTAAGAGCTGGGAAGATAGTTAGCACCTGGTTAGGGCTAGAAAAAAACTTATTTGGAGCAAGTAGAGCAATGAAAAAAATTCTGCAAAGACTTAGGGCTGGAAAAACATTCTTTGGAGAGAGTAACAATGAAAAAGCCTGCAAGGTAAGAGCTGGGAAGATCTGTTAGCACCTAGTTAGGGCTGGAAAAAAAAGCTACATTCGAAGTATAAGACGCACCCAAATTTTCAGCCACTTTTAGGGAGGAAAAAGGTGCGTCTCATACTCCAAAAAATACGGTACTACTCCCCCTTAGTACTGATTTCCTCCAACTGTGATACTAAATTTGGGTGAAACAGCCACTGAATATCAGCTCTGTAATTTAATTTCCCCCCCTTTTCAATGTGTCATTTTTAAGAGGAACTTCTTGATTCTTTTACAGTGCAAAAGTATTTGACCTCAATCATTCTTTGGAAGACCTTATCGTTAGGTAGAATGTGCTAGCAGCTAGCCACTATCCTGGGTGACCAGGAAAAAAAATTGGTTGTTTAATTTCTCTTATTATTAGTGTTGAGGATTTTCTGACTCAGTATGATTGGCATATCAAGTTCTTTCAACAATTGAGCTTTATTTTTTTTTCTCAGGAAGCCTAAAGAACATAAACCACTTTTGAACTGAAAATGTCTCCTATTCATTGTGTGTCAGAATGGAGCTAGAACGGACCTTAGAGGTCTTCACTGTTAGGAAATGTATCCTTAATTCTAGGTTGCTTCTCTCCTTGATTAGTTTCCATCCTTTGTTTCTTGTTTTGCCTTCTGGTGCTTTGGAAAATAAGTTGACCCCCTCTTCTTTGTGGCAGCCCCTCAAATATTGGAATACTGCTATCATGTCACCCCTAGTCCTTCTTTCTGCCAGACTAGACACTTACAAAACTTGGTTGCAAGTTCTCTGTGTCTGGGAAGAAATTCCTAGAAAATAACTACCCGTTATGGTAAAACAATGTTTAGCTTGGTTCAGTTTGCTTATGTAAAATCTGGAATGATAAGCCCATTTTTGTGATATTATAAGACTCCCAGTCAAGCCTTTGTTAGTCTAACTTTTACCTTAAGAGGGATGGTCTCCGAACTAGTAGTGGGTTCTAAAACCCTTTGCTACCGGTTCGTGTGCACGCTCGCACACGCGCGCGACACTTCTGTGCATGTGCAGAAGCGTCCTGGGTGGATAGGCGGAGCCTCCCACCACCAGCGCTACCGGTTCACAGAACCGACTGAACTGGGAGCAACCCACTGCTGCTCCAAACCCCAGCATCTAATGCTGTACGGAATTCCTGGGAAATGGACCTTAAAGCGGAATAAATAAATGCATCAGAATTGGCTTTTTTCAGCTGGAATGAACGTGAAGTTGATATTCTAATCTAAGCAAGATGTGTGACAATAAGTCACACCGTGACATGGAGATTCTCAGCCATCCAGGTCATGGTTGTCCCAAAGATGCTTTTTCAGGAGGCAACTGGACTTTCTGGTTTTTCCATTCCCCACCATCCAATCAGAGCTGAAGAAGCTTCTTGGATGAGAAGCAAAATGTCTTCAAAGAAAAACTAGGAAGTCCAGTTGCCTCTTGAAAAAGCATTTTTGGAACACTATTGATATTGTTGTCAGAAAAGCCACAGGGACATGTTAAAAGAGCTCTGGGAAGCAAGCCTGGACCAAGGAAGATTTAATTTTCATTTCTAACGTAAACGACTTGGACTTGTCTAATTTCAGCTGTTAACCATGGGGCTTGACATCACTTCTAGAGTGAAATCACTCTATTTAAATGGAAGGAAATTTATGGAAACGGCCCCACTCAAACTAATTAAGTTGACTGTCTTTAAGAGGAACATGGCTTTATTTGCTGACTTAAGCCTGGATGTCTAAGGGTTAGACACGGTGATTCCCAATGACTGTTGCAAGTCACAGGGGTTCTACAGAGTAAAGCTGTTTTAAATCGTTACCTTTGCTATCATCTGGGATTCCTGAACTTTGATCCCAATTTCTTTTTGATAATTCGTGGCCAGATACGTCTTTGCATGGGCATTTTTTTCGTTTGACCTCTTTCAATACCGTTCGAGACCCAGACACAAAGTAAAGTCTTTAGCAATTGCAAATCCAATGTTAATCATTGCATCACCACATAATTGCTACCATACAATAGACTTTTAGTTGCACAACCCGGTGCACTTGGGGTTTATTGTATGCACTGAATGCTTTCTATATTAGCCCCCTTCCTATTCATTCTGCTATCTAATTTACCAGTAATTGTTTTCATGAACTTATCAAATTTTATCTTGGAGTTCATTAGAAACATGCTGGGCAAAGAGGATCAATTTACTAATTCAAGTTTATAAAAGAACAGGGATTTGTCCTTGAATTATACCATGGTTATTGCCACAGAAGCTTTGGAGATTAGATATTGCTGTACTTGAGAGCTATAGGATCCACTAACCACTAAATTAGCAAGCTAAATCTTTCTCAGGCATTGAATTGGAGGGGCCACAAATTTCAACAAAGAAGAGGGGGGTCACAAAGAAGCTGCCACAAAGAAGATGGGGTCAACCTATTCTCCAAAGCACCTGAGGGCAGGACAAGAAGCAACGGATGGAAACTACCGTATTTTTCGGAGTATAAGACGCACCGGAGTATAAGACGCACCTTAGTTTTTTGGGGAGGAAAATAGGGGAAAAAATCTACCTACCAGGTATTCATCTGGCTAGCGTCCTTAGTCTGCTCAGCTTCAGCACATTATTTTATCCCCTGGTTAGGGCTGAAAAAAAATCTTCTTCAGAGGGAGTAACAATGAAAGAAGCCTGCAAAGACTTAGGGCTGGAAAAAAACTTCTTTGGAGGGAGTAGCAATGAAAAAAATCTTTAAGAAGAGATTGGACAGCCATTTGTCTGAAATGTTATAGGGTCTCCTGCTTGAGCAGGGGGTTGGACTAGAAGACCTCCAAGGTCCCCTCCAACACTGTTATTGTGTTATTCCACAGCCCTTGATTTTGGTTTCCTCCAGAGTACTAATTTGTGTCCCAGTTTTGACCAATGTTCACCAAAAGTGAAGATTTAGGGTTTTTCTTCCACAGATTCAACCTCATTTATGCATTTCGTGTCCAGATCAAACCTTAAACTGCCAGAACAAGGCCACATTTTTTGGCTTTATCATTGGCCAGAAACAAATAACTTTCAGTGCATTCTACTGGTCGTAATCGACAGACCAACAAATGAGCCGGGCTCGGCGTCTCTCCACAATCGCACAACATCCACATGCAGCCCCCATTTGAACATATTGGTCTTGAGGCATTCCTACCCTCAAGCTATTTAATGTTCTCCAAGTAACACAGGGGAGATCAGATCCCTCAGCCATGTTCTCTCCTGGGCTTATTCCTTGTTCCATAAATTCTCTCCTGCATGATCCAATCTGGGTCAGTCACCAGGATCAGAGGTTTTAACTTCCGAGCTGTTGGACTCGTGCTGTCTTCAGGGTTCAACTTCTCTCTAGCAGAGTGTGTACTGTTAGGTGTATTTATAGTTGTGCTTTTAAGTCATGGGCTGTCATTTGCGTGTGCTGTCCAGCACTTGTCTTCTAAGTACTTGATAGGCTGGTGGTAAATCAGAACCCCTGTTGACTGATGAGGGGACTGGTTCCCAGGCTTCAATCACTCCCCTGGCTGTTTTTGTGCCTGCTCATCCAACAATCTTAGTAGCTGCAAAATTGAAGGGATCCAGCACAAGTCCGAAAGCTCAGAAGACAAAACCTCTGGTCCCGGAGACCAACCCAGATTGGATCCTGCATTATTATCCTGGAACACGTATATTTGCCTTCCTTCTCTCCTCCATCTTCTAATTTGGTTTTGCTCCTGTGTGCCTTCATGAAATTCATCTATATTGGCTCTTTCTTCATTGTCTCTTCCTACAATATGCTCCCCCAAAAGTTTCATTTTTAATAAGTTTGCCCGATGTAGTTCAAAAGTATCCGATTATTGTAGGAGTGGGTAAACTGATGGTACAACCCATTGCATTTTCAACAGGACTTTGGGACAGGAAATATCCTGCAGCTATGGGTCAGGAGGAAATGAATGAATTTGTTTCCCTTTGAAACACGCATCTCTGTGGGAAGTGAAGGATTGGCAGGTTGTACTGCCTCTAACAGAGATAGGTAATCTTGTGGGGTGCTTGGTGTTCTCTGAGCTTGGTAGTTTTCTTGCAGACATTTCACTACCAAACTAGATAGTGAAATCAACCAGGCACTGATGCTACCTAGTTTGATAATGAAACATCTGCAAGAAAACCGCCAAGCTCAGGGAGCACCAAGGACCCAACAGTTCAACCCTGAGCTATAAATATTCTATTGATAGGCAATCAATCTTAATCAGAGGTGGGTTGCTCCCAGTTCAGACCGGTTCTATAGAACCAGTAGCAGGAATTTCCCCCCGCTCGCAGAACCGGGAGTGATGGCCGGATGGCTACGCCCCTGAACCGGCTCTCTCGGTGGCGCTGTAGGTGCCGCCATCTTGTTTTTGGCTTCTGTGCATGCGCAGAAGCTGGGTTTTGGGCACTGTGCATGCCCGTGTGGCATGGCCACGCGGGGCGGGAGGAAGCGAACCGGCGGCGAGGTAAGTTAGAACCCACACCTGATCTTAATCCTCAAATTTTCTTTTGTGTGGTCTTCAAAGCTTCTCTGACTATGCTGGCAGCATTATTCCCTCCCCTTTTGAAGTGAGATAACTAAAGCAATAGCCCCCACATAAGCATACTATTGTTTTAAAAGAGACGAAGCAAACAGATAAACCACCCACATTCCGTTCCGACAATGTGTGATGTAGCCCAACTCATGGTGCAGCCTTTCACACCCAACAGAAGCGTTAGGCTGAGCTTAGCCTCCAAGGATTTGCCTGCGGTTGTTTTACAACATGGATTATTCCTTCCAACATGAGACATGTGCTGCATCTTCTAAAGCTAAAACTCCCACCAAGCTTTGGAGACCCCCTTCATTATATTACATCTGTTTTATTCGTTAAACCGTACTGTCTCTTCTGGTACACACAGCAATATCGCCAACGGTCGGAAATATGAATTATGTTCATGCATTTATTTGTGCCTTTTATAAACGGCTTCAATCTTAAAAGACTTTCGCTCATTTGTAAATACATTAATTGTTTGAAAACACCATACTCTTTCAAGAACCGCCTCCTCAATAAAGCAGGCAGGAGAAAGCTCTCCACTCCAGGATTTTTCATTTATGTGGAGAAAGAGGGTGGAATACAGATGGTAACTGCAGTTTGGACTGTTTGATTAAATATTAAGGGCAGAGCATAAAACGAAAGAATAATAGAGTGGGAAGGAACTTTGGAGGTCTTCTAGACCAACCCCCTGCTCAGGCAGGAAACCCTATACCTGTGAGGTGGTACGCAGAGCCATATCTGCCGGCACGGGAGCGATTGCCGTAGATCAGCTCCAGCCCGTATGCATGTGCTGGCCAGCTGGTTTTCAGCTGACCACCCTCCCCTTCCGGGAGTCTCCAGCGGCCCATTTTGAGGTAACTAAAGGGCTCGCACGGAGGCTCTGGGAGGGTGTTTCTGGCCTCCGGAGGGCCTCTGCAGGGGTGGAGGAGGCTGTTTTCACCCTCACCAGCCTCCAGGAAAGCCTCTGGAGACTGGGGAGGGTGAAAACCGGGCCTTCTGGTCCCACTGGAAGTTGGCAAATGGGGTGTTTCCGCCCTCCGGAGGGCCTTCAGGGGGGGTGGGGAAGGCCATTTTCACCCTCTCCAGGCTCCTAGAAAGCCTCTAGAGCAGTGGTGGCGAACCTTTTTCGGCTCGCGTGCCAAAAAGGGGGGGGCCTGCTCGGGCGCGCTCGCGTGCCCACACCCATTCCCTCCCCCCACGCATGTGCACAACACCCCCCCATGCTGCCCCCTGCGCATGCACACACCCCCACCCCCGCACAAAGGCTTACCGGAGCCTGGACGTACTTCCGGTTTTCCGGTATGCTGTTTTTTGCACTCCGGAGGGTTCAGGGAAGCTCCCTGAAGCTCCGGAATGCAAAAAACTACAAAACGGACAAACCGGAAGTGTCGAAAAGTGCACTTCCGGTTTGTCCGTTTTGTAGTTTTTTGCATTCCGGAGCTTCAGGGAGCTTCCCTGAACCCTCCGGAGTGCAAAAAACAGCACACTGGCAAACTGGAAGTGTGTTTTTTTGCACTTCCGGTTTGCCGGTGGGAACCCTCGCGTGCCGGCTTCTATGGCTCCGCGTGCCACCTCTGGCACGCGTGCCATAGGTTCGCCACCATGGCTCTAGAGCCTGGGGAGGGTGAAAAGCAGTCCCACTGTGCCATTGCGTGCCAAAAGTGGGGAGAGCACAAGGGGTCACTCGCGCATGCACAGAGGACATTGAATTATTGGTTTGGGCACGTGTGCGCAACCCCCCACGCTCCCCCCACTTTTGGCATGCGATGGCGAAAAGGTTAGCCATCACTGCCCTATACCATTTCAGACAAATGGCTCTCCAATCTCTCCTTTAAACTCCCAGTGTTGGAGAACCCACAACTTCTACAGGCAAGCCATGCCACTGATTAATTGTTCTACTCGTCAGGAAATTTCTCCTTAATTCTAGGTTGCTTCACTCCTTGGTTAGTTTCCATCCATTGTTTCTCGTCTTGCTTTTTGGTGCTTTGGGAAATAGCTTGACTCCCTCATTTTTGTAGGAGCCCCTCAAATATTGGAGCACTGCCATCATGTCTCCCCTAGTCCTTCTTTTCATTAGACTAGACATACCCAGTTGCTGTAACCATTCTTCATATGTTTTAGCCTTCAGCCCCCTAATCATTCTCGTTGCTCTTCTCTGCACTCTTTCCAGAGTCTCAACATCTTTTTTACATTGCGGTGACCAAAACTGGATGCAGTATTCCAAGTGTGGTCTTACTAAGGCTTTGTAAAGTACTAGAACTTCGCATGATCTTGATTCTATCCCTCTGTTAATGCAGCCTAGGATTGCATTGGCCTTTTTGGCTGCCGCCGCACACTTTTGGCTCATATATAAGAGATTGTCCACTAGGATTCCAAGATCCCTCTCACAATTACTGGCTCATTCAGCCAAGTTTCTCCTAACCTGCACCAATACAGTTGGGTGAAACTTTGTCTTTAATAGAGGATTTATTTGATTGTAATGCAGGATTTGTGTGCAGACGATTCCTACCATCTTCTGTAATTTCTGAACAAAGTCAATCGCACTAGGAAAATCGACTCCTTCAGATCTTGGACTCCTGGCTGGCAGAGGTGACAACCAGACACTCGATAGATTAGTGTTTTAGCATTCTTTACCAGCACACTTCCTCGATAGGAAAATGAAAATGTAAATGATCTAAATCAGGGGTGTCAAACTCAAGGCCTGCGAGCCGGATCCGGCCCATGGGGTGCTTAGAGCTGGCCCACGGGGCCGCCCTGGAAACAGTGAAGAACCGGCCCGCGGTGCTTCTGCCAGCAAAAACAGAGGCTCTGTTTTCAGCCACCACAACCTCCTGCAGCGCTCTGCCAGCGGAGCTTGGGAAGGGACCGCATGTGATGTTGAGCTGGCCACACCCACCCTGGCCACACCCACCCTGGCCACTCCCCTCCAGGTCAAACACAACCCAGATGCGTCCCTCAATGAAATCGAGTTTGACACCCCTGATCTAAATCATATCTGCTGCATTGCATTTTATTTGGAATAATCAAATGTTCCTGCACTTCTAGAAGCCAGCAACGGTTCTTGTTGTTTTGGCTTTGTAAGCGTTCATTGTATCAATAACTTTCGTTCTGTTCTTGCCTGGAAAAATAGATACAGCCGTTAACCATGGGCTCCAACGTGCACTGGACTCAGTGGGAGACATAAACCATCCTCCATATAACCTAAAAGTTTTTCTATGCCTAAAAATGTCATGACATTAACATCCAGTACCATGGGACTTTTCTTGAAATGGAAGATGAGAAATAATTCATTTCAGCATAAAAATGCACAAAATTGTTTCCTGGTCAGGAAGAGTTGATAGGCAAAGGACTTTAAACCTTTAGACCGACATATTTATCTATAAAAAGAATGTCACAAGGTTGGGTTCACTCTAGGGATTCTTGAATTTTCAAGTCCTTTTAATTTTTTTTTGGGTGGGGGGGAGAAACCTTTCCTCAGTTGTACAAGAATAGGCCAAGTTTTTGTCTGATACATAGACCAGAGGGAAGATCTTGACATTTAAGTCTTGTGACAGATTCTATTGCAGCGTTTTAAGTAGAGAATCAAGGATAAAAGTCCAACATGGCGTTGCAATTTATAAAAGTAAGAAACCAGACATTTATTTTAATTCCAACATTAGCTGGCTTTCCATGCTCTGATCAGCTGCTCCCAAATTTTATGACAAATTATCTGTAGCCCCAAATCTCATGGTTTTTTTTTTAAAGAATAAAGTAACACCAAAATAGGAATGCCTGATAAACAGTTCTTTGAAACTGTTCCATTCCTTCCAGCCTACAGCTAGTGAACATGCTTGGGGTATGCATATGATTAGTCTGCTGTTAAGACATTACATTATAATATACAGCTGATGAAACAAGTGGTCACCTGTGTTTAAGGAAAGAACTTTATACCCAATCAATTGATCACCAAAGGTGGAAACTATTCCTCAAAGGAGAGGGGGAGGGGGAGGGAGGGAGAGAGAGAGAGAGAGAGAGAGAGAGAGAGAGAGAGAGAGAGAGAGAGAGAGAGAGAGAGAGAGAGAGAGAGGAGGGAGGGAGGGAGGGAGGGAAGAAGGGAGAGAGAGGGGGGAGGGAGGGAGGGAGAGGGAGAGAGAAGGAAAGAAAGAGAGAGACTGGCTTCTAATTTTTTTTACAGTGCATGTGCAGGAGAAAAGGGTGCAACAACTTGATTTCAGCACAAATAGCACTTTCTGGAATTGTTTCATTATGGTTCCATTAGCTTTTCCGCAGCAGACCTATTCACTGAAAGCTCTTATATTCCCGAACGCCTGTTTACCTGTTTCCAGTTCAGCTTGACACAAGCAATGCATAAGATTAGAAAAGTCGTCATATAATAGCCACACTTAAACAACCAAAGGCCTCTCTTGAAGCATCTATCTAGTCTTATTAGTAAGCCAGCATTTTCGGTCTCTTCTTTTCTATGCATTTAGAAGGTAGTTTTCTGGGGGGAAAAAAAACCACCACCACCACCACAAAAACAAAGCAAAATGACAACAAAAACTCCTTGCAATGAATGAGAAACCTTAAGCATTAACAATGGCGCTTTTATGTTACAGTTAAAGAAAAATAAGCTTAGGACAAAACTTTTATCAGATTTTTTTGGGAGGAGGGATATAATAACCAAAGGTTTAATTCACATTCTGATTAATATTCTTCCTCCCATCAGCTATTTGTCTCCTTTCATTCTCCTGTCAAAATAAGACGAAAACAAAACAACAATAACAAAAAAAACCCTCCTTGCAATGAAACAGGTGAGAAACCTTAAACATTAGCAATGTGTCTTTTATGATACGGTTAAAGAAAAATAAGCTTAGGACAAAACTTTGTCAGATCTTTTTTTTGGCGGGTGGGTGGGTGGGTGGGGGAAGATATAATATCCAAAGGTTTAATTTACATTCTGATGAGCATGCTTCCTCCCATCAGCTATTAAGAGGCTCTTTTCATCCTCCTGTCAAAATAAGACAAAGGATATATTGCGTAAGCTCCTAAGATGTCTCTACTAGGCTTATGTGAATAGCTCTGATTCGATCTGAATAAAAGATTGCAATTTGAAGAAGCTTTTCATTTAAAAAAAAGACTGAAGGGTATTAATTCAAGAGCTCCATCTTTTTTTTAGGTCAAGTTTTTTTTTTTTTTTTACAATATATAAGTATCTTGAATACGATGTGTTGTCTAGGCATTTCATTTTACAGAAGAAAAAAAAAGTAACAGATATACTTATAATAATAATAATAATACATATAATAATTATAACCATATTTATAATAATTATATTAGCTTATTTATGATCATATTAATTCTATTAGCATACTTATAGTTATAAAACGACATTCATATTTTACTTACACATAACAATGCTCTTTCTTCATCTAATTTCTACCTCTTATCTCCAACCCTTGATAAAACCTATTCCACGTTAAATAATACTCTGTATCTCCTTTATCTTTTAATTTCAATGTCAAACTATCCATCTCTGCAGTCCAATATTTTCCGAATTATATTTTCATCTGGTCGGGTGTTCTCATTTTCCCAGTATTGTGAAAATACAATTCTCGCTGCTTGTCAATACATGTAACATTAAATATATAGTCCCTTTATCATAACTTTCTGGTATTATACCTAACAAAAATATTTCTGGCTTTAAATCTATATGCTGCTTAATCATCTTTTCCAACCACGTGTGTATTTTCGTCCAATATTTTCTTACTTTCATACATGTCCACCACAGATGATAATAAGTACCTGGAGTCTGATTACATTTCCAACATTTATTTATTAGTGACATTTATATACCGCCTCACAGTGCAAGCACTCTCTAAGTGGTTTACACCAGTAAGCAATGTATATTTATATTGCCCCCAACAATCTGGGTCCTCATTTTACCTACCTCGGAAGGAGGGAAGGCTGAGTCAACCTTGAGCCGGTGAGATTTGAACCGCTGACCTGCGGATCACAGTCAGCTAAAGTGGCCTGCAGTACCCCACTCTAACCACTGCGCCACCTCGGCTCTTCCAAAACATTGAGCAGACATGTTTGTTAAACATTTTTGCTAATCTTGCGGTGGCAGATTCCACCTATAAAACATTTTAAAAAGATTTTCCTGGCTCCATCTTTTTATTTCTAATATTCTCAGTACTAGTTTGTTTCTTACTCCTTCTCCTAAATATCGACTCCCATTCTTTATTTCCTACACAGAATCTAGATTAGAAGTGATCATGGAGATGATCAGATCCAGCTTCTGGCTAATTGCAGAAATTCAAATTAGAGCGTTCCCTCACAGATGGCTGACTAGCTTCTAGGAAAGTTCACCATTGTCTATGTCATTAATTCCACTCTCAAATTGCTCTTACCCTTAGGAACCTTTTGTAAGGGTTGTGTCTTCCTCTGACATAAATCCATTATTCTCTGCCCTGTACTCTGGAATAAGAGGTGACCTTCTTTGCTGTGACACCTTTTCAGATATTTGAAGAACACTATCATAGTTCGATTCAGTTGACTTTTCTCAAAGCTCAACCTGCTAGTTTCCTTTAATCTACCTTCATAGGTCTTCATTTCCAGTCCCTTTGTTGTTCTCATTGCCCTTCGCTGAACTTATTCCAGTTCCTCTAAATTCTCCTTGCAGTAGTAAATCCACAATGATCAAGAACTAAAACCTAGAATAGAATCTAGAAAGAACCTAGAAATACAACCTGGAAATAAGGAGAAATTTTCTGACAGTGAGAACAATTAACCAATGGAACAGAAGTTGCCTTCCGAAGTTGTGGGAGCTTCATCATTGGAGGCTTTCAAGAAGAGACTGAACTGCCATCTGTCAGAAATGGTGTAGGGTCTCCAGCTTGGGTTGGACTAGATCAGGGGTCTCCAACCTTGGCAACTTTAAGACTTGTGGATTTCAACTCCCAGAATTCCTCAGCCTGGCTGAGGAATTCTGGGAGTTGAAGTCCACAATTCTTAAAGTTGCCAAAGTTGGAGACCCCTGGACTAAATGATCTAAAAGGTACCTTCCAACTCTGTTAATCTGTTAAAACAAAGCAGAACAATATTTGGGAGGATTTTTAAATGAGATCTAGGACAAACTTTAAGAGATCTACTGTTGACGTTGTTTGTGCTTAATTGTTTTGCAGTTACATTACCTTGCTAACTTTTCTCCTTCTAACTAATCAAGGTTGACTCAGCCTTCCAGCCTTCCAGCCTTCCGAGTTAGGTAAAATGAGGACCCAGATTGTTGAGGGCAATATAAATATACATTGCTTACTGGTGTAAACCGTTTAGAGAGTGCTGTGTATTATCACTGGCTGTTTCAATTGGCATTTTTCTGTTTTAATTATGTTGTCTATTAAGTTTTTCCCCAAACTGTTCTTTTTAACTGTTTTGTGTTCATGAATTCAAGTCACCATGGCGGCTTTTGAAGATAAGAACTGAATAATACATATTGTTGTATGGGCAATATATTCTATTACAAGTTACGGATTGAAATTTGCATGAGTATGTTATGGACATTCCTTTAAAGTTGTAATTAAAGGAAGATACCTGTGGTTGGTAATAATAAGGACCAAGATAGCAAAATGATCTCTGTGTTTGATACTCCATATTATGGCTCTTAATGCTAGGTGCTTCCTACCATTACTTTTGACAGTAATTGATGTATTCTTTCCCATGTCACTGTCCTGAACTCTTTAAAGTTGTAATTAATTGCATTTTGGGAAGAAAATATAAAAAACTAATCTTTTAATCTTGACACGGAGGAAAAGGAGTTGGGATAAATGTTGAATGGGGAGGTACAAATAATTGCGATGACTCAACCATCTGAAAAAAGAGATTTTGTACTTCATGTAAAAAGTTTGAGGACAGCTCAGTTATCTTCTGTGTACCTAGATTTAATAATCAGGGCATGAGAATTTCCACATAGTTTGGCTTAGACCAGTGATGGCGAACCTTTTTTTCCTCGGGTGCCGAAAGCACGTCTGCGCGCGCTATCGCGCATGGGCGAGTGCCCACACCCATAATTCAATCCCTGGGGAGGGCGGAAATGGGCTCCCCTGCCCCCCCGGAGGCCCTCTGGAGGCTGGAAATGGCCCATTTCCCAACTGCTGGTGGGCCTGGTAGGCCCATTTTTCGCCCTCCCCAGGCTCCATAGGCTTTCCTGGAGCCTGGGGAGGGTGAAAACAGCTTCCCCCACCCCCCGGAGGCCCTCCAGAAGCCAAAACACCCTCCCAGAGCCTCCTTGCGAGCCAAAAATCAGCTGGCCGGCGTGCACATGCACGCTGGAGCTGAGCTAGGGCAACAGCTCACGTGCCAGCAGATATGGCTCCGCGTGCCACCTGTGGCACGCGTGCCATAGGTTCGCCATCACTGGCTTAGACTATGCATAATTTATAACACAGAGCTGTAGCCAAGTGTGTTCTTTGTTATTTTAAAAAGGTATTACCTTTTTACATTGTCTTTATAGTAGACTTAAGTAGAATAGGTTTAAGAGAAAAATGCACCCCAGAGAGCTCAAACTCAAATTTATATTGTAATGTAGCTGCTGGATATGTAGTACAAATACAATACAAATTATGTCTTTTTCTCTATTATTTTAGAACAGTGTTATGCATGTGTTCCAGTGGTGGGATTCAATTTTTTTTACTACTGGTTCTGTGGGCGTGGCTTGATGGGTGTGGTGTGGCTTGGTGGGCATGGCAGGGGAAGGATACTGTAAAATCTCCATTCCCTCCCCACTCCAGGGGAAGGCTGCTGCAAAATCCCCATTTCCTCCCGATCAGCTGGGACTCAGGAGGCAGAGAATAGATGGGGGTGGGGCTAGTCAGAGGTGGTATTTACCAGTTCTCCAAACTACTCAAAATTTCCACTACCGGTTCTCCAGAACTGGTCAGAACCTGCTGAAACCCACCTCTGATGGGTTTTAAAACATAGTTGTGTGTGTGTGTGTTCCCTTTCTACCTACTTATTTTCCTCCCTCCCTCCCTCCCTCCCTCCCTCCCTCCCTTCCTTCCTTCCTTCCTTTCTCTTTTATTTTATTTTATTTTATTTTATTTTATTTTACAAAAAAGTTAAAAATATGAATAATAACAACAGTCAGCTGAATGAGCGGAAGCCAGTCACTTTCTCTCATCCCTAGGAAGAATGCAATGGCAAACCACTTCTGAAATCTTGCTAAGAAAATTCAGGCAGTATTTGAAAATCGGACACAATTGAGCAGAAGAAAAAAATGCAATGCATGAATTTAGGAACTGGAAAAACATGGAAAAACATTTAGAAGCACGTTTAGAAGCACGTTTCACATCTTTGGGGAAAAAATTACAACACAAAAAAATGGAAACTCATTTGCTCAAAATCCTATCCCAACACAACAACCACTACTTCAACCACAAGCGCAACCACAAACATCTATCAACCAACCTAACAATATATCATCAAAGACACCCTTGAGTGTGAACAAAAATGTAATAACGCTATTTTATTTGGGCTAAATGTCACCAATGATCCTGATATCACAGAGGTTCGCAACATTATTGCACCAACCATATCCCTCGACGAAATCATTGAAGTCTCCAGAGATGGCCCCGAGTTCAAGTACAAAGATGGTTCGGTGGCCCCACGATTCTGTAGAATTATGTTCCTGGATAAAATAAGATTTTAAAATGAAGTAAACACTATAGAGATTTCTTGAAAAGGACAAACTGATTTATTTATCAACCAGGAAAAGGAAAGGAATGTATATTTGAGGTGACTCGCCATTGTAAGCATTTGTATTAAAAGTTAAAAAATGAATAACCATGACTCACAATGTTCTGTATGAATGCAGTATATTCACCTCAAAATGTGTTGGGTATGTTTCTGAAGGCATCAATCTCTTGCCTTCTACTGATGAGGATGATGATGATGATGATGATGATGAAGAGGGTGATGTTGACGAAGAAGTTTTTACTGTATTATTGGGATTTTCCTTGTTCAATTGCTGTGAACAAGGTTTGCAACATCTGTTCATTACTTAGGGCCAAGCTAGATGATATGTGACTCGCATGACTGCATTTCATTTATCTCTATGTTTGTCTTAAAATAGCAGTGACAGCAGAATTAGCTCGGAAAGTGCTCCTACTCTCTCCCTCTCTGTAACCTAATAACAGTTTTCTTTCCAAGACAAATAACTTCAAAGTCACTGCTTTCATTGGGATCACAACTTGCAGCAAAAGGTTCAACTCGCTCTTAAACGCCGTGCTCCCATATATTATTAAAGAGCTCTGGGGGTATAGAAGGAAGAAAGAATAAGTGAAATATAATCACAGTTTTATTTCCCCATGTGGATTATCTTCCATGGCTAGGCAAGAACAGATACTACCTATCAACGATGAAATGGGAAACAATTAACAGTCAGGCCCCGTTAGAATTTAACTTTGGGGTGCTTTTATTTTTCATTTGCACAAAATCATCTCAGCCATCAAATCAGCAGTGGATAATGAAACAAAACCAACAGCACAAATACCGTATTTTTCGGAGTATAAGACGCACCGGAGTATAAGACGCACCTTAGTTTTTGGGGAGGAAAATAGGGGAAAACAATCTGCCTACCAGGTATTCATCTGGCTAGCTAGCATCCTTAGTCTGGTCAGCTTCAGCACATTATTTTATCCCCTGGTTAGGACTTAAAAAAACCTTCTTCTGAGAGAGTAACAATGAAAGAGCATGCAAGCCAGTGAGAGCTGGGAAGATCGTTAGCACCTAGTTAGGGCTAGAAAAAAAACTTATTCAGAGCAAGTAGAGCAATGAAAAACCCTGCAAAGACTTAGGGCTGGAAAAACATTCTTCGGAGAGAGTAACAATGAAAAAGCCTGCAAGGTAAGAGCTGGGAAGATCTGTTAGCACCTAGTTAGGGCTGGAAAAAAAAGCTGCATTCGAAGTATAAGACGCACCCAAATTTTCAGCCACTTTTAGGGAGGAAAAAGATGCGTCTTATACTCCAAAAAATACAGTATATTATTTAAGATTATGGAGCCCTATCAACCAATCTCTAAACTGCTATCAGATCAAGGAAAGCTTTGAAAAAGGTACGGTATTCTCAAAATAATACAAGATCTATTGACTTTACTTAATGAACAGTGTTAGAATATGAAATACGGGTATCTCAATGAACTGATAAATGCTTGCATATATCTTGAGAAGGGAAATTAATGACCTCCATTCATTGAGGTCTCCGACTGCAGAAACCTGGCTGATCTCATGTATGTGAAGCATTTGCATCTCAAAGGGTGCAAATGACCAGTTGTCTGCAAGGAATATATTCCATTCCCCACTATTTATTTATTTATTTTTGTCAACTACATGTTGGTAATATACATAGATATAACATTGTTTATATACATAAGATGGGTACTGAAAAGAGGGAACATTAAGACAGGGACGGTAGGCACGCTGGTGCACTTATGCATGCCCCTTACTGACCTCTTAGGAATCGGATGAGGTCAATAGTGGACAGTCTAAGGGTAAAGTTTTGGGGGTTTGGTGACGAAACCACAATGTCAGGTAGTGAGTTCCAGGCATTTACCACTCTGTTGCTAAAGTCATATTTTCTACAGTCAAGTTTGGAGCGGTTCACTTTGAGTTTGTATCTGTTGTGTGCTCGTGTATTGTTGTGGTTGAAGCTGAAGTAGTTGTTGACAGGAAGAACGTTGTAGCAGATAATTTTATGAGTTATGTTTAGGTCGTGCCGAAGGCGACGTAGTTCTAAGCTTTCTAAGCCCAGGATTTCAAGTCTGGTTGCGTAAGGTATTCTGTTACGAGTAGAGGAGTGGAGGACTCTTCTTGTAAAGTATCTCTGGACACTTTCTAATGTATTTATGTCCGATATGTGGTGTGGGTTCCAGACAGATGAGCTGTATTCAAGGATTGGTCTGGCGAATGTTTTGTATGCTCTGGTTAGTAGTGTGATATTACCGGAGAAGAAGCTACGTAAGATTAGGTTAACAATTCTTGAAGCCTTTTTGGCGATGTTGTTGCAGTGGGCTTTGGCACTTAGGTCATTTGATATGAGCGCATGCTGGCTGAGGAATTCTGGGAGTTGAAGTCCACAAGTCATAAAGTTGTCAAGGTTAGAGACCCCTGATCTATACGTTGTAACTCCAGTGTGAAATCTTCTCATGCTAGACTCCAAAATGGTGTGTTGCGACTAGCCTTATTAGTACGGTAATAGTTTGGTTTTCAGGCAGCTGTAACTAGCTGCTGCATAAAATACCAAATTATTATATCAAGAAATTAATGCAATAACACATAGCGAACCCGTTTAAAATGGTAAGTAAAACATTGGGATTAGGTCATCGAAATGGCCTCCTGATACCAATAAATAAATAAATAAAATAGCAGTGCATGCTGTTCTTTAGCAACCTAAGAACAATATTTGAAAAAGACATAAACAACTATGTTAGCATTGAACAAAGAACACAATTGGATTCTGTCCATCTCTCTGTCTCAATGGTTCTTAAATGTTTTGACCTACTTTCTCCTTTTCCCTGTTTCAAAAATGTCATTACCACTCCCACCCCCTCAAAAATACAAAACCATCTTGACCGAAGCTGGAAATTGGATCCTCAACTCACAAACACATGATTACAAATTGCTCCATTAAGCCCAGGATAGGCCTAAATTACTCCCTTGGTGATATTTGCCCCCGATTTAAGAACCACTAGTTCATCTATTCCTTCAATATGGAAATAGGAACAGATTAATATGCTACTTTTTAAGGAAGTGATTGTTGGAATATTCACCCGTTTAAACATTATCTTCTCTAATCTTTTCTGTTGTTTTCCAGATATAACCATTGGAAGTTGTCTATTCTAAATTCTGATAGAAGTATAATCTTTTGTAGCTCTTTTTAAAGTGTTGGTTGTTGCTATATAAACATGTTTCAAAATACCAAATGAACATTCGTTTTATAATGTTCACTACGGTCCTTAAAGAAGAAATCAGAAATATGTTAAAAGTGTCAGCACCGGTAGCGGCCTGCTGGTGACGTCACAGTACCGGTGTGGTCGGTTGCCGGTGCCTGTGTGCCGCCATTTTTTTAAAAAAATATTATTTTTTAAAAAAATTATTTTTTATTTTTTTAAATTTCTTCTGCGCATGCCCAGAAGCCGAGTTTCCGGCACTGCTCATGCGCTGCCTTCCTACCCCACAGTGAGTCCAAGCAGGGGAGGATGGCTGAGAGAGTGCATGAGACGCTGAAAGAACGGGCGGCAGGAGCTATCTCCATTCCATTTCCTTCAGCAGTCTGAAAGGCCACGAACGCGCGGTGATGATCCTAGGCATTTTTGCACGTTCGAGGCTTCTCAAACTGCTGAGGGGAGGGGGAATGGGCAGCAGGACCTATCTCAGTTCCCCTCCCTTCAGCAGTCCAAGAAGGCATGCCCACCCGGTCACATGGCTGGCAAGCCACACCCACAAAATAAGCCACGCCCACAGAGTGGTAGTAAAAAAATTAGGAACCCGCCCCTGGTCAGTATGTACATCATGAACCAGGATTTGGTGGGTTGGTAGTGTTTAATCGCAAAAACAAAGACTACTTTAAAAAAATTAACAAATGAAGACACAAGGATTAAACTTTTCTAAAATAAGCCAATTATCAACCAGAAAACTAATTTATCTAGCACTGATGATACCTAATTTGAGTAATGAAATGTCTGCAAGAAAAGAACCAACCTCAGAGAACACCAAGGACCCCGCATTTCAATCCTGAGCTACAAATATTCTCCTTTATCCCTAATGCAATCTATCATTTGCATGTTGCCACCATCACATTTAGACTGCATACTCCCCCAAAATACCACTAGATGGCAGCAAAGTAAACCAGAAAATTATATGCTTCCCTCTAGAGGTCATCTAGATTTGGCAGCTCTGGTTCGAAAACAAGCATAATAAGTAATTGCACCCTCAAATAAATATACCTAATTATAAACAATCTAGGTTCATCAAAGCAGAGGATGCTTAAGGGGTGGAAAGTTGCTTTGGTTTTGGGGGTTTTATGCTGCGCCTGTGTTGACTGGCATGTACAAACTCCTGTAATGATGTGAGGTTGTCCTGAAGTACGTAAATCTGAAAATGATTGATTACTTTATGGTCTAGACTGACAGATTCAACAGGCTAGGCCCTTAGCGTTATTACTCTTGCAGTGATTTTAACTGAAGATTTGCTTAATCTTTGCAGCATAAAACTGCTTGAGAGATCTTAAATGTTCCATCATCAGGCACTACAGTGAGAATCCAACTAAATCTCAAATATCCTGATTACTCTTCAGGTTTGGACCTTCTTAACATATTTAGATCTAAATCTCTTCCTTTTTGCTGAGATGGGGAATCTGTCATTCCTGCCCAGATAAAATCTTCCACTATTTTTTCTGAAAGCTTGGCTTAATTTAACTTTCTTTTTTTTTTAAAAAAAACCATTCTTCCTAAAGGCTATAAATAAGGAATTAATTCTCCCCTTGTAATCAGTAGGTCTCCTATCAGAGAATCGTTGTGAAATCTCTTGCACAGCGTTCAGCTTCACTTTGCACATATCAGTTTAGTTCAGCTTAGCATTTGGAATCCGGAGACTTTGTTCTGGAGTGAATTAAAGAGGAGGAAAAAAATAGCACGGGTACTCTCGGCAGATACAATACGCGTGGTATCTGTATTTTATATAATACTCCGACACCCACACAAAGCAAACTGACACACGCCATAAACACATAGCCAGACCACAAACCCGGAGCCAAACCAAAGCCCAGGATGTAACACCACAGACATATATTACAAAACAGCAGACTAATCTGCAAACATCAACTCCATCAACTAATCGAGATGTTACTCCATCAACTAATCAAGATGTTACAACACAGCCAACCAACCCGCTTACATCAACTAAGCCAGCACTCCACACACCCCCACCAATATATATAGAAAGATGGTAGCTCTGACCACGCTTTGCTCGCACAAGCACACAGCCGAAAACACTAGCCTGAAGATGATGAGTGTGACCTCGTCAAAATGTCGCCAAGATACTCTCAATCTTACACGGGAAAAGACCCGAATACGCCAAGACGTGCATACCTATACCCGTGAAAATATATATATATATATATATATATATATATATATATATATATATATATATATATATATATATATATATATATATATATATATATATATATATATATATATATATATATATATATATATATATATATATATATATATATATATATATATATATATATATGTAGGTCTTTGGTTATTCAGGTTTTCTCCCGCGTGAAATTGGAAGTGTCTTGGCGACATTTCGATGAAGTCTCCAAGACACTTCGAAACATCGCCAAGACACTTCCAATTTCACGCGGGAGAAAACCCGAATAACCAAAGACCTACATACAAACACCCGCGAAAACCTCAGAAAACAAATATATATATATATATATATATATATATATATATATATATATATATATATATATATATATATATATATATATATATATGTGTGTGTGTGTGTGTGTGTGTGTGTGTGTGTGTGTGTGTGTGTGTGTGTGTGTGTGTGTGTGTGTGTGTGTGTATGTATGTATATATACCCATACATATACATACATACATTATATATGCAGGTCTTGGTCTATTCGGGTCTTTTCCCGTGAAAGATAAAGAGTATCTTGGCGACGTTTCGATGAGGTTCCACTCGTCATCTTCAGCTGGTGTCTTTGGCTTCGTGCTGCTGCGAACAAAGCGTGGTTGGCGCTGCTGTTTTTCTATAAATAGTTGTGTGTGTGTGTGTGTGTGTGTGTGTGTGTAATGCTGGCCCAGTTGCTGCAGGTGGGTTGGTTGGCTGTGTTGTAACATCTTGATTGGCTGATGGAGGAACATCTACATTAGTTGATGGAGTTAATGGAGTTGTGGCTGTGACTCGTTTGTTGACTAGGGCTAGTTTCCAGATGTCTGGTAGGCGGGAGGTATCGTCACGTTTGTTCATGTTGTGGGGGTGTTTCTCTATTTCGATGGACATGAACAAACGTGACGATACCTCCCGCCTTATATATATATATAAGCATGGGATCGGAGGGGGCAGCATTAAGTCAGAAGGAAGAGGAAATTGTGATATTATTTCTCAGATCTCTTTGTGTTGGGAGCAGGGAACAGCATTGGCAGAAGAATCCTCTTGTTCAGGCCTTCTCATTATCCACTCTTTTCATCCACCTACACGATTGGATGTGGTGCATTCACAGTATATTAGCATGGATATGTTCTCCTTTTCAGTCTGTGCATGAGAAGCTTTGACTCCAACAACTCAAAATAGAATGCTTTTTGCCCTTCCCTGCCTCTCAGACTTTCTCTTTTTCTCTCTTTGCTTTCCCTTTCAGATTTATTTTCAAAGAACGAGGTCTACGCACAATGTATTCTGAATTAGGGAAGGGAGACACAGTGCGGTAAAGGGAAGCTTAATGGTATATAGCCGTGATGGCAAATCTATGGCACGCGTGCCACAGGTGGCACACGGAGCCATATCTGAGGGCATGTGAGGCGTTGCCCTATGTCAGCTCCAGCACGCATGTGTGCGCTTGCCAGCTGATTTTCGGCCTTCCAGAGGGCGGGGGGAGTCTGTGGTGGCAGAGTCTGTGGATGGCGAGAAACGGGCCCAACGGGCCTACAAACTTCCGGTAGGCCTGTTGGGCCCATTTTTCGCCATCCACAGGCTCCGGAGGCTTTCCTGAAGCCTGGGGAGGGCGAAAAATGGCCCAACGGGCCTACTGGAAGTCTGGAGGCTTCAGTGAGGCCTGTGTGGATGCACAGGGGGAGCGCGGGGGGTTGTGTGCGCATGCACGGGGGGAGGGCATTGCATTATGGGTGTGGGCACGCCATCACTGGTATATAGCATTAAAAGAAACCCCCTCCCCCAAACAACAACACAATCCCTCCCACTCTTTGCATATGTCTTCCGATTATGACACTAATGAATCGATTAAAACAGATGCATAGACTGACCATGACACTGTCCTTCATAATCAATGGGTGTCAGTCATGACTATTTTTGCGCTGATGTCTCGCTTCCAAAGGTAACATCTCTCAAAAGTACACCTTTAACACAAGTTAAAGCTTCTCTCTGATGCTTTTTTCCCCTCTCTTCTCTCAACTCTTTTGGCTGTGTGGTACTTAACAAAAATTGGGCCTTGAATGTGATGTTTAAGGAAATTCTCCCCCCCCCCCCCCGTCTCTTTCTCTCTCCAACTTACCATTCTCAAACACGTGATGTGCTGGTGGGCAGATTTTGACAATAATTCCCTCCTCCCTCTTTCACTATCAATAAATATGCCTGAAACGCATATTGATTTGACCAGCAGTGTTAAATGCAACTTGTGGATGGGGGGAACAAGGGGAGTTGCCATAAGACACGGATAATATGTCTTCAGTGAGTTGACAAATACTGCCCACAATTTTTAATGGTTACAGCAAAAACGAGGCTTTGGTGCTATGTAGAGAGCAAACCCAAATACCAATTTTTGTGATCCCTGCTGGTTGCATAATTTTTCTCCAACTGGGAGAGAAACAAACCTGTAACAGGTATTGACTCTTATAATGCATTGGTCTTTTTTTTTCCTTAGCAAGGATCTCTAAACTGTTTTGAAGGCTGCCCACAAATTACACTGTATGAAAGCAGTTTCACAGAGGATTGCTGGGCTGATAGCTCATAGGGGGGCTGATAGATAAAAGATGTTGAGACTCTAGAAAGTGTGCAGATAAGAGCAACAAAGTTGATTATGGAGGCTAAAACCTGCGAAGAAAGGTTGCAGGAATTGGGTATTCCGAGGGTATTCCGAGGGTATTCCGAGGGTATTCCGAGGGTGAGTCAAAAAGTAATGCCATTTTCTTTATTTCAGGTGAGGTTTTTGATAAATAAAAACCAAATAAATAAAAATACCTGAAATTTTTCCCAGTTATAAATGATTATATCATTTACATTCTAAAATATTTTGTTTCTTACTTTTCAGGTTTGTAGACTCGCAAGGAAAATTCAAAATGGCTGCCCCCTTAGAGTTGTGTCAAAAACAAAGAGCAGTGATTGAATTCCTTGTTGCTGAGGGGGAAACCCCTGTGAATATTCACAGACGATTGCAAAATGTTTTTGAGGACAATACTTTAGATTATAGCAATGTATGCAGGTGGGTCTGAGGGGCAAACATTATTCCAGTGACGAGGAAGTGAAAACTGCAGTGAAGAAGTGGCTCAAAGAACAGTCAACAAAATTTTACGAGACAGGGATACATGCTCTCATTCGAAGGTGGAACATTGCTATTGAGAGAAACGGTGACTATGTTGAGAAGTAGGGATGTGATCCACAGAGGACCAGCTTCATTTTGATGTATGCTACATGTTCCTGTGTTGGTAGTTATACCTGTCCTAAAGAAAATGGCATTACATTTTGACTCACACTCGTATCTTAATGAAAAGAAAGACTAGGGGTGACATGATAGCAGTGTTCCAATATTTGAGGGTCTGTCACAGAGAGGAGGGAGTCAACCTATAGTCCAAAGCACCTGAAGGAAGGACAAGTCCTTCCTATCAATGACTACTTCAGCTTCAACCACAACAACACACGAACACACAATAGATACAGACTCAAGGTAAACTGCTCCAAATTCGATTGCAGAAAATACGACTTCAGCAACAGAGTGATCAATGCCTGGAATGCACTACCCGACTCTGTGGTTTCCTCCCCAAACCCCCAAAAACTTTACCCTTAGACTGTCTACTGTCGACCTCACTCCATTCCTAAGAGATCTGTAAGGGGCGTACATAAGTGCACCAATGTGCCTACGGTCCCTGTCCTAATGTTCCCTTTTATTCGTAACTATCTCATATATTCATAATCATGTTTATACATTTCATGTATTCACAATCATGTTTATAATTTTAGTTGTAATCTTATATATGCTTGACAAATAAATAAATAAACTAAACTAAGAAGCCATGGATGGAAACTAATCAAGGAGAGAACCAAGCTATAGCTAAGGAGAAATTTCCTGACAGTTACAACAGTTAATCAGTGGAATGACTTGCCTCCAGAAGTTGTGGGTGCTCCAACGTTGGAGGTTTTAAAGAAGAGATTGGACAACTTGCCTGAAATGGTGTAGGGCTTCCTGCTTGAGCAGCGGGTTGGACTAGAAGACCTCCAAGGTCCTTGCCAACTCTGTTATTCCATTATTCTGCTTTTCAGAGAGGAGGTGGGCATCTAGTTCCCTGTACAGCCTCCAACTTCTAGGATTTGGAAACAACGCAAAACGCTTCCCACTGGAAGGGAGAATGTACACCCAAGCATTACTTGGGTGTAATGAAAAGAAACCACTACCTGACTCTGTGGTTTCTTCCCCAAACCCCAAAAACTTTAACCTTAGACTGTCTACAGTTGATCTCACCCCATTCCTAAGAGGTCTGTAAGGGGCGTGCATAAGCGCACCATCGTGCCTACCGTCCCTGTCCTTCTGTCCTATTGTCTAATTTTTATTTTTTATTTTATTTTATTTATTTTGTCAAGTACGTGTTGGTAATATACATAGATGTAACATTGTTTATATACATAAGATTGGTACTGAAAGAGGGAACATTAGGACAGGGACGGTAGGCACGCTGGTGCACTTATGCATGCCCCTTACAGACCTCTTAGGAATGGGGTGAGATAAACTGTAGACAGTCTAAGGGTAAAGTTTTGGGGGTTAGGTGATGAAACCACAGAGTCAGGTAGTGAGTTCCAGGCATTTACCACTCTGTTGCTAAAGTCATATTTTCTACAGTCAAGTTTGGAGCGGTTCACTTTGAGTTTGTATCTGTTGTGTGCTTGTGTATTGTTGTGGCTGAAGCTGAAGTAGTCATTGACAGGAAGGACATTGTAGCAGATAATTTTATGAGCTATGCTTAGGTCATGCTGAAGGCAACGTAGTTCTAAGCTTTCTAAGCCTAGGATTTCAAGTCTGGTTGCGTAAGGTATTCTGTTGCGAGTAGATGAGTGGAGGACTCTTCTTGTAAAGTATCTCTGGACACTTTCTAATGTTTTTATGTCCGATATGCGGTGTGGGTTCCAGACAGATGAACTGTATTCGAGGATTGGTCTGGCGAATGTTTTGTATGCTCTGGTTAGTAGTGTGATACTACCGGAGAAGAAGCTACGTAAGATTAGGTTAACAACTCTTGAAGCCTTTTTTTAATTTTACCTATAAATTTACCTAATTTTACTTATACTTACTTTGCTTTTGTTTATGTTTATATCATACCTGTTATCTTGTACACGTGTTGACAAAATAAATAAACAAACAAACAAACAAACAAATAAATAAATAAATAAATAAATACTTAACTCATTGTGCCTGCTTTTACATCTCTGAAACTTGGTCTGGCTTCCTTTTGGAGCCGTCCCCAAAGTCTTTCTCCTTCTCTCCATTGTCCTTGTCACGCTCTTCCCTACAAGAACAACAACAACAACAACAATAACAATAACAATCGGACATAAATACAATTGACAGTGTCCAGAAATACTTCACAAGAAGAGTCCTCCACTCTTCTACTCGCAACAGAATTCCTTATTCCACCAGACTTGAAATTTTGGGCTTAGATAATTTAGGCCTTCTATCTGATCTAAATGTAGTTCATAAAATCATCTGCCACAATGTCCTACCTGTCAGTGAATACTTCAGCTTCAACTGCAACAATACAAGAGCACACAATAGATTCAAACTCAATGTAAACCGCTCAAAACTCGACTTCAGCAACAGAGTGATCAATGCCTGGAATTCACTACCTGACTCTGTGGTTTCTTCCCCAAACCCCAAAAACTTTAACCTTAGACTGTCTACAGTTGACCTCACCCCATTCCTAAGAGGTCTGTAAGGGGCGTGCATAAGCACACCATCGTGCCTACCGTCCCTGTCCTTCTGTCCTATTGTCTAATTTTTACCTATACATACTTTGCTTTTGTTTTTATGTTTATATCAGACCTGTTATCTTGTACACGTGTTGACAAAATAAATAAATAAAAAACAAAAATAAAAAACAACAACAACAACAAAAGCCTAGCTAAGTTGTGCCACTCGTGCGTGGGTCTCCGAGGCTTGACACAATTTTCCTGACTTAGATTTCCTGTCCCCTGAAGGCCCTCAAGACTGATGATGAACCCGCTCAACGGGTCTGCTCTCCGATGAAGGCCAGCCTAAAAGCCAAGGAAGCCAAATGGAGCATTGACTGAGCATCGCAGCTCCAGGCAAAGGAAAGAGCCACCCTGGTTTTTCGTCGCTCTAGCTTTGCTTCAAGCCTCACTGCCTTTGAGGAGCACTAAAGTGGCCTCCGGATAATGCTGGCTAATCAGAGGGAGACAAGCACAGATGCTTTGCTTTTATTAAATATCTGCAGCCTTCCAGTCAGAAGAGGGGAGGGGGGAAAGCGGGAGGAAGTGTCTCAGAACTCATGACCTCCACGTCTGTCCTTGAAGCCAAACTGTGGCTGTTGTGTTTTGTTTAACTCGTGGAGGGAAGGAGATCTTTTGAAGGATTTGCCTATCTTTGATCAGTCAACACGAAAGGAATCTTAAAGACGGTGAGGCAACTTGGAAGAAAGGAAGAAGACGGTGAGGCAACTTGGAAGAAAGGAAGAAGACGGTGAGGCAACTTGGAAGAAAGGAAGAAGACGGTGAGGCAACTTGGAAGAAAGGAAGAAGACGGTGAGGCAACTTGGAAGAAAGGAAGAAGACGGTGAGGCAACTTGGAAGAAAGGAAGAAGACAGTGAGGCAACTTGGAAGAAAGGAAGAAGACAGTGAGGCAACTAGGAAGAAAGGAAGAAGATGGTGAGGCAACTTGGAAGAAAGGAAGAAGACGGTGAGGCAACTTGGAAGGGCTCTACTGTTTGGCAAATGGTGCCAGGGGACAAAGCAGTAGCAAGCATTTATTGCTCTTTATTTTGAGTTCTCAGTCCTTTTCTTCTTTGGGAGAAGAAAGGGACAAGCAGTTTATTTTCCAAAGCACCTGAAGGCAGGACAAGAAGCAATGGAGGGAAACTAATCAAAGAGAGAAGCAACCTGGAATTAAGGAGAAACGTCCTAACAGTGAGGACAACTAACCAGTGGAAGAGCTTGCCTTCAGAAATCGCGGGTGCTCCATCACTGGAGGTTTTTAAGAAAAGACTGGACAGCAACCTATCTGAAATTATATAGGATCTCCTGCTTGAGCAGGGGGTTGGACTAGAAGACCTCCAAGGTCCCTTCCTGCTCTATTCTGACTGACTGATTGGTAAACGTGCTGGCAATCTGATACTGGCCTTAGTTAGCCAGCTATGCTGTTTCATCTCACAGAGGGGAAATAACAATTCATTTATCATGATGGTTGCATCATGGTTTTCTTCTGCCTTCTAACCTGAGGCCAACTTTCTAAAAGAAAACTCGAGTTTTAGAAATTATACAACCAATTCACATGTAGAATGCACGACAGTCGCAAACAGATTTAGGAGATAACTCTCAAGAATAGAGAGTTGCATAGAATAGAAACAACAACATATGATTTACTTTTTTGTTTTTTCAAGCTGAGCCATAACTGGGTTCCCCCAAATGTTTGGTTGGTTTTAACTTAGCATGCTCTTGATTTATTTTATATACATGTATTTATTTATACAATTTGAGTCTGGCAAATTCAGCAAGACTCTGAGCAGCTTGGAACATTAAAAACAGTAACTAGTAAAACAGTGTTTTTGTGAACATAGCTGGGGTGGTTTCCATAAAAACTAATCTACCGTATTTTTCGGAGTATAAGACGCACCGCAGTATACGACGCACCTTAGTTTTGGGGGAGGAAAACAAGGAAAAAAGGCCTCTGCCTCCCAGCAATTTGCCAAACAGCAAATAGCACAGATGATATACACTGTTTGCTGTGTATTTCTGTGCATGTGTGCCTGACCCATAGAAATAGCAAAGAATTGGAGAAATGTACATTATGGCAGTATATTAATCCCAGAAAGTTTTCTTAAATGTAATTACACTAACTCCTCCTAATTATTTAAATAGATCTACTCCAAACATGACTAAGTCAGGGTTTCTCAGCTGGCTTATTTTAATACTAATACTTAATACTAATACTTAATACTAAAACAGGACATTTCAGATTATACTTTTACAGATCTTTAAAATTGATGTGGCTTTCTGGAAGTATTCTCTGCTATTTAAAAGAAGATACAATAGCACTGGGCCTCTTCAGAGCAAGCATTTATTTTAAAAAGCTTCTTCATTTTGTTAAGTTGTCTAGAACAATAATAAAGCAGTCTTTAAAAAATAAGTCTAATAATTTGAACACTCTACAAACATTTAACAAAATAACATTATTAACAGAATCTGCCTGTACCTAGGATAGAACTCACAACCTCCTGATTGTGAGGCAAGAGCTCCATCGCTGAGCCACAACAGCTCTAGCTTTCCTTCTTGCAATTTCAGCAGTCTAATATTGCCAGCAGTTTATCTTCCAGCAATATGTCTCATCACAGCCACCTAGTTTCAGTTTCATTTTACCACGTGGCTTGCAAGCCTCCGTCAGCTGTAGGTCGGGAGGCAGTTTATCTCTTCTTGTGCTCTTCTTGTGCTTTGCCCTGTTTGCTGCAAAGAGGTAAATTGCTGGCAGGCAGAGGCCAAAGGGTGGGGGTGGCTGGGTGGCTGGGACTACATTCGGTGTATAAGATGCACCCAAGTTTTCACCCTCTTTTTGAGGGTAAAAGGGTGCGTCTTATACTCCGAAAAATACGGTATTTGCAAGAAAACGCTCCAAGAATCGAGGAATATTCTGTATATTGGTAATTCCAGCCATCATTTTTTTTTGTGGAAGTAAGGTAAAGCTGCGCAATTTCTGTGGCTTTTAGCCCTTACTTGTTCAAGGGAATTTGCTATTATTATTACAGATGGATTTTAAAGATTGGATGTTTTAAATTGTTCACCTCGTAGATTCCATATGGATTGGGATGCCATGTAAATCATGTCAGTAAAATTAAATTAAAATTAAAGAAAGATAAAGCCATATACAAGGTCTCCAGAGTCCTATTTTACTTTACATTTAATTATGATAGAAGAATCTGGTTTTAAAAAATGCTGGTAGAACTCAGCACTCAAATGGGATAAAAACAGTTTTTGACCTTGTTTTCGTATTGTTTCTAGTATTAAAAATCTTAACATGAATTTTATTAATTTACTCAGTGGGGGAAAATGCAATTTTGTTTTCTACTTTTTGGGCTTTTTTCCATTTTTCCTTTTAATTAAAATTCCATTAACTTCTTTCACACAGGAAAGAGAGAGCATGAGAGAGCAATTGGGATAAACAGAGAGTTATTATTACTTTAAAAACTTGCATTATATAGTGCTTGAATATATACTCAAAAATGTTAGAAATTTGTCATGTGCTTTTTCCATTGCTCTTTTAACACCAAATATCATCCTCTTAACTCATCGTTGACAATCAGTTTGGTGCATTGCTTAACCATGCCAGTCTAGAAACCGAGACACGAAGAAGAAGGAGGAGGAGGAGGAGGAGGAGGAGGAGGAGGAGGAGGAGAAGGAGGAGGGAGGAGGAGGAGGAGAAGAAGAAGATGAGGAGGAGGAGGAGGAGGAGGTGGGAGGAGGAGGAGGAGGAGGAGGAGGAGGAGGAGGAGGAGGAGAAAAAGAGGAGGAGGAGGAGGGAGGAGGAGGAGGGAGGAGGAGGAGGAGAAGAAGAAGAGGAGGAGGAGGAGAATGAGACGTTGTACTCACCTGAGACGTCCATTCTCGTCCGGTGGAGCTAGCCGCCAAGATTGGGTATTGGCACAGCCTTCCAGCCAATAGAGACTGAGTCTGGAAAAGTATAAATAGTGGCTCTAGGCCCTGGTTCCCCCTCTTTTGACGAGGAACGACTGCCAGACTCGATGTGCCAAAAAAAACAACTGCAAGAACTTTATTGATCATATAGGGTAATATAACAAACCAACCCTGCAGAGCATTAATCCTAATTACCTAAAACTAGCTACCTAAGAGTTGAGAATGCATCCTAAGAACTAAGGCCTAAATACCTAATGACTCATAGTAACAAAAAAACCTTCGTCCAGCCAGAGACCCAGGGAGGGACTTGGCGGCTAGCTCCACCGGACGAGAATGGACGTCTCAGGTGAGTACAACGTCTCATTCTCCATCCTGGGTGGAGCTAGCCGCCAAGATTGGGACATACCAAAGTACTTCAGTCCCCAGGGAGGGCATCCTGATTCTGGCTGGGACCACCACCCTCCAAAGTTACCTGTTCCAGCACTCTACGCCCAAAGTCAGCCTCCTGAGAGGCGAAAGCGTCCAATCTGTAGTGCCGGACAAATGGTGTTGGAGAAGCCCAAGTGGCCGCTCGGCAAATCTCCTCGATGGAGGCCCTGGTGTTCCAGGCCGCAGTGGTGGCTGCGCTGCGTGTGGAATGGGCCGTAATCCTGGTGGGTCGTGGCAGTGAAAGTTGTTCATAGGCCACGTTAATGACAGTGCGAATCCACCGACCCACCATGACAGAGGAAGCTTTCCTCCCCAAGGAAGTGGTGTGGAAAGAGACAAACAAGGCCTCGGTTTTGCGAATGGCAGAGGTCCTTTGAACGTAAATGTCCAGAGCCCGCCTCACGTCCAGGAGGTGCCACTGCTTTTCAATGTCAGAAGATGGGGTGGGGTAAAAGGAGGGTAATACAATCTCCTGGGCCCGGTGGAAATATGAGTTCACCTTCGGAAGAAAGGGGGGGTCCAAACGCAAGACCACCCTGTCCTGGTGGAAAACACAAAGGTCACCCCTAACCGAAAGGGCTGCCAGCTCAGAGATGCGGCGGGCAGAAGTAACCGCCACCAGGAAGACTACTTTGTATGACAGGTGGGCTAGGGAAATGGACTCCAAGGGTTCAAAGACACCCCCTGTGAGTGCTGATAACACCTTGGTCAAATCCCAGGTGGGGTACCTGTGCACCACTGGGGGGCATCAATTGACAGCCCCCTTCAGGAATCTGGAGATCAGGGGATGGGCTGAGAGTGTCCCCAGAGACGGACAGGATAGGACCGTTGACAGGGCAGCTACCTGACGTCTGAGAGTGCTAGGAGAAAGCCCCTTGGCCAGCCCCTGGCGGAGAAATTGCAGTACATTTATTATTGACAGATCTAATGGGGAATGTCCTTCCCTGGCACACCAGGAGCAGAAAGCCTTCCAGGAGGCAGCATAGATCCTTTGGGTGGACGGCCTGCGGGAGTCCAACAAGACCTCCAAGACGTCCTCCGGGATCCGGCGACTCCTCAGAGTGAGCCGCTCAAGTGCCAGGCGGTCAGTTGCAGCCACTGAGGTTCTGGATGCTGCACTGACCCCTGCACAAGCGACCACTCTGTCGGAGGGATCCTCCAAGGGGGGGAGATCGACAGGGAGACTAGGTCGGAGTACCACGCTCTCCTTGGCCAGTTGGGTGCCAGAAGGACCATCTCGGCTCTCTCTTCCAGCAATTTCCGGATGACCTGCGGAATGATGGGGGTTGGGGGAAAAGCATAAAGCAACCCTCGGGGCCACCGACAGCGAAGGGCATCCGTCCCCTCCGCCCCCTGCCTTCGGTACCTAGACAAGAACCTGGGCAACTGAGCATTGCCGGGAGTGGCGAATAAATCTATCACCGGCTGACCAAAATGACCCACGAGCTGATTAAAGAGATCGGGGTGGAGGCTCCACTCTGAATTGTCTATTTGGTTTCGGCTAAGCCAGTCTGCCGTGTCATTATCTACCCCTGAAATATGCTCGGCCTCGAGTGACAGCAGGTGACGTTCAGCCCAGAGGCCCAATTGCATGGCCTCAGTCATCAGCTGGCTGGACATGGTCCCCCCTTGCCTATTAATGTGAGCCTTGGTGGCCACATTATCCGTTAGGACCAGTACGTGCGAGTTCTCTACAAGAGGGCGAAATTCTTGCAGTGCAAGTGTTACTGCCCTTAACTCTAAGATGTTGATACTGAGGGTCGCCTCGGACTGCGACCATGTGCCCTGAGCCACCAGAGAGTCTGCGTGGGCCCCCCCACCCCGACAGGCTGGCGTCCGTGGTGACCACGATTTGCTGAGGGGGGAGGAAGCAGGTGCCCCTGTGAATCGCAGACGTGGTCCACCATTTCAATGACTCCCTGACAGAGGCCTGGGGCCTTACCTTCGTATGGGCGTTTGCTCGACCCTGGCGTTGGTAGGGGAGAAGGAACCATTGAAGGTCCCTGGAGTGTAGGTGTGCCCATGGAACTATATGGATAGCTGAAATCATTTTGCCCAGGAGGGAAGACAGCAGGTTCAGGGGAACCAAGTGTTGTCTCAGAACTTGCTGGGTTAAGTCCAATAGGCTGTCTCTCCGGTCCTGGGAAAGGTACACCTTACACTCCAGGGAATCAATGATCGCCCCCAAATGGACGATCCTGGTAGACGGGGTCAGCTGGCTCTTGGTTCGATTGACCAAGAAGCCAAGGTGGTCTAGAGTATTAAGCACTACCTGAACATCTCTCTCAGCCTGAGAAGGAGAAGCTGAGGAGATGAGAATATCGTCCAGGTAGCACTGGATCCTGATGGGGATGGATCTGAGATGAGCGGTCAAAGCCGCTAGGACCTTAGTGAAAACCCTTGGCGCTGAGGACAGGCCAAAGGGGAGCGCCCCATATTCATAATACACCCCTGCATAGCAAAACCGTAAGTACTGGCGATGAGATGGCCGAATTGGAATGTGGAGGTAAGCCTCCGAGAGATCTATGGATGACAGTAGATCTCCTTTCCTAATACTTGCCAGAATTGAATGCAGGGTGTGCATTTTGAATTTCTTGTGAACTATGTACCTGTTGAGGCGCTTAAGGTCCAATATTGCTCTCCACCCTCCCGAGGATTTGGGTACTACAAACAAAATGGAGTAGAAACCCTGCCCCTGTTGGTCCTCAGGCACCCATTGGATAGCTCGAATTTCCAACAGGTGCTGGATGGCCTGATTCATGAGGACCCGTTTTTGTGGATTGGAAGACAGAGGACAACGAAGGAAGAACCTCGGGGGAGTGGAGAGAAACTCCAGAGAAAGACCTGATTTCAGGGTTCGACAAACCCATGCGTCATTGGTGATTTCCTCCCATCGGCTGGCATAGAGTGCCAGACGACCCCCTATGGGAGGATCGGCCGGAGATCTATTTATTCCGGCGGAAGGAGCGACCGCCGGCCCCTCTAAAGGGCCGTTTGAATTGGTTGCCCCTGAAAGGCCGGTCAGAAGAGAATTTCTGACGTGCCCCATATTGGCCCTGGGACTGCCCTTGGAAGTTGGACTGGGAAGTGCTTTGGGCTCTATTCTGACCTTGGTAACCCCCTCGGTAGTTCCTCCTGGGGAAGGAGGTTGGGCGGAAGGGGGCCTTGCGGCTACCTGAGGGAAGGACTTTCTTTTTGTCCTTCGTCTCTACCAGAATGCGATTGAGTGGCTCACCGAAGAGAGCCTGGCTCGCCACGGGCCCAGCGGCCAGCTTCCACTTATACTTTACGTCAGTTGACCAGGTGCGCAACCAAGCCATGCGCCTGGCCACCACTGAGGATGCCATGGCTCTTGCTGCGAAGCGGGCTGATTGTAGAGTGGCGTCCGATGTAAATTGGGCCGCAGCCAGGAGCTTGTTGATGTCCTGGTGGGCCCGGAGGTCAGACGGTGGCAGGTGGTCCTGGAGCGCGTAGAGCCACTTAACGGTTGTTCGACAGAAGAAAGAGGCGGTGGAGGAAGCCTTCAGTGCCCATGCGGCCGCCTGGTGCGTCCTCTGAAGCGTCGCCTCCGTTTTGCGATCCTCGGCCCGGAGAAGGTCTTCAGGTTCCCCCGGCATCTGGCCATTCGAGAATAAGGCCAGGACCGGGCTGTCTACTGGAGGCACTGTAAGGTGTTGAGCCAAAGCAGAGTCAACATTATAAAAACGTTTATCAGTTACATTGGATAGGGACCCGGAGGTTGGGTTTCGCCATTGCTTCAGGACCTCCTCTACAAAAAGTTTTGGAGCCGGGACAATGTCAGTTTGTGATGCCGTAGGCTCGAACATGGGGTCAGGTTCCGGGGTTGGCTCAGAGGTCCCGGTAGGCGTGACCAAGTTGGCCGTGGTCTTTGCCTTATGTAAAAGGGATCTAAAAAGGGCAGGTTGGAAGAGGTTAGAGGAAACTGCTGGTTCAGGCCCAAGGTCCTCGTCCTCTGACATGGCCAACTCGGGAAGGGCGATCCCTAGGTCTTCCTCCTGATCAGAGTCGTCGGAGGGGATGGACAAGGACTCTTCGGCTTCATCCTCCTCCTCCTCCTCACCCTCACGTTCGTGAGAGACTAAGTCAGTCAGGGGTTGTGCTTGTGGAGGGTTAACATAAGTTGACTGCTTGTGAGAAACCCCAGTCATGGCCCTCATGCCTGCCTCAATGCCCTGTCTGATGGCCATGTCAATCCTGTCCTGTAGTTTTTTTGACTGAAAAGGATCCTTGGTTGATCCCTTAGTGGTGACTCGTCCCCTGCGGCCACCCTTGGGGCCCCACACATCCGCCCTTGATTTTTGAAGATTGGCATTGTCAATGGACACATTATTGGGGGACTGGGGCCGCTGGAGCCTGGGTGTGGAAACCCTGTCCTGTCTGCTGGCAGATCTGTCCCCTGACTCCGGAATTTGTCTATCCCTGGGTGCCCTGTCCCTGGTGGAAGGGTCAGGTGATTGGGAGCGGATGGGGGACCGATCCCTTGTTGCTGATGGAGAGGCCGCCCTGAGTGAGTCAGATGGATCTGAGTGAGGCCTTGTGGTCTTGGCCTTGGCCTTGCCTGATCTATGGCTTCTGTCAGTCATACTGAGAAGCAGGCTTTTACTATGCAAAGAAAAAGTGCTGTACAAAATGGCCGCTTGCAGAGGACACACCCAAAATGGCTGCCCTGACTGAGGGAAACAGAGAGAGTTACACCAAGTGTCCTGGCCACACCCCACTCTCAAAATGGCCACCGATATAATAGGGGCAACCAAGATGGCCGCCGGCCACGAGGTAGTGAGGCTGCTGCAGAGACAACGGCTGCAGGGTCTGAAGAGGCTTGCCTGTCAGGTGAGGAAGCGAGGCTGCAGTCAGGAGGCGATCCCTGCAAGGGAAAACCTGCTCTCGGTCTTTTCGGCCTCCCTGAGGCAAACGCGGCACTTCAAAGGGTCTCTGGTGACGCCGGCTGTCAATCAGCCTGCCGACGGTCAGCTGGAGCCTCGGCGTCGACCGCTTGCGCGAGTCTAGCCTGGCAATCGATAGGGAGGATCGTTGGAGGCTCGGAGGGGCGCGGAAAGGCTTGCGACAATCCGGCCACGCTCCCAAAGCAACAAGTCCACTAAAAGTTCAAGAGCCTCGTTCTCGGATCCGGATGGCTTGCGCGAATCCGGGCGAGAAGCAGGCGAGGCTGACGGCTCTTCCGATCCTTTGAGTCTTGTCTAAAAATCAGCTGTAGATCGGAAGGCTCGTGGGCGGTCCGGACGGCTTGCGCGAGTCCGGCCGCAGAGTCAGAGACCGATAAGAAGAAAGCGGGGGCAAGAAAAATAAAAAAAAATATTCAGCCTCAGCTCGTGTGCGTTGGATGTGAGGCAGTTGCCAACGGCAGAGAGGCTGCTTGCTACCCCTGGTCTCAATATAAGGCACAAAGGTGCCAGGCCTCGCCTGACGCCCAGGCGAGCGGTGGTCCCACCGCCGGCCCCCTGATTATGGGGCCCTTTCCCACTCCCTCTGCAGCCGGTTTATTAGAAGAAGGTAAGCAAAGAAGTAAAATTTAAGATAAAATTTAAAATAAAAATTGGTTTGCACTGGGCCTTCGGCTGGAGGGGCGAGCAGCAGTTGGACTTGCGGCCAACTGCCTTCACCCAGGGTCAGTGGACGCTAAGGACACCTGGGGGGCTCGGACAGGGAAAGAAAAAGGTATCACAGAAGGAAAAAGGAAAAAAAGAAACACTTACAGTATTAATTGCAGTATAGATGGAACAATATGGCACTAGTCGTTTGGCTAAGACTGAGTCAAAAGAGGGGGAACCAGGGCCTAGAGCCACTATTTATACTTTTCCAGACTCAGTCTCTATTGGCTGGAAGGCTGTGCCAATACCCAATCTTGGCGGCTAGCTCCACCCAGGATGGAGAAGGAGAAGACAACGAAGAGGAGGAGGAGGGAGGAGGAGAAGAGGAGGAGGAGGAGGAGGAGGAGGAGGAGGAGGAGGAGAAGAAGAAGAAGAAGAAGAAGAAGAAGAAGAAGAAGAAGAAGAAGAAGAAGAAGAAGAAGAAGAAGAAGAAGAAGAAGAAGAAGAAGAAGAAGAAGAAGAAGAAGAAGAAGAAGAAGAGCAACAACAACATCAACAACAACAACAATAGGGATTGGTCCAGGCAGTCACCAAGAGTACAAAAGCCAACCAACCAACCAACCAATGAGGAAAAGGTACAAAAGCCAACCAACCAACCAACTAACTTATAAAGGTGAATCATACAATATATTGCACCAGTTATAAAGATACTCAGCACTTCATACGTGGGAATGTAAAACTATGACAGTTCTTGCTGTCTATTATGGTGATTCAAAAAAATTCCCCTCAAAAGATATACAGTACATCATGAAGAATTTTTTTTTCTTTATCACCTACGGTAGATATACCATCATAACGACACCATCCACTTCAATTTATCTCAGTAAGGAAGGATGCATGTAAATAAACAGAATACGAAGAGCAACAAACAGTGACATTGATCATGAATAACTCATCCGAATCAGACATGTCAACTGATTTTAATTTGCAATTTGATTTAAGTGCATGATGGAATTCATACTGCCGACTTCTTCCTGTGTCTAGCTTTGATTTGATCAAGGTGCCTGAGAACGTCTGCATGATCATAGGTTCACTGCATCTTCAAATCCACTCAAAGGTACTTGATTTGATATATCACATTTCTTCAGTGAGTCAAATCAAATCTTTGATTGGAAGCAGAGATCAGACTTGAAATTACCTCCAAACGAAAGCAGCACACAATTCTTGTAAGCAATAATTTCTTGCCATTTAAACAACAGGAAAATTCAACTAACTCCTGGGAATTCTAGTGCCGTTCATGAAAGCAATGCCTAACTTTGAGACTCTGTTCGGTTCTTTGTGGCTTCAAAGTCCATGTAACAATGGTGGTCTTTCTATCCATTAGCAGGGTGAGGCCAACTATCCTCCTCCTCCTCCTCCTCCTCCTCCTCCTCCTCCTCCTTCTCCTTCCCCTTCTCCTCCTCTTCTCCTTCTCCTTCTCCTCCTCCTCCTCCTCCTCTTCTCCTTCCCCTTCTCCTTCTCCTTCTCTTCTCCTCCTCCTCTCCTTCTCCTTCTCCTTCTCCTCCTCCTCCTCTCCTTCTCCTCCTCCTCCTCCTCCTCCTCTCCTCCTCCTCCTTCTCCTTCTCCTTCTCCTTCTCCTTCTCCTTCTCCTCCTCCTCCTCCTCCTCCTCTCCTCCTCCACCTCCTCCTCCTCTTCCTCCTCCTCCTCCTCCCATATCCATCATCGGACATTGGCAATCATGTTGGTGATCCTATTTTTATCAACAGCTGCACAAAAAAGTGCTGCTGAGTTTTGTCCAAACCAGTTCCTTAGTTTTTTAAGTCATGATGTTCTTTTTCTGCCTTGACCTTGTGTGCCTTCAATCTTTCCCTGGAGGATTAAGTGAAGTATGCCGTATTTTTCCGGGTGTCACATCACATGTCCAAAATATTCTAACTTCTGCTCAACTAGCCTTGGTTGATCTAAAAGTCTGATCAAGGTCAGTTCAGAGTAGTACTTGTGTGGAAAAACCACCTAAATATTTGACAGCTGTTTCTAGGATTAGAAGTAAAAAAAAATAAAGTAGAAGAAGATAATGATAAATTGATTCTAGGGCATATTAAGAGAATGTTCCATGAATTCATCAGGGGCCTCTTTTGTTCTGAAGGATACATTACAATGTCTATGTTCTGGCCCAGCTACGGACCACAAAGAACGCAGCACACACAAAGTCTGTACAAACCTTAGTTTACTAATTAAGGACTACTAATGAGCTTTCTTAGTAGTCGTCAAACACAAATACAGTTTAAAGCAGTCTTTTCTGAACACCGGCTATTAATTCAACTTCATTAACAGCCAGCACAAGTCCACGAAATAATAACTCAATTCTGAGTAAACAGTCTTGTATATAACAGCAATCTTACGGTGGTTGGCAAAATGCCCAGAAGCAATTTGCAGGAAAAATGCCAAGAGAGAGAACAAGAGCCGATCAGATGTTTCTGGAGTCAAGACACGAAGGAATATGAACGACGTTGTTTCCTGCAAATTGGCTCCTTTGTCCCTTAAATATGCTAGGGGAGTGGCCAATTAGCCCCAAGCCTTACTCCCGGGGAGACCTTCTCCTTAGGAACCATTCCTGCCTTTTGGCAGCTCTGCGTGCCCGTGCATTGAGAATTGGCTCCTCCTCTTCTTCCTCGTCACTGATGGGAGCTTCTGGAGGTTCTGAAGGCCCTGGCTGAATCTCCACCTCTGGCACCGAGTCCTCTCCAGCCTCCTCACTGTCCGACTCAGGTGCCAGCTTCACAGGCTGCTGGCACATCACCACATCAGCCTCTTTGCTGTCGGAATCTGCTACCAGCTGCACAGGCTGCTGGCGGGCCACAATAGTCTATGGCGAGTCTCAATCATCCAGATCATGGTTGTCCCAAAGGTGTTTTTTTCCAAAAGGCAACTGGACTTTCTTTGTTTTGTCTTTTGAAAACATTTCACTTCTCATCCAGGAAGCTTCTTCAGTTCAAACTGACTAAAGAACTGGCGGGTAATAGGATGTATATAAATCATATAAGTGATATAATAAATGGTAAACCGTATCATCCAGAACCGAAGAAGCTTCTTGGATTAAAAGTAAAACATTTTCAGAACAAAACACACTAACAGAGTTGAAAGGGACCTTGGAGATCTTCTAGTCTAGGAGCCAAGGTGGCGCAGTGGTTAAAAGCAGCACTGCAGGCTACATCAGCTGACTGCTAGTTCAGCAGTTCAGCTGTTCTAATCTCACCGGCTCAAGGTTGACTCAGCCTTCCATCCTTCTGAGGTGGGTAAAATGAGGACCCAGATTGTTGGGGGCAATATGCTGAACTCTGTAAACCGCTTAGAGAGGGCTGTAAAGCACTATGAAGCGGTATATAAGTCTAAGCGCTATTGCTATTGCTATTGTTATAGTCCAACCTCAGTCAGGAGACCCTATACCATTTCAGACAAATGGCTGTCCAGTCTCTTCTTAAAAGACTCCAGTGATGGAGCTCCCACGACTTCTGAAGGCAAATGGCTCCACTGGTAAAAAAAAGCTCCAAGGAAGTCCAGTTGCCTTTTGAAAAAAGCACTTTTGAGATACATTACAATGCTCACATATTACATGGAAAAAATACCCACAGTTACATAGCCACACAATACACACATTCATGATACACACAGACCCACACCACCACGCCTTTAAATAAATGAATGTTTCTTCTTTTTTTCTAAAGTGCACTTTTAAAAAACAGATGAAATGGGGAGAATCTACTTGACATTTATATTTGGCAGGGCTGCCATCAGCTTGCTCAAACCTCATCAATTGGTTATATTTTTATTTGGATCCTTGCAGTGAGTAGGAAGTTGGATTTAATTCAGCAGTCGCTTCCAGCAATAGGGCTCCACTTTGGGAACACAATCTCGCCCTCGTGTGCCCGGTTGAGGAGGAATGTTAAAGTCAGAGTCATATTTGGTTAACCGAAGTGTTAAGAGACAGAAAGAAAAGTCTGATCTTTTCACTTGCAAACAAGTTTTGCTGTTGCAATGCCAATCAAAGGCAGCCAAATCAAATTAATGTCATCTAAAGGGTGAAAGTGAATTAATTATCTCACACATGGCACTTTGGTATTAATTCAGAGAACTGACTACTTTTGTGTCATCATCTAATTGCCAAATGGCAATAACCTTTTAAAAAATTAGGTCCCTATTAAATGCTGTTTAAGTCATGCTAATTTGGTGCTTGTTCTGCGTTGTGCTTTTTTCAGCGCACAGAGCAGATTTGGAGATTCTTCATGGGTTCGGAGGTACAGAAGGCTCGTTCTCACAGCGAGGAGGAAAGTCATGTTATGATTAGAATGTGTCCTACCCATCGATGTTTTGGCAGGGTAGCGGGCAGTGATGGGTTCTAAATCCCATCGCCACCGGTTTGCACACGCGAATATTAGCTCAGTTGATATACTTGAATAATTGAAGAACATTCCACATTTCTCTAGGCTAAAAGAATTACAGAGTTGCAAGAGACCTTTGAGGTTTTCTACTCCAATTCCCTGCTCAATCAGGAAACTCTATACCATTTCAGACTACCAGTAGAATGCACCAAAAGCAGGGGCGGGTTCCTAATTTTTTACTACCACTCTGTGGGCATTGCTTATTTTGTGGGTGTGGCTTGTCAGCCATGTGACCAGGTGGGCGTGGACCTCGGGAGCTTGGCAGTGGCCAGAAAAGCAGGGGGGCATCGCCCACCCACAACACAGCCCCCCGCAGTAGGAGCAGCAAGACCGCGGCAGCGGTTCTTCTAGGAGGCTCCGTCCAGCCTGAATGCTTCTCCCTATTCAATGATCCTAGGCTCCTGCCGCCCATTCCCCCTCCCCTCAGCAACTCGAGAAGCCTCGAACGTGCAAAAATGCCTAGGATCATCACCACACGTTCGTGGCTTCTCAGACTGCTGAAGGGAGGGGAACTGAGATAGGTCCTGCCGCCCGTTCTTTCAGCGTCTCATGCGCTCCCTCAGCCATCCTCCCCTGCTTGGACTCACTGTGGGTTAGGAAAGCAGCGCATGTGCAGTGCCGGAAGCTCGGCTTCTGGGCATGCGCAGAAGAAAATTTTTTTTAAATTTTTTTTAAAAAAAATTTAAATGGCGGTGCCCAGGCACCGGCAACCGACCGCACCGGTACTGTGACATCACCAGCAGGCCGCTACCGGTGCTATAGTGTGGACCGCACCGGTAGGAACTCACCACTGACCAAAAGTGATTTGTTTCTGGCTGACGATAGAGTTAAAAAAAGTGGCCTTGTTCTGGCTGTTTAAGGTTTGATCTGGACATGAAATACATAAATGAGGTTGAATCTGTGGAAGAAAAAACCTACATCTTCACTTTTGGTGAACATTGGTCAAAATTGGGACACAAATCAGTACTCTGGGAGCAAACCAAAGTTAAGGGATCTGGAAAAACAGAATAACAGAGTTCGAAGGGATGTTGGAGGTCTTCTAGTCCAGCCCCCTTCTCAAGCAAGAGACCCTATAACATTTCAGACAAATGGTTGTCCAATCTCTTCTTAAAAACCTCCAGTGTTGGAGCAGCCACAACTTCCGGAGGCAAGGCTTTCAACTGATTAATTAATTGTTCTCACCATTAGGAAATTTCTCCTTAGTTCTAGGTTGGTTCTATCTTTGATTCGTTTCCATCCATTGCTTCTTGTCCTGCCTTCAGGTGCTCTGGAGAATAGGTTGACCCCTTCTTCTTTGTGGCAGCCCCTTAGATATTGGAACGCTGTTAGTCCTTTTTCAAAATTAAACTAGAAATACACAATTCCTGCAACTGTTCTTCACATGTTTTAGCATTCAGTTCCCAAATCATATTTGTTGCTCTTCTCTGCACTCTTTCTAGAGTCTCAACATCTTTTTCATATCTTGGTGACCAAAACTAGATGCAATATTCCAGTATGGTTTTACCAAGACATTATAAAGTGGAATTAACACTTCACTTGATCTTGATTCCGTTGCTCTGTTAATGCAGCCTAAGACTGGATTGGCTTTTTTGGCAGCTGCTGCACACAGGTACTCATGTTTAAGTGATTGTCATAGAGCCACAGTGGCACAGTGGTTAGAATGCAGCAATGCAGGCTACTTCTGCTGACTGCCAGCTGCCTGCAATTTGGCAGTTTGAATCTCACCAGGCTCAAGGTTGATTCAGCCTTCCATCCTTCCGAGGTGGGTAAAATGAGGACCCAGATTGTTGGGGGGAAATATGCTGACTCCATAAACCCCATAGAGAGGGCTGTAAAAGCACTGTGAAGTGGTATATAAGTCTAAGTAGTATTGCTATTGTCCACTAAGACTCCAAGATTGCTCTTGCAGTTACTGCTGTTGAGCCAAGTACCACCTATTCCAGTGATGGCGAACCTTTTTTTCCTCGGGTGCCGAAAGCGTGTCCACACACGCTATCGCGCATGCGTGAGTGCCCACACCATAATTCAATCCCTGGGGAGGGTGGAAACAGGCTCCCCTGCCCCCCATGGAGGCCCTCTGGAGGTTGGAAATGGCCCATTTCCCAACTGCTGGTGGGCCTGGTAGGCCCATTTTTCTCCCTCGCCAGGCTCCAGAGGCTTTCCAGGAGCCTGGGGAGGGCGAAAACGGCCTCCCCCACCGACCGGAGGCCCTCCAGAAGCCAAAAACACCCTCCCAGAGCCTCCATGCGAGCCGAAAATCAGCTGGCCGGTGTGAACATGCATGCTGGAGCTGAGTTAGGTCAACGGCTCATGTGCCGGCAGATATGGCTCCACGTGCCACCTGTGGCACGCGTGCCATAGGTTCACCATCACTGACCTATTCTATACTTGCACATTTGGTTTTTGTTGCCTAAATGTAAAGCCTTACTTTTCTCTACACAGAATTTCATTTTGTAGATAGATAGATAGATAGATAGATAGATAGATAGATAGATAGATAGATAGATAGATAGATAGACAGACAGACAGACAGACAGACAGACAGACAGACAGACAGACAGACAGACAGACAGACAGACAGACAGACAGACAGACAGACAGACAGACAATAACTTTATTGTCACTTTGATAGGACCCATAGTTCAAGTCTGAGAAATAAGATCTGTGAAGACTGGTTTAAGAATGGAGTGATTTTTTAAAAAACATGGTAAGCTAATTTTGGGGGCTCATCCTTGAGTTTTCTTCTCATCTTCCCTTCAAAAAGAAAAAAGAAACGGTATCCATAATTTTGAGTCATTATACTATCCATTGTCTCCCGGTGTGGTGAAATTTCCAGCTAGACTGGTGGGAGGGGTTAAGGAGGGACTGAGTTTGGAGTCCTTGCACTGCAGGAAACGCCCTCCCTCCAAATCCTTGAAGCCTGATCTGTCCGTCCCCAAGGGAATGCAGTCAAGTCGGGCAAAGTTCTTGTAACGTAGTTGACTAGCAATAAAACTTCTGCTGAGACTCCTCACGAGTGGTTCTGGATGCTTTCGCCTGTCAAGCCGCAGATTAAAGCAATAAAACAACTCTGGATAAACAAGTGAGCAGCCCCGGATTAAGGACACTGATTTAAATCAAAATAACCAAACGGTAGAAGAGAATAATGTGGAGATATCAGGGACGAATTAATGTCAAACAGCAGGACTTCCTAACTATTGTTACTTGCAAATGAAGAGATGCCAGGCATCCAGGTAAACATCAATAGGCACTCGGCATATACAAAAAAAACCCCAAAAAACACAACCCTCAGTTTTCTGATGCACTTTTCACCAGCAGACTACAAAGGTACCTCAGACAAGTGTCACTTTTAAATTAACCGAGTCCCACGCTGCATACAAAACAAAACAACTTCATTGTGCAGGGCAGGAAGCTCTGAGTTGTAAAATAAAGTATTGCTCTCTGGGGAACTCATTATCTTTTAGGGGTATTGCCTTGAAAAATCAGTGTTTTGTAAGCAAGGAGCAGGGACTAACCCATTGCTACCCATTCGGCAGCATTAGTTCTATCAGAGCCTGCCTCTCCATGAGGTGAAGAGTAGAAAACTTATTTTGACAAGGAAGGAAGGAAGGAAGGAAGGAGAAATAGAAAGTGAGCAATAAGAGGAAAACTAAAAGGAAGGAAGGGAGGGAGAAAGAAATAGATAGGAAGGGAGCAATAAGAGGAAAGCTAGGGAAGGAAGGAAGGAAGGAAGGAAGGAAGGAAGGAAGGAAGGAAGGAAGGAAGGAAGGAGAAATAGAAAGTGAGCAATAAGAGGAAAACTAAAAGGAAGGGAGGGAGGGAGGAGAAATAGGTAGGAAGGGAGTAATAAGAGAAAAACTAGAAGGAAGGAAGGAAGGAAAGAGAAGGAAGGAAGTGAGCAAGAAGAGGAAAAGTAAAAGGAAGGGAGGGAGGGAGGGAGGAAGGAAGGAAAAATGATAACAATAACCAGGGTGTCTGCAGGAGAATTAAAATTGAATGAATAATCAAATCGCTGCCTCTTCTTAAGCATTTTTAAGTGTGTGTGTGTGTGTGTGTGTGTGTGTGTGTGTGTGTGTGTGTGTGTGTTGCATGGATGACCTTGTAAAACAGGATTGGGCAGAAATCATCACTTACAGGTGCCAACCTGACTTTGTTTTGACTCCCCTAAGGAAATCCATGACAGTGGTACCAAAGACAAATTGCCGCCTTGCCTTATAAAAAAGAGGAAAAAACAAATGAAAGGCAAGTAAACAGTCTTTTCTTGTGTGTGTTTGTGTTTGTGCATGTGTATGTGTGTGTGTGTGTGTGTGTGTGTGTGTGTGTGTGTGTGTGTGTGTGTGTGTTGAACATGGGGCAGGGAGGCACAGAGGCTCAAATGAATCTATTTAGCCCTTTAAAGATATTCTTTTTAATAAAGGTATTCTTTTCACTTTTTAAACCATCTTGTCTTCTTGTCTATTTTACTGGAAAGGTTGGATATGTAAGCCATACAGTTCTAGTGATGGGCTAAATCAGAGTTGGTCACCTAATTATTTTCTGCACTTCCTTCCTTCCTTCCTTCCTTCCTTCCTTCCTTCCTTCCTTCCTTCCTTCCTTCCTTCCTTCCTTCCTTCCTTCCTTCCTTCCCTCCCTCCCTCCCTCCCTCCCTCCCTCCCTGCTTTCTTTCTTTCTTTCTTTCTTTCTTTCTTTCTTTCTTTCTTTCTTTCTTTCTTTCTTTCTTTCTTTCTTTCTTTCTTTCTTTCTTTCTTTCTTTCTTTCTTTCTTTCTCCCTCCACCCATCTCAGCGCATCTATATACAATTCTTTAACCAACAGGATTCCGGAGAAGAACCTGGCTTTTTGTGTGTGTGTCAGAAATCTGAAATGGCTGCCTGTTAAAGAGGCTGTTGAAATCAGGCTGGGAGTTACCGGAAACAAGGAAATAATTGTTTCCCCAACTTTGGGAGAATTAGTTAAGACTACTTTAAGAAACGGGGAAGAAGAAACAGAGGGGAAAAAAGGGAAGAAAAACAAGAGCTAGCATACGAGTTGGTCCCTTTTTGAGTCTCTGCAGATGTCAATGAAGGACCATAGAAAATAAAAACTTAAAATTGCTATTGCACCAGAAAAATCTCCAAGTACTTAGTCCACCTTGTACGAGGCTGACCTTGAACATGATCAGGGAGCCTGTTTATCAGGCACACAGGTCTCTTGAGTACATTCAAGGTCAAAGCAATACAAGAGGCGCAAAGGATTGTGGCGAACTGCTCTGCTCAGCTGTTGATTTAAAAAAAAACTGTTTTATATTGTTTAGAATTTAACTCCTCTCTGCTTCTCAGAACCCCAGCAGATCTCTACGATGTAATGCAGGGATGAACGCTAAAAGGAACGGAAGTTGGGCCCGAATTCCATCTACCATCCCATCTACCTTTGCAAAATTCCTGACTAAAGGGAATCACATTTGCAACGCCTCTCTAGCCCAAAATGTTTCTTAAGATCCATGCGTCTTCCATCATGGTAAAGAAACACAGATGATCTCAAAATGACCAGGTAGTCCTCGATTTACAACAGTTCGTTTAGCGACCGTTCCAAGTTACGACAGCCCTGGAAAATGTGACTTTGGACCAGTGGTGGGTTTCAAACTTTTTTTACTACCGGTTCTGTGGGCGTGGCTTGGTGGGTGTGGTGTGGCTTGGTGGGCGTGGCAGGGGAAGGATACTGCAAAATCTCCATTCCCTCCCGATCAGCTGGGACTCGGGAGGCAGAGAATTGATGGGGGCGGGGCCAGTCAGAGGTGGTTTTTACCGGTTCTCCAAACTACTCAAAATTTTTGCTACTAGTTCTCCAGAACTGGTCAGAACCTGTTGAAACCCATCTCTGCTTTGGACCCTTTTTCATAGTTACAAGCTTTGCAGCATTCCCAGGATCAGGGGATCAAAATTCAGGTGCTGGCTCCTCTTGATGAGGTCATCATGTGGCGACCTTCTCGCCAGCGAGTCAATGGGGGGAATCCAGATTCACTTCACAACCAGGTTGCTAACTTATCAACTGCAGTGATTCACTTTACAACAAGAAAAGTTGTAAAATGAGGCAGAATTTAATGAATATCTCATTTAACAATAGAAATGAAATAGAAAAACAAAAAAAAAATTGGGGGGGTTGGATGAAAATGTTAAGAGAAAATGTCAAGGCAGCCTATAGATTATAAGCCAGAACTATTTTTGTTAGGCAGAATACCAGAAAAATATGATAAAGGAAATGTATATTTGATATTGCATGTTTGGACAGCAGCAAGAATTGTATTCGCACCATACTGGAAAAAAATGAGGAAACACCTACAAGAAGAAGATATAATTAAAAAAATATTAGATAATGCAGAAATGGACAGATTCACACTGAAGATTAAAAAAAAAGAAGACACTGAATATTTTCGAACTTGGGACTTGTTTTATCAATGGTTGGATAACAGAGCTAGAAACTAGGATTCTAAAAAGTACTACTATGTAAGCAAACTGACTCAGACAGTACGCTATTCACAAAGCACTTATTGTATGTAAAGAGAAAATATATAAATAATTTTTTTAAAAAATTGGGTTCAATGCAGAGGTGGGATTCAGCCGGTTTGGACCGGTTCGGGCAAACTGGTAGTAGCGACCTGTGGGTGGGCCTGGTGCTATGCCGTCCTATTTAACCATGTTTTCTAAGCCGCGCACATGTGTGCAAGCCACGTGCGCGAGCAAAGCACATGCGCGGAAGGGTGCGTGCATGCACGGAAGGCACGCGCTCACATTTTCGGTGCTGGGCGAACCGGTAGGTAAATTATGTGAAGCCCACCTCTGGCTCAACGGTGGTCGTAAGTCAAGGGCAACCTGTCCTATCAAGGCACTATCTGTTTTTGTTCTAATTTTTACAACAACAACAACAAAGCTAAAATGTCTCTGGCAGAGCTTTAAAAGGAACATGTTGTTTAAATGCACATCAGTACTCGGTCATACGGTGGTAAAAAAATAAGAGGATCTTTTTTTTCTTCCTCCCCTTCCTTTCCTCGTCACCAGTGGTGCAGAAACTGGCTGTTTCTCATCACTCTTCTTTAATCTGTCCCGGCAATGAAAGACACTATTGGGGCAAGCTTGGCAATTGAAAGATCCAGATGCTAAGCTCCAGGTCTAATTTCTCTACCGGTGGCATCTGGGAATCTCCTTCTCTCCCCTGCTTTGGTTTGACAGATGGGATTAACCCTCGGCTAGCCAAGAAAACGCCTTTCCGTAGCAGATTGGGAGCTCCGTTCCATCCTGCGAAGGCTGCCAGACTGAGATTTTCTAATTGGGAGAATTTGCATTTAACCTCGATGTTTTTAATTTCCCTGGTCTTGGGAGGTCAACTGAAAAAGAATCATTGGCTTTTTAGGCCTAAGAGCCTTCCTTTGGATATTGGTTATATTCCGGGATGTAGTAAGTTAGATGGGGGGGAAAAACCCCTACAATAATAGAAAACCGAGAAGGAAAGTGTAGTTTGAATGAGGACAACTGAGAGTAAGAACATGGAAGTATAGCAGAATTTTTAGACTTTCATCTGAAGAACAACTGAATGTTTACAATACATTCTCATTTTCCCTCTTTCTCTCTCTCTCTTTTGCTATATCACTTTTTCTTTCTCTCTTTCTTTCTCTCTCTCTTTCTCTTTCTCTTCTCTCTCTCTCATTTCTCTCTCTCTTTCTCTGTCTCTCTCGCTGTCTCTTTCTGTCCCCCCTCTCTCTTTCTCTCTGTCTGTCTCTCTCTTTCTGTCTCTCTCACACACTTTCTCTTTCTCTCTCGCTGTCTCTTTCTGTAACTGTCCCGTTGTCTCTCTCTTTCTGTCTCTCTCTTCTCTCTCTCATTTCACTCTCTTTCTCTTCTCTCTCTCTCATTTCTCTCTCTCTTTCTCTTTCTCGCTGTCTCTTTCTGTACCTGTCTCTTTGTCTCTCTCTTTCTGTCTGCCTGTCTCTCTCTTTCTGTCTCTCACACACTCTCTCTATTTCTATTTCTCTCTCACTCTCTTTTTCTGTCTCTCCTTCTGTTTTTATTATATTTTTCTACATTTGGTTGCCTGAATCTGTGTAACAGCAGGAACATTTCATAGAGATTGTTTACTGTGATCTAAAGTTGTACCATAAACTCTCTCTCTCTCTCTCTTTCTCTTTCTCTTCTCTCTCTCTCTCTCTCTCTCTCTCTCTCTCTCTCTCTCTCTCTCTCTCTCTCTCTCTCTCTCTCTCTCTCTCTCTCTCTCTCTCTCTGTGTGTGTGTGTGTATGTATGTGTGTTTTCTGTAGAAAACCCAAATATGGGAGAGAGCATGCTGCTTCCTTTTGCCTTTCGGCCCCAATCCAGGGGCCATGCAGCAGGCGCTTTCACAACAAACCATTTTTCTATATATAACATTTTTACTGATAAAGAAAGGCGAAATGAAGCAGTATGCTCCCTCCCATATTTGGGTATACTAGGTGATTCGACAGAAAAAACATATAATCCCTCCCCTGGTTCAGCTGATATAGGGAGGAGAACTTGTGGCCTAGAAGTTAAAGCAACTGCCTTACAGGCAAGCAGCCGAAGTTCGAATCCCAGAAGGGTATGGCTAGCTGATGAGAGCTAAACAGCTTGAAATAGATCTATACTAGTCTCCCTTTATTTCTTTTATATGTATATAAATAAATGCAGGATGGAATGAGATAGGACAAGAATGGTTTAATTAGTGTCTTTCTTCTTCAATGATACACCCCATCATTAAAAACAACAACAACAACAAATGTATGCACATCACAGGCAGCTGGTCTTCCAGTAGTGCAAATACCCATGCCCATGATACTAAATGGATAAAATGAACATTGATTGGAATAGCCTCATGCACATTTTATATGTGTGATTTCCCTGATCATTTGCTGGACTAAAATGGATTATGCTACAATCTCTTGTTAACCTTGATCCCATTCTAGGAAGTGGAAATAATAATTATCTTGAACCAGCAATGTAATGATGATACAAATTTACAAGTAAAAGCACATATGTAAACTCTTTATTTAGCATATTTCTATCCCAATTTTTGCTACCATGCAACTCAAGGGCAGCAGGAATTAGATTTCCCAATGGACTTCAGTTTATGGACTCATCAAATTTCTACTTATCTTCAGCAAGGTGGTTTGTTAATTTAGCTTCTGAACTTGCCCTGGATATATGCACTGTGTAATTTGCTAGGTAAAGGACCATATAAATGGAAATTAATCAAGGAGAGAACCAATCTAGAAGTTAGGAGAAATTTCCTGACAGTTAGAACATTTAATCAGTGGGACAACTTGTCTTCAGAAGTCATTGGTGCTCCATCACTGGAGATTTTCAAGAAGAGATTAGACAGCCACTTGGCTGAAACAGTATAGGGCAGTGATGGCGAACCTATGGCACGCGTGCCACAGGTGGCACGCGGAGCCATATCTGCCGGCACGTGAGCCGTTGCCCTAGCTTAGCTCCAACGCACATGTGCATGCTGGCCAGCTGATTTACGGCTCACGCTGAGGCTCTGGGAGGGCGTTTTTGGCTTCTGGAGGGCCTCCGGAGGCATTTTCGCCCTCCCCAGGTTCCAGGAAAGCCTACTGGGCCCACCGGAAGTCAGAAAATGGGCCATTTCTGGCCTCCAGCGGCATTAAATTATGGGTGTGGGCACTCGCGCGTGTGCGATAGCGCGCGCACACACGCTTTCGGCACCTGAGGAAAAAAAGGTTCGCCATCACTGGTATAGGGTTTTCTATTTGAGAAGGGGGTTGGACTAGAAGACCTCCAAGCAGTGGTGGGTTTCACTTACTTTTGCTACTAGTTCGGGAACGGGAACGGGAGCGCATGCGCGTGATGCTTCTGCACATGTGCAGAATGTCCGTGATGACGTCTGGGTGGGTGGGCGGAGCCTCTCACCACCACTGCTACCTGTTCGCCCGAACCGGCCCGAACCGGTAGAGACCCACCACTGCCTCCAAGGTCCCTTCTGACTCTGTTATTGTATCTGATATACATGAATGGATATGAACACAACGATGTGTGTTTCTGATAGCGGGTTGCTATGTGGAAACATTTAACATAATACCAATCTCAGGAATATATTCCTGGTAGAGAAAAATGAAACGTTGCAGACAAGTAATAATAATAATAAAAGGAAAAAAATATATGTAATAGTTGAATATTCAACGTGCTTTCTCATTACCTCAATCCTTCTTGTTACAGCTCTGTAAACGGTTAATCGCGTTCCTGTGTTGCAGAATGGAAAACTGAGGCGCGGGGCGCATGATTGGTGAAGCCCCCCAGGGACCAATGTAGCTGAAGTAAGCTTTCAAATGGAAACTTCCTTGCAGTTGACATTCTAAGCCACTTATTCAACCTAATCCTGTGTCTTGAATCCGTTGTCTAGCTAGGAATTTAGACACGAGAAGATTGGCTACCGTTTTGGTTCCAGACATGGACGAAGCTGATGATATACATACTTTATTCATTTCTGTTATCACCTTGAGACACATAGCATGCTTGTTTGAATATTAATAACCTCCTTTTATATCCATCGCTTCCAGTATGTATTAATGCTACCTACAAGTGATTCCCTCTAGAGGCTGTTAAAACTTCACGGAAGAAAACTATTTATCGCTAAGTGTTGGCAAACAGCATACCTGCATGTCGGTGGATAAAGGCAGCTTCTTTGCAATGAGGGATAAATAGGGAGAGTATATTTCACCAGAAGAGGCCTGGAGGTTAAATCAAGCCTGTTTTCACAACCGCATGAGCTATCACCCTATGATATACTAAAAACAGTATTTGGTGATTTTTAAAGCACTGATTTCTGTTATGTTTTGCAGTGGGGTTTTGCTGGATAATCTCTGTCGGGAGAGAGGAATATCTAAAAGAAGAAGAAAACCGGAACCCACCCCTGTTCTAGTCCAACCCCCTGCTCAAACAGGAGACCCTATATCAGTGATGGTTAACCTTTTCGGCACTGGGTGCCAAAACTGGAATGTGTGCGTGGGTGCACTCCAGGGGTGAAATCCTCCTGGTTCACTCTTACCTGTTGGTCGCCGCACAGCCGAACAACCTGGTGGCGTTCGTGGCATGGGGCTTCCCCGCCCGCTTTCCCCGCCCGCCGGGATGCTGCCATTTGCGTTCATTTGCCCTCTGCGCATGCGCAAAGCGTTCTGCTTGCGCAGAGGGCAAAAGAACGCAAATGCCGGCATCCAGGCGGGCGGGGGAAACAGGCGGGGGAAGCTCCGCACCCGAATGCCACCAGGTTGTTTGGCTGTGCGGCGACCAACAGGTAAGAGCGAACCGGGAGGATTTCACCCCTGGTGCACTCGCTGGAGCACCGGAACCTGGAAGAGAGCAGCTGGCTGGTGGTGCGCGTGGCGGCCAGCTGCTCTTCCGAGTTCTGTCATGCACATGTGCGCCGGGCAGCTGCTCTCTTCCGGGCAGCTGGCCGGTGCGCATGCGTGCAACAGAACACAGAAGAGCAACTGGCGATGGTGCACGTGCCCACAGAGAGGGCTCTATGTGCCACCTCTGGCACACATGCCATAGGTCAGTGATAGTGAACCTTTTTTTTGCTCAAGTGCCAAAAAGGCGCGCACACGTGCGATGGTGCGATGGCGCGTGCCCACACCCATAATGCAATGTCCTCCCCTCGTGCATGTGCACACAACCCCCCCTGCACTGCCCCCATGTTTCTGAACTTCCGGTTGGCCTGTTGGGCCATTTTATGCCATCTACAGGCTCCAGAGGCTTTCCTGAAGCCTGGGGAGGGTGAAAGACAGCCGAATGGGTGAAAACTGCCTCTCCCCACGCTCAAGAATGCCAAAAATCAGCTGGCCAGCGCGCACATGCACGCTGGAGTTGACATAGGGCAAAGCCTCGCGTGCCCTCAGATATGGCTCCGCGTGCCACCTGTGGCACCCGTGCCATAGGTTCGCCATCACTGCCATAGGTTCACTTAATGCTGCTTTGCAAAGCCAGTTTTTTCAATGAGCGGAAGGCTTTCCTGCCAGCCTTTTGTGACGTGGAATCTGCTACAGGATAGTTTGAAAATGAAAGATACTCCACAGCTTTGCCTGTTTGTGCCCCGCCTGTCACGAGAACGGGAAAAGGACCTTTGTACTTAGCCAAATACGGAAATAGCAAATCTGGTTGGGCGGCGCTTATTCTTTGTCAAGCTCCTATTGTTTAGCACGGATGAATCTCAGGCATTCATGCCCCATCTGCCTGTTTTGTCTTAGATATGAAAACATCATATTAATTCTGACTTCCCCATTAATTATGTTTATTTAGGTTACTTGGTGAATCTCACTCGGTACAGGTGGTACGATTTCCAGTGCAGTGAACTATAATAATTGTGGCAAGGCAGACAATTTATTCATAATTTACCTTGAAAACTGGATTTTGGTTCTTGGAGAAAAACAATAGAGATATTTCGCTCCTGAAAGACATTAGAATCCGTTTTGTCCTAGTCCTCCTCCTCCCCCACCATTTTACTACTTGGTTTTATAATATCCAGAACGTAATTGGTTTCTCCTGTGTTACCATCCTGCTCATCCCTTTGTTCTTAGTCATTACCTGCTGTTTTATTTATATCTCTCCAGTATATAACTCAATATAGAACATGATAGACAGGTAACCGACTTTATCCACAGTAGAATAAGCAAATACCAAAGGGGATGCTTCCTCCAGGTGTTTTCCATCACTGTAGCACATGTCCCCCACATCTTAGCCATCAGGATGCCTAAGAACAAAAGGGTATAGCTAAAGAAACTGAAAGGAAAAGCAGAAGAAAAAGAAGTTATCCACTAAGAGCATAGGGGTAGTTTACGGAATTTAAAACCAGGTTATAAGGGGTTCAGATTCTTGAGCTGTAGCCTTATTGTCTACATCATTAGCACAACCATCAGCTACTAGCAATAAATCGATGGCCTGTCCACTCAGAAAAGAAGAGCTGACAATCGAGAGGACAAGCCAGTAGTATATAGAATAGAATAAATTAGAATAGAATAACAGAGTTGGAAGGGACCTTGGAGGTCTTCTAATCCAACCCCCTGCTTAGGCAGGAAACCCTATACCGCTTAGAAAGGGCTGTAAAGCACGGTAAAGCGGTATATACGTCTAAGTACTATCGCTATTGCTATCATGTTACTCTTAGTTCTTCTTTTCTCTAGACTAGTCAAACCCAATTCCTGCAATGTTCTTCATATGTTTTAGCCCTCAGCCCCCTACTCATCTTTGTTGCTCTTCTCTACACTTTTTATAACTTGCATTTAAGGTAAGGTGACCAGACGTCCCGCTTTTGGCGGGACAGTCCCGCTTTTTAATAATTTGTCCCGCATCCTGCGGCGTTTCAAAAAAGTCCCGCTTTTTGAATTTGAATTTGCCCTGCACACCCCTCTGCCTCCTGCCTCGCCTGCCTCCTCCTGCCAGGCAGGGAGGGAGGGCAGTGAGAGGGGCAGCGGCGGTCTTGCCTGTTCGTCGCCGCAGAGCCGAAGAAGCTGGTGGCGTTCGGGGCACGGGACTTCCCCCGCCCGCTTTCCCCGGCCGCCGGGACGCCGCCATTTGTGTTCTTTTGCCCTCTGCGCAAGCAGAACACTTTGCGCATGCGCAGAGGGCAAAAGAACGCAAATGGCGGCGTCCCGGCAGCTGGGGAAAGTGGGCGGGAGAAGCCCCGCGCTGCAAACGCCACCAGCTTCTTCGGCTCTGTGGCGATGAACAGGCAAGACCGCACCGGTAGGAACCCACCCCTGGCTGCGATGAAGGGGGGTTGTTTGGGGGTGTGTGCACAAAGCTGCAGGATAAGAGAGACGGACCCCTCCCATCTTGCTCCCCTAGAAACCCCTCCCCTCAATGGTGTCCTGCTTTATAAATATTAAAATATGGTCACCTTAATTTAAGGAGAAACCGCAGTCGTGATTTCATGGGTAAAAATGGTTTGAAAATGCAAATCTTGTCCTGGGGTCACAATGTAGAGCTACCAAATTCCCTGCACGATAAATCTTTCCATCATTTTAGCTCCGTGGAAAGTTATCAGGTGACGTGGGGCTCCCTGGAGAGAAGAAGTAATCTTCAAAGAGACATGCTCTCTCTCCTCCTGGAGATACCTTTGGGTGGACATTTCTCATGCATATTTACAATTGGGTGATCTGGTTGCTCGCAGAGGTCAAGAATGATGCTAAGAATTCTGCCAAATGTTACCTTTAGGAGAAGCGTGAGAAGCGTTTGAGTCTCTCTCCCTCTCCCGACCTTTGCCTCTTATTTGGGGGAAAAATTGCACTCATTGCTTGGTCTCTTGCCTCCTAGTTCACAGATTGTTAACTGCACCAGTGTGGGTGACATTGGAGAATCAATTGCTGTACATTGCAGAGGGCTTTGAACCCTTCCAGCTGAGGCAGGGTCGGATTTTGTGGCGAATAATTTTCAGAGCCTCGGGCGGGGTGGGATAAAAACGAATGACGGAGACAAATCTTCTGACCTCCATCCCAGTCTCGGCAGTAGCCTGAGACATGGTAGTCATTTCAGTGCAAGATGAAAGAGAAACATGAGTTTAAAAAAAAAACATTTCTCCTTTCCATTGTTGTTCTTGAAGAAAGAATGGATGCATTTGTAAAATAGAAAAAAGGGAGAGATAATCAGCCCATTAACACAGATAAATTCATTATCCCCACAACATGACTCATCAGTTTAAAGCACTAGTTAATGGAAGAACAGTGAATGACCCCTTTATTTTTTATTTTTTATTTTTTATTTTTTTATTTTTTTATTTTTTATTTTTTTATTTTTTTATTTTTTATTTTTTTATTTTTTTATTTTTTATTTTTTTATTTTTTTATTTTTTATTTTTTATTTTTTATTTTTTATTTTTTTATTTATTTTTTATGACCCTTTAATTTACTGTATTTTAGTGTCTTTCAGGCAATAGGAGAGCTGAAATGTAGTTCGGTTCAGCTGGACCAATTTTTTTCCCATTCTAACTCAGCTATTACACTTCACGAATATCTGATCTCCGTATGGGGGGTGGGGGAAATGTGACACCTTCTAGGACAGTTTAGCAAAGGTCAGAAGTCCATCTGAAAGATATAAAAACTGGGGGGGGGGGACTTCCAGAAAAGCTGGAAGTAAGGGAAGAACATGGATTTGAGAGAAGATTAAATTCTGCAACCATGTAAGGTGTAGAAAGTTAGCACCCACCCCTCTCCTATAAGAATGAAATATTTTGAGAAATATTAAAAAGGCAGGATAAAATATTTCCCCTAGAGGAGAAATAAAAATCCTAAGGGAGACAGAAACTCAGAGCTCCAGCTCCCTGCCCCCAAGCAGATACTGAGCTGGGGCCAGCTGTTAGAAATGCAGATTTGGTAATCCATTACTCCCTGCAGCAAACACAATTGAGAATGTCCAGAGATACTTCACAAGAAGAGTATTACATTCCTCTGTTCACAACAGAATACCTTACGAAACCAGACTTGAAATTTTGGGACTTGAAAATTTAGAACTACGCCACCTTCGATCTGACCTAAGTGTAGCTCACAAAATTATCTGCCACGACGTCCTACCTGTTAACGACTACTTCAGCTTCAACTGCAATAATACACGAGTTCACAATAGATACAAACTTAATGTAAACCGCTCCAAACTTGATTGCAAAAAATTCGACTTCAACAACAGAGTGGTAAATGCCTGGAACACTTTACCTGACTCGGTAGTTTCTTCCCCTAACCCCAAAAACTTCAACCTCGGATTATCTACCATCGACCTCACCCCATTCCTAAGAGGTCAGTAAGGGGCGTGCATAAGTGCGCAATCGTGCCTATCGTTCCTGTCCTAATGTACCCATATATTCATACCTCTTTTACTCTTATTCATGCTTGTACTATTACATATATATTCAATCATGTCTTACTGTTTATACTTTGCTTATAATCATATATGCTTGACAAATAAAAATAAACAAAACAAATAAACAAAACAAACAAAAGGTCTGAATGAAGGTAGGGTTAGCCCTCAGCCATAATAGGAATTGCCCAATACCCTTTCAGAACACAAGTTCCTTCGTTGCATCATCTCAGTTGCACCGCCCCCTCCAAACCTCATCCAAACCTGGGAGCTCAGACAACCTATAGAGCCAGCTATGACCCCTACATGACCCCTACAACAGCCAATAGAATACAAGTTCTTGCACAGGAACAGGAGGCTCAAGTTCAAAGCCCAAGAGAAGGTATAAACACTCCTCACTCTCAACTCCATGTGGCCAGCAACCCAGGACCTCAAACCCATGTGGTTCTGCTTCATCATTAAACCATCTTTCCAATCGGCCTCCATGTTTCCAGTGTCTTTCTCCTGGCTTGGAACTGAACCAAATGGATATTTCTTCCAACAAAGGAAAACAAGTTTTCTTTCATCACATACTCCTCTTTAGTAAAACATCTGAGTACTTAAAAAAAATTACTAGGGATTGTAATAATCAGTGGAAGGCACATTCTTTGCAGGAATGTAAAATTAGCTGAAAATTAAGTGCGACAAACAGTCTCCTTGAACATCCATTAATGCCGGTATTTTCAGATGTGTGAGGCTGTGAGCATGCCATTATCAACACGAAGAGAGCTAATTGCAAGAATGATTATTGAAAGTTTCAGTTTTTCACATATAATATGTTCTGCACTTTGGCCCGGGCTGTCCTTTGTTTGCACCTTCAGGAGAAAAAAAAAAGGGAAGAAAAAAAAAAAGAAACGATACAATTGAGTTTAATGTATCATGAGAAAAACTTCTTGAAGAGGCATTTGATTTAATGCTCTTTTAGCCAACCACTTAGTTCCTATTTTGCATAGATGCTTGGTAAGGCTGTGGCATTGAAAAGGCACATTATGTTCTGCACCCTGAGTAGATAGGATTCACACACACCGCCGGGGCTAGATGTACACGGAAAGATTAGAGATGGGATTGTTTAAAGCAGGACAGGGTGTTCTGTGAACCTAAACACAGTTGGCCTTTAGGAAACTTCTCCAGAAGTTGGATGATGTCAGAGGATGGGACTTCACTCTGTGCTTCAGGAAACCTTCAACTTATGGTTTACTATGGGATCAACCAGGGGTGACATTCAACAGGTTCTGACAGGTTCTGGAGAACCGCTAGTGGAAATTTGGAGTAGTTCAGTAGTTCACTCTGGCTGGCCCGAGAGTGGGGAGGAAATGGAGATTTTGCAATATCCTTGTCACGATGTGAATATTGTCAGTTTGTGCATCTCTATGTTTTCTACTGTTTCTTGTATTTATGGTCAAGCAGACGTATGATATGTTCTATTACGCATGTCTGCATTCCTGAAGTCAACTCCTTCCTTCTTTTCTCTTCGCCATTTCTGCCGAAGGTAGAAGTGATTTATTCATTAGCCGATAAGATGTAGCCTAATAAGGATTCTTTTTATTACTTTTCTACTGAAATAAATATTTTGTTAATTAGATTTGAATCTCGGTTTTATTTTCTAAGTAAAAATGACTTCAAAAGGGAAGCAAAGATCCATCGACCTCCGGAGGATTGAGCCTCCCGCTAACAATCCTTCCCCCAGGAGTGGGGATTTTCAAAGTATCCTTCCCCTGCCATGCCCACCAAGCCACGCCTTCCACGCCACAGCACACCCATCAAGCCACACCCACAGAACCGGTAGGGGAAAAAATTGAATTTCACCCCTGGGATCAACCCATATTTATTTTTGAGCTTGAAAAGAGGTGATTAGCAAGTCCTTTTCCATGTTTCAGGGTGTACAAAGTTAGCACCCACCCCTCTCCTAGAAGAATGAAATATTTTGGGAAATATTATCAAGGGCAGAATATTATATTTTCCTAAAGGAGATACATGCTCTTGGAAAGCAGCCCACACCTTTCTTAATAGCCCCAGCAGGACTGGGCCAGCCTATCTACAAGACAAAAGGCCTTCAGTTCCAGGGTGATGGGATTATCCTTCAGGGCAAAGCCATTCAGCCACAATAGGAACTGCATTGCATCAGCCCAAGTTTCAACCAAGCTTGACTCAGAAAAGCTACAAAGTTAGCTATGGGAGCTGTGGGAGTCTGACAGCAATCAATAGAATACATGTCCTTGCCACAGGAACAGGAAGCTCAAGGGCAAAGCCCAAGAGAGGGTATAAATAACCCTCACTCTCTACTCCATGTGGTCAGCTGCCCAGGACTTCAAACCCATGTGGTCCTGTCCATCAATAAACCATCTTTCCAATCAGCCTTCATGTTTCCAGTGTCTTTCTCCCCAATTGGAACTGGGACAGATGGATATTTCTTCCAACAAGGGATATGGTGCAATCTTTTTATTTATTTGTATCCCATCTTTATTATTTTTAGAAACAATTCAAGGCAGTGAACATACCCCCCCACCTGGTAGGGAGAAATATCCCTCTGGTTCAGTTCCAAGTTGGGAGAAAGACACTGGAAACATGGAGGCTGATTGGAAATATGGTTTATTGATGTCACAGAACCACCAAGCAAGTGTGATTCTGGGTAGCTGAACTGAACTGAACTACCAGAGGTTGTGGCTACTCCAGCACTGGAGGTTTTTAAGAAGAGATCGGACAACCATTTGTCTGAAATGGTATAAGGATTTCCTGCTTGAGCATGGGGTTGGACTAAAAGCGGTCCCTTCCAAGTCTTTTATTCAATTATTTTGTTAATCTCTCAACCTTGGCAATTTTGTGATCGGATTCAGAAGTGGATAAGAGCTTTTAATGCAATACCTGTGTAAAAGAGTAGCGGCCTCTTTCCTTGCTCTCTGCTTGAAAAACTCTTTTTTAAAAAACTTCCTTTTGCAACTAAAATGATAATGGCACCCAAATTCTACCCTTCTTTGCATTAAGCAGCATCTGAATATAAGCCAGCAGCTCTTCATAACAGCAGATAATAAGGCAAAAAAAGCCCTGTGGAAACTATTATTACCAAAGAGAAAGAAAGGCTTTCTTAGCTTTCAGCTATTGACAGTGAACTATAGGGAAGGAAGGAAGGAAGGAAGGAAGGAAGGAAGGAAGGAAGGAAGGAAGGAAGGAAGGAAGGAAGGAAGGAAGGAAGGAAGGACGGAAGGACGGAAGGGTGGAAGGAATCGCAAGAAGGACCCTGACATGTACTTTCAAACTGGGACAGATTACTCCTACGGAACTATTGTCTGGTCGCCCATTCTGCTCTGGGATCTATTAACTCTGAGCCAGGTTGGGGCATGTTAGATTCTGTCCTTTAGGGTTAACTCTCTGGCATTTTGATAGAGCAGCCAGATGTCAGGTACCCTGGGAGATGGGCGAGCTGAAGCTGCCAGTGCTACAAGGGCAGGCAGAGATGGAATGCCTTAAGGCAGCATCTACTTTGCAAATATTTCTCTTCTCTCCCATAGATGTGATTATGCCCAGATGCAAATCTAGATGTTTAGGTAGCCTCCTCCTCCTCCTCCTCCTCCTCCTCCTCCTCCTCCTCCTCCTCCTCCTCCTCCTCCTCCTCCTCCTCCTCCTCCTCCTCCTCCTCCTCCTTTATACGGAGAATTAGAAACAACCTTCTCCCCTTTCTTCTTCTTCTTCTTCTTCTTCTTCTTCTTCTTCTTCTTCTTCTTCTTCTTCTTCTTCTTCTTCTTCTTCTTCTTCTTCTTCTTCTTCTTCTTCTTCTTCTTCTTCTCCTCCTCCTCCTCCTCCCCCTTCCCCCCTCCTCCTCCTCCCCTCCCCCCCTTCCCCTTCCCCTTCTCCTCCTCCTTCCCCTTCTCCTTCTCCTTCTCCCTTCTCTGCATTCAGGAAAAAATAGGATAACTTTTTGAGTCTCCCTTCCCCTTCCCTGCCCTCCTCCTTCTCTCTTCTTCTCTCTCCTTCTCCTCCCCCTCCTCCTCTTCTTCCTCCTGAATCAACTGATTACATAGGTAAACAGATCTGCCACTCTCAGGCACAGCCTTTCTTCAAAGAGATAAAACTTCACGGCAGAGAAGAATTTAATCCACTACTCAGAAGGAGAATCAAGATATTTAAGGTAATCATCTGTTATTCTCCTGCCCCCAAACTTGGAAACTATCCTGTCTTTTTTTGATGTCTTTTGTATAATTTGGCACGCAACTTAACCCAAGTTGTGCACAAGTAATTTGTTCTCTGTCCCACACACTCATCAAGCAAGCAGAAGCGGCACAGCACCGCTGATATTCAGACCAACATTTCCCCCCCCTCCCTCGCAAGCAGTAATTAAATTCGGAAACCAAAAGATTTGCAGCAAAATCTGTGAAAAATGAAGTTAGCTGTTAGCGCTTTTATTTCAGGTTCTGGAGATGCACAGAGCTGTAAGCCATTATCTAAAATTCACCCGCTTGTGATCTGCTGAGACACTGTTGTTTCTAAACCTAACATTCTTAACTGACATCTGAAGAGCCAGCGGCGTATTTGTCTTGTAAAATCTGGGGCTAGACGGTTGCTATAAAGGAAGGTTGCGAAAGTGTGATTGTCTCTTCAGTGGCTGTCATTCCTTCTGTCAAGAGCTTCAGCTGAGCTTGGAGCCCAAGCCCAATACACATCCTTCTATTTCCTTATGACAAAGGGTGATTTATCGCCTTCCTTATTTTGTACTTTTCATGATGTTTCATGGGAGGAAGATGTCATTCAGCTCTCAGTCAGCAAGGGGGGGGAAGAAGACTGGATGCCATTTAAGAAGCATAGGAGGACAAACGTCCCACTCATTACAGTGTCTCTGGAGCACAAGGATTTGGAGACAGATGACTGGTTTTGCATATTGCTGTGCAGGCTTAGGCACTAGCCATACCCACCGAAGGCATACATCTACCGTATTTTTCTGAGTATAAGACGCACCTTTTTACCCCCCAAAAGAGGGTGAAAACTTGGGTGTGTCTTATACACCAAATGCAGCCCCACCCACCCAGCCAACCCCACCCTTTGGCCTCTGTCTTCCAGCAATTTACCTGTTTGCAGCAAAGAGGGAGGAGCCTGCAAAGCCAAGCAAGTCACTAGCAGCTTCCTGACCTACAGCTGATTAGGTTTGCCACGTGGGAAAATGAAAGTGAAACTAACTGCAAAGAGGTAAATAGCTGGGAGAGACACGCAAATTTTTATTTTCTGCTGAACTGGATGGAAGGGGGTAAGTGAATAACTATAAATGTCTGTAGAATGTTCAAATTATTAGACCTATTTTTTAAAGACTGCTTTATTATTGTTCTAGAGCCAGGGGTCTCCAACCTTGGCAATTTTAAGACTTATGGACTTCAACTCCCAGAATTCCACAGCCAGCTATGTTAGCTTTGCTGGCTGTGGAATTCTGGGAGTTGAAGTCCACAAGCCTTAAAGTTGCCAAGGTTGGAGATCCCTGTAAAACTAGACAACTTAACAAAATAAAGAAGCTTTTTAAAACAAATGCTTGCTCTGAAGAGACCCAATGCTATTGTATCTTCTTTTAAATAATAGAGAATAATGTATACTTCCAGAAATTTTAATTAATTTTAACAGCTCTGTACAAGTATAGTATGAAATGTAGCAGTGTCCTGTTTAGTATTAGAGTTTAGTTACCTTGGAGTAGATCTATTTAAATAATTGGGAGGAGTTAGTGTGACTACATTTAAGAAAACTTTCTGGCATAATGTACATTTCTCCAATTCTTTGCTATTTCTATGGGTCAGGCACACATGCACAGAAATACACAGCAAACAGTGTATATCATCTGTGCTGTTTGCTGTTTGCTGTTTGGCAAATTGCTTGGAGGCAGAGGCCTTTTTCCCTTGTTTTCCTCCCCCAAAACTAAGGTGCGTCTTATACTTCAGTGCGTCTTATACTCCGAAAAATACGGTATCTTGTCTATTGCAAGGTGTTTACTGTTGACGTAGAATTGACATGCCGTTTGCCACGGATTTCCATAGCTGTGTTCTCCCTGTCACGGAAACCTGCTCAAATGGGATGAACATCTCCTACAGAAATTGACAATAGAAGGATTTGATAAACTGTCTTTTTTTATAATAGGGGGAGTAAGGTTAGATACATTTTTGCTTTGTTCTTGTTTTTCTTAAAACGCAACAGCAAAGCCTCATGGAATTCGGGATCTGGAAAAAGCTAAAAAGCAAGGCCTCTTCAAGTCAAGCTCAAATCTCGGGGGAAGTATGTGGACATTGGCCAGATGGTCAGGGAAATAGCAATAGCAATAGCACTTAGACTTATATACCACTTCATAGTGCTTTATAGCCCTCTCTAAGTGGTTTACAGAGTTCAGCATATTGCCCCCAACAATCCGGGTCCTCATTTTACCCACCTCGGAAGGCTGGAAGGCTGAGTCAACCTTGAGCCTGGTGAGATTTGAACAGCTGAACTGCTGAACTGCAGTGCTGCACTTTAACCACTGCGCCACCTCGGCTCTTGGAAAGTCAACTCAATGCTGCCTCATGCTGAGAATGGGTTGAATGTTTTTTTAAAAAATCATAACAGCGCTGAATATTTGTATTTTTGTATTTTGTATTTGTTTATTTGTCAAGCATATATGATTATAAGCAAAGTATAAACAGTAAAACATGATTGAATATATATGTAATAGTACAAGCATGAATAAGAGTAAAAGAGGTATGAATATATGGGTGCATTTGGACAGGAACGGTAGGTACGATTGTGCGCTTATGCACACCCCTTACCGCCCTCTTAGGAATGGGGTGAAGTCGATGGTAGATAATCCGAGGTTGAAGTTTTTGGGGTTTGGGGAAGAAACTACTGAGTCAGGTAAAGTGTTCCAGGCATTGACGCTGAATGAGGCTCAAGGAGAGGCCAGGGAGAGCAAGAGACAAAACTGAGAAGAGAATGGGATGAAAAAGCAGCTTTCTTGGAAGCAAAAGTAGAAAAAGAGAGCTGGAAAGCTTAGGTACCAGATGGGACCCTTTGCTATATGTGTACAAAGAAGATAACGCAATTGGGAACAAGATGAGCATCAAGCAGTGAATCAAACGCGCCAGCCAAAATTTTTAGCTGTGGAGTTTTCATGATTCTGAATGTCTAAGAGTCACCCAGCAGATTGGAGTCCTCTCCACTTCTCAAGGATCTTTCTTTGCAATCCTTGACACTTTCCAGAATTGCAATTAGTGTTGTCATTATGCTGTGGCTCAAAATGCATTAGCATCCTTCAATCCTCTTTAAGCTAGACAGTTGCCTGTACTGCTGTTCTATTTGGTTGCTCCTACTGAAAGGAACTTAGTGTTCTCACCTTTTGGGCCAAAGTAATTGGCCAAAACTGACCCCGATGCCCTCTTGCTGTGCTGACATTTGCTACTACATTTCTTGAGTTCCAATACTCTAGAATTTCAAACACTTCTGAGGGTGGTGGTATTGAAAGTAAGATTTTGGGCTGTGTATGTTTGATTATTATTGGAGTGGTACGGTGGCCTAGAGGTGGAGCTCTCGCCTCACAATCAGGAGGCTGTGAGTTCGATCCTAGGTAGAGGCGGATATTTCTCTCTCTCTGGGCACACTGAGAATATATCTGCTGAACAAAACTCCTCATTGGCGACAGGTAGAGCATCCGGCCATTAAAACACTGCTAGCTTCATTCAGTTGCCCAGACTCCACCCCGCAAGGGATTATGGGGTTTTTAAAGAAGAAGAAGATGATGATGTTTGATTATTATTGCTCTGGAAATGTAGCTACTGATGATTTTGATGATGATGATTGATGATATGATGATGATGACACTATCCAACTGTTGGCAATTCTATGGACCAGGTCTCTCTAAATCTTCTGATCTTGCACTACTTCTTTGAGATGCTCTGGTTGGTATCAGCTTTGATGGTGTCCAGCCACCATGTTCTTTGGTAGCCTGGTTTCCTTTTCTTGCATAATTTCTTTTTCCAGTGAATTCTGTGCATGATATGGCCAAAATAAGTGAGACTCTGTTTTGTGGTTTTAACTTCCAAGTTACACATCTGGCGTTATGCACTCCAGTACTTGTTTGTTAGTCACTTTGCTATTCAAAGAGATGATTTTTATACACAACTTTGTGCAGATTAAAAATCCTTACTCTTTTCTTTTCCCCATCCTTCCTCCTCTTGTAAAACTTTAAGAATATTTTACTTCTCTTTCAATATATAGGACTTCCCTATTACAGAATTATTTTTCCCCCAAGTCCAAGACTCTTCAAGTCAGAGTTGAGATCTGGTGATTCGATGGATAAGTCCCCTGCAGTCCATATAGGGCAACCATTCTTGGAAGTAAATTGCCAGTTTATGTCACACATGCCATGTTGAGAATATGGAAGAGCAATAGCACTTAGACTTATATACCACTTCATAGTGCTTTACAGCCCTCTCTAAGCGGTTTACAGAGTTCAGCATATTGCCCCCAACAATCTGGGTCCTCATTTTACCGATCTCGGAAGGATGGAAGGCTGAGTCAACCTTGAGCCGGTAAGATTTGAACAGCTGAACTGCTGAACTAGCAGTAGCCTGCAGTGCTGCATTTAACCACTGCGCCACCTCGGCTCGACACAAGAGACACAAACCCAGGCTGTGCAAAAAAAACAAAAAACCCCACCTTGATGGCTCGCAACAGAAAATGGCATTTTATAGATGAGAAATAATCGGCAAAGATAAAAGGTTACTTATTGTGAGATACTAGAATCTTACCAAGGGAAATGTAAAATAAAATCAAGAGACAGGGGTGAAATCCAGCAGGTTCTGACAGGTTCTGGAGAACCGGTAGCGGGAATTTTGAGTAGTTTGGAGAACCGGCAAATACTCCCTCTGGCTGGCCCCAGAGTGGGGTGGGAATGGAGATTTTGCAATATCCTTCCCCCAGGAGCAGGGAGGGAATGGGGATTTTGCAGTATCCTTCCCCTGGAATGGGCTGGGAATGGAGATTTTGCAATATCCTTCCCCCAGGAGTGAGGTGGGAATGGGGATTTTGCAGTATCCTTTCCCCAGGAGTGGGGTGGGAATGAAGATTTTGCAATATCCTTCTCCCAGGAGCGGGGAGGGAATGGGGATTTTGCAGTATCCTTCCCCTACTATGCCCACCAAGCCACGCCCACCAAGCCATACCACGCCCACCAAGCCACGCCCACAGAAACGATAGTAAAAAAAAATTGGATTTCACCACTGAGAACAATGGATGACAGAAGGACATCACTGTCTATGGTATGGGCTGAGAGAAAGTCACTGGCTATGTCCATACCAATTCATGGTGTTGTGCAATATAAGACAGATTTGAAACAGAATTGTGTACAAAGGATGAAACATGGAATTGCTGAAATGTATCAACTTTTTTTGAAATTTGAAACAAGAACAGTTATGGAATCTACATCAAGAATGTATGATAAAGTGAGCTAAAACTTTGGTTACAATACATCGATGGGGAAATTGGAAGATGGGTTGCATTTTTTTGGTTCCTGACAATTGACGTCTGACCATTGCGATTCATTTTACTTCCACACGTTCAGGCTTTCATTTCATCATTTAAAAACAATCTCAAATCCAAGAATAGAAATACCGCTAGGTTTTGTCATATTCCGATTTCATTTTTTTTTCTCTAAAGGCAAATGTATCGATCATTTATTTCATTGTTGTATCATGTTTCTTGTTTCAAATATTTATAATTCCATCGCAAATTGTTGGATGGAGGAAAAAAAATAAACTGGCTACGAGAGAAAGCAGAATTAACAGATCTGCCAATGAAAAACACCAAGGAGTTGAACAATTTAGCTGTGAAAAATCTTGAGTTTGAAATGTTCCTTTGCATTCAACCATACAGTATTTCCAAGGCTAAAATAGTATTTTATTTTAAATCAGGAACTTCCTATTGAATTACTCTCTGTCAAGCATGTACAGGTGTATTATAAGGTCTGTTAAATTTGCCTAAGGCAAATAGACTTCCATTCAGTTTCCTTTTTAAGAAAGAAGTAAGGTAGTCATGTAGTCTTTCATAGAATGAGTCATTTTTAGAATTTCAGTGAGAAATCTCCAAACAGGAGAACTCACTAGTGCAGTGTTTCCCAACCTTGGCAACTTGAAGATGTCTGGACTTCAACTCCCAGAATTTCGCTGGCTGGGGAATTCTGGGAGTTGAAGTCAGACATCTTCAAGTTGCCAAGGTTGGGAAACACTGCACTAGTTTGATAGCTGTAACTCTGTGAATGAGGAAACTGTAACCTGTGAGTCAGCATGGCCGGAAGAAGACTCCATGAGGAATCCATCCTTCCCACCACCCAACCCATGATAATGTTGAATGTGCATTGTGCAAAAGGAAGACCGTACCCTTTCCGGATGCTCTGATAGGGAAAGTTACTTTCTTTCACTTTCTCTTTCAATGTTTGATGAGATGACTTAGGTCTTTCCAGTTGCCTCCCTTGAAGGAAGGAGAAATGATTATCTATGGCACCAATTCTGGAATTGAAATTGTGATGGGGGAGAAGATAGAAGGGAAAAAAATGGGGAGGTCTGCAGGTAACCATCACTAAAATAAATAGAGATCTCCTCCTCCTCCTTCTCCTTCTCCTTCTCCTTCTCCTTCTCCTTCTCCTTCTCCTTCTCCTTCTCCTTCTCCTTCTCCTTCTCCTTCTCCTTCTCCTTCTCCTCCCCCTCCCCCTCCTCCTTTTCCTCCTCCTCCTCCTCCTCCCCCTCCCCCTCCCCTAAGCCGGTTTTCTAGGCGGCGCCATAGTCACCGCCATCTTGGTTTTTGTTTCTGCGCATACAGAGAAGCTTTTCTAAAGCACTGTGAATGCGTTCGAGTGCGCAAAGCGCGTCCCTGAGCAAACTGGCAGCAAAACAAACCGGAACCCACTCCTGACTTGTAGCTGGAAACCTACAGATGCCATGCAGATTTTTTTGTTGGTTCATGGCCTTCAGCAATAAGAAAAAGTCAAATGTTGATCACTTGATCAAATGTTTAAGATGTGAGGTTTGCACAATGATCATTTCCCCATTGGTTTTTTTTATAGCTTCTGCCAGAGATATCTAATCATACTTGGGTCCAAATAATAATTAGGACAGGCTTGATGTCACTTTCATGATGGCTGGGTGATGCTATAAAGGCAAGATGGCAAGATGGACCAAATGATTAATGGTTGTTTTTTTTATACTAACCCCTAAGCCTTGATTCATCTTTCAGTATACAGCTGAACATAGACCTCCAGGCGTGCCATAGGTTGCGCGTGGAGCCATATCTGAGAGCGGGGGTGCGCATGGCCAGCTTGTGACGCATCTGGCCCGTGGGCTGCGAGTTTGACACCCCTACTGTAGGAGATGACCAGGCTGAGCCTGAGGGAGGGGTCAAGCATGTCATCAGTCATGAGTTCCTTCATGTCCACAAGAAGTCTAGCCCACCTTGAATTCCTGTGACCTTTAATCTACCATCAATTTGCTTGGGCCATGAGTAGTTCAGATTCTTGTAGAGAGCTTAAGCTTGCAATAAATCTTTATATTCATGTGAACTGTTTGAATCTCCTGATTTTTCCCGGCACTTGATGTTAATCTAGGAAATGAGCAGGAGATAAGATAGGCATTCAAGGTGGGCTGGACTTAGTTCTCTTATGGGAATGCAGGGACTCCTGACTGATGACATGTTTGACCTCTCCCTCATGATCATGTCACGTCCTACAGGAGCTGGATTTTGTTTGTATTTTTGCAAGCCCGCATGACATCATTACAATAACACAGCCCATTAGATAGCTTAGCACAGGGGTGTCAAACTCAATGCCCGGGAGCCAGATCTGGTACACGGGGTGCTTAGATCTGGCCTGTGGGGCCACTCTGGAAACAGCGATGGTACGGCCCGTGGAGCCTTTGCCAGTGAAAACGGAGCTCGGGAGGGCTGCAGTATCAGCGGTGGAAGCCATATTAGCATCAGAAGCTTCCACGCTGCCCCACTCTTGTGCTTGGGAAATTAGGAGGGGGGATTTAGTAGAGGGAATGTAGTTAGACATAATAGCATTCTTCTTTTCAGTCAAGGTCGTGGTATTCCTGCACCTGGAGGAAAAGTGTTTGAAGGGATGGCTCCAGTTGGGACGGATGGTGATTGGAACATGTGGTGGACTGATGGGTACAGGGGGGTGGCTTTGAGATTTTGATTTACTGAGGGGAAACCCGGAACTCTCACATTCTGGTTTTCCCAAATGTGCCACTATACCTACTCTAATAAATGGGAAACTTTGAGAAAATGCTTGTCTCGGAGTTTTTATGGGAGTTTGGTTCTTCTGGAATGCTGACACGCAGGAGAGTTTCAGGAGGCCGTCGCAGCCAGAAACGGAGCTCGCAAGGGCTGTGCACAGCTCCGTTTTCGCTGGCAGAGGGTTGCAGGAGGCTGTTGCAGCCAGAAACAGAGCTCAGGAGCCTGTTTTCACCCACCACAGGCACCCCCGACAGAAGTTACGTTGAGCTGGCCCACCCTGGCCATGCCCAACCAGGCCCCCCAAGGTCAAACACAACCCTGATGCGGCCCTCAATGAAATTGAGTTTGACACCCCTGGCTTAGCATGGTTTGGTACAATTGATTTGCTCTTTTTCTCCAGGGGAAAAATATCATTTATTTATTTATTTATTTATTTATTTATTTATTTATTTATTTATTTATTTATTTATTTATTTATTTATTTATTTATTTATTTATTTATTTATTTATTTATTTATTTATTTATTTATTTAGTGAGATTTATATACCGCCTCACAGTGCAAGCACTCTCTAAGCAGTTTACACCAGTAAGCAATGTATATTTATATTGCCCCCAACAATCTGGGTCCTCATTTTACCTACCTCGGAAGGATGGAAGGCTGAGTCAACCTTGAGCCGGTGAGATTTGAACTGCTGACCTGCGGATCAGTGTCAGCTAAAGTGGCCTGCAGTACCTGCCTCTAACCACTGCGCCACCTAACCGCTGCGCCACCTCGGCTCTATGAAATTTTGACTACTGAAAATCACTCTGTGTTTTATCTTTTGGGGTATATGCTTCTGCCTCTCTTCTACAATTTTATACCCATAAGTTTTTTTCCCCCAGTTGACAACGCCTCAACTTTCTCTGCCATTTACCACATTCTCTCCCAACCCTGTTATTTGCATGGTGCTCAACTGCTGTCAGAGGGTAGATGGCAGGTGCAAGGCAGATTAGGAGTAATACAACATTTCAGACACGAAGCAAAGCTTTTAAATAAGACGTATAATTTACTCCTCTATTGTAATCACACTGTTTTCAGAAGTGGGCTGGCGTTCTGTATGTCTGAGCAATAAAGTGTTTTTATTTTTATGGTGCCCCAAACTTCAGCTGTGATTTACATCTTGATGATAAACTGTGAAGAATATAATAGTCCTGCTGTAAAATAAACAACAGCAAAGATTGGTATATTCCTTTATAGCATCTATTTTGCTCTTTCTTCCTCCCCAATTCCTATTTTAACTTTCCAGAGATTTGTCATTTTTGAATTACCGTATTTTTCGGAGTATAAGACGCACCAGAGTATAAGTTTTTGGGGAGGAAAATAGGGGAAAACAATCTGCCTACCAGGTATTCATCTGGCTAGCATCCTTAGTCTGGTCAGCTTCAGCACATTATTTTATCCCCTGGTTAGGACTTAAAAAAACCTTCTTCTGAGAGAGTAACAATGAAAGAACCTGCAAGCCAGTAAGAGCTGGGAAGATCGTTAGCACCTGGTTAGGGCTAGAAAACAACGTCTTTGGAGCAAGTAGAGCAATGAAAAAAAACCCTGCAAAGACTTAGGGCTGGAAAAACATTCTTTGGAGAGAGTAACAATGAAAAAGCCTGCAAGGTAAGAGCTGGGAAGATCTGTTAGCACCTGGTTAGGGCTAGAAAAAAACTTACTCGGAGCAAGTAGAGCAATGAAAAAAAATTCTGCAAAGACTTAGGGCTGGAAAAACATTCTTTGGAGAGAGTAACAATGAAAAAGCCTGCAAGCCGGTAAGAGCTGGGAAGATCGTTAGCACCTGGTTAGGGCTAGAAAAAAACTTATTCGGAGCAAGTAGAGCAATGAAAAAAACCCTGCAAAGACTTAGGGCTGGAAAAACATTCTTTGGAGAGAGTAACAATGAAAAAGCCTGCAAGCCGGTAAGAGCTGGGAAGATCTGTTAGCACCTAGTTAGGGCTGGAAAAAAAAGCTACATTCGAAGTATAAGACGCACCCAAATTTTCAGCCACTTTTAGGGAGGAAAAAGGTGCGTCTTATACTCCAAAAAATACGGTATTTAAAGTTTTAAATACTGTGGGCATTCTCAGCCTACAAGGTTGTTAAAAGCTGAGTCACACTGAAAAGATCTCAGTAACTCAATAATCTCTGAGCATCTGGAGCCTAAATTGGTTTATTAAGGACATTTTTTAAAAAAGAAAAAAATAACACGAGAAGCATCAATGTGGATAATTTTGTCTTAGTAAACTGAATTTGCCATCTTGTTAGATATTTTAACATAAGTTAATAAATATTCACCATGAAAACTTTAGGCAAGATGAGTTTTGCTTAAAATTGTCCTGCTCAGTCCCATACTGTATCTTCACATTTTTATGGACTGTATTCAAGAGAATTATGCCTATCAGTAAAGTGTTTGCTGGCTGTGCCAAATGCTGCAAGGATTCTCTTTTATTATTATTTTTCTCTGGTGGGGAGCCAAGCTACACATTCCGCTAACACATGTTTATCTGTTACTGTGCTAAATCATGCTTCTTGGAGAGAAATGCTCTGTGTGGTGCCTTCTCACTCCAGTTAAGGTTTGCCCATAGGCAAAATGGAGAAAGACCATTTCCATCCTCTCCTAAGTCAGCAGTGGACAAGAACTGGCTTAGAACCTGTCTATGGCCAAGCTGCATTCAGGGAAAAAATAGGATAACATTCTGAGTCTCCCTTCCATTTCCCCTTCCTTCTATTCCTCCTCCTCCTCCTCCTCCTCCTCCTCCTCCTCCTCCTCCTCCTCCTCCTCCTCCTCCTCCTCCTTTTTCTTCCTCCTTTCCTTTCCTTTCCTTCCTTTCCTTTCCTTTCCTTTCCTTTCCTTCCTTTCCTTTCCTTCGTTTATCTTCCTTTCCTTTTCTTTCCCTTCCCTTTTATTTCCCTTTTATTTCCATTTCTTTTCCTTTCCTTTCCTTTCCTTCTTCTATCTTCCTTTCCTTTCCCTTTCCTTTTATTTCCCTTTTATTTCCCTTTCCTTTCCTTTCCTTTCCTGTCTGTCCTGTCCTGTCCTGTCCTTTCCTTTCCTTTCCTTTCCTTTCCTTTCCTTTCCTTTCCTTTCCTTTCCTTTCCTTTCCTTTCCTTTCCTTTCCTGTCCTGTCCTGTCCTGTCCTGTCCTGTCCTGTCCTTCCTATGGGTTGCTTCATTTCTGTCAAAGGCATGATCAAAGTGTCCCTCTGAGGTATTTCTGTGAAATGAAGCAACTTCACAGTCGAGCTTCATTAAACCAGCCATTTCCCAGGCCTCTGATGGTCTTCTGCCCAGGAGGCATTTCTAACCGCATTTCCAAAATGGCTGACCACCTCAGTACCACAACTTCTGTCTTCAGAAGAAGCTGGGCTTTCTGGTGACAGCAGTTGAGACCCTTCTGCCCTTTCCTCATATTTAAAAGCTCACAGATTGCTGAGTATTCATCCTCACTCAGCAAAAGTGGAGGAATTACATCATTCTTAGTTTAATAAGGTCTTGAAAAGTGAGGGGAGGAAAAAGCATCAGCTGAAATCACACCGGGCTGTTAGCCTAACAAGATATCTTTATTATGCTAAATGCCGTACACCTTGTAACTTTCAAAACATTGCAGAGGTGGGTTCCTCCCAGTTCGCACCAGTTCTATAGAACCGGTAGCAAACCGCTGGTGACATCACGGAGCCAGTTCTGTCAGTGCCGGTCCGTGGATGCCGCCATCTTTTTTTGTGGAATTTTTTTAATTTTTTTTTTTAAATTGGAATTTTTTTGGGGAATTTTTTTTTCTGATTTTTTTCTTTTGCGCATGCGCAGAAGCCAAGTTTCTGGCACTGCGCATGGACCACCATCTTATTTTTTATTTATTTTATTTATTTATTTTGTCAAGTAAGTGTTGGTAATATACATAGATGTAACATTGTTTATATACATAAGATTGGTACTGAAAAAGGAAACATTAGGACAGGGACGGTAGGCACGCTGGTGCACTTATGCATGCCTCTTACTAACCTCTTAGGAATCGGGTGAGGAATCTTGTTTTGGGCTTTAAAAAAAAATTCTGTGCATGCGCTCGCGCGCCCACTATCCCCTACTTCTTCTTCTTTTTTTTTGCTGTCCTTAAAATCCAAATACATCCCTCCAATGTTCAGTCGTTGGTCCATCCTATCAAGAGAGATCTCCTTCCTTTGCTATTTTACTCCTAATTCTTATTTCATGGGTTACTTCCACACTGGGAGAATTGTGCACCACTGAAGCATTGCTTTTCCTCAATCGGCTGGAACTGAAATTAAAACAGTGATCCTACACAGTATGTAATATATATGGCTGTGGTGGCGCAGTGGTTCGAATGCAGTATTGCAGGCTAATTCCGCTGACTGCCGACTTGCCAACAGTTCGATTCTAACCGGCTCAAGGTTGACTCAGTGTTCCATCCTTCCGAAATCAGTAAAATGCGGACCCAGATTGTTGGGGCAATAGGCTGATTGTGTAAACCACTTAGAGACAGCCATAAAACACTGTGAAGGGGTATATAAGTCTTCTTTTCTCTTCTTTCTTAATTCTCTTCTCTTCTCTTTCTCTCTTCTCTTGTCTTCTATTCTATTCTATTCTATTCTATTCTATTCTATTCTATTCTATTCTATTCTATTCTATTCTATTCTATTCTATTCTATTCTTCATTCCATTCCATTCCATTCCATTCCTTGATTAATAGCAATAGCATTTAGACTTATATACTGCTTTACAGCCCTCTCTAAGCGGTTTACAGAGTCAGCCTATTGCCTCCAACAATTTGGGTCCTCATTTTACCCACCTTGGAAGGATGGAAGGCTGAGTCAACCTTGAGCCTGGTGAGATTTGAAGTGCCAAATTGCAGGCAGACAGCAGTCAGCAGAAGTAGCCTGCAGTACTGCACTCTAACCACTGCACCACCGTGGCTCATTGCTATTGCTGTTGTTGTTCTGATCAAAATTGGAGGACGTTCATTCTAAAAAGCAAGCATTATCTAACTACAGGTTTACATAAGAATCAATGCCATTCAATCAAGGATTTGCTCCTTTTCCCCCCATATGTCTTTTAAAAGTAGCATTCTCATGGCTTTTGGTTATTTTCTCTTTTCTAGCCAGGACTATAGAAATCCAGATATGCTCGGAGTTTCTGTTCTGTGAGTATCGACTTTAATTGCCACTTCTCTCTTCTACTGCAAGAACAATTGGTCATTCTCTTTTATTTATCTTTCGATTGGCATAATTGTGCCTCTGCTGTCCTCAAAGCTAAATGAACTCAATTGAGCAATAGCACTTTAGCAGGAAGGCACTAAGGACAATCCAGGAACCCTCCCATCATCATGAGGAACAGAAGCAACTGAATTATTGTGTCGGTAAAACAAATGCAAATTCAAAAATGTAATTTTTAGAGCAGCTCATCTCAATAAGTACCTGAGCAGCAAACAATATTACGCTAAAATAAAAACAATTGCTACTATAAGTACAAAAATGAACATACATCATACAGGCAATGCTATTGTCTGGATTCTGCATAAAATCTTAGCAAAATTACTAATGTTTATTTATACGGCAGGCATTTAATCTGGAATAATAATGATTTCCAGGTTTTTTTTCCCTTTTTTAAAATAATATCTTGTACCATTCTAGCCTTATGTTCTACCAGCAATATGTCTACAGTTATGGATTATTATTTTTATGAAGAATGTAGTTCAAATATAAATCTGATCTGGAAGAGGTGAACCAATTTTCAACATTAATTTTTCCCTTAATGTTGTCATCAAACAAAGACCCTTATTATAGATTCCTGAGTTCTGCCTCTTCTGGACGGAACATTTTAATAGGGTCTGTTGGAAGAAATGTCCATCTGGTTCAGCTCCAAGCCGGGAAAAAGACACTGGAAACATGGAGGCTGATTGGAGAGATGGTTTAATGGAGCAGAACCATCAAGCACATGGTCCTGGTGCAGCTGACCACATGGAGTGGAGAGTGAGGGGTATTTATACCCTCTCTTGGCGTTTGCACTTGAGCTTCCTGTTCCTGTGCAAGAACATGTATTCTATTGGCTGTTATCAGATTCCCACGGGGTCATGTGGGATCATATTTGTCTGAATCAAGTTTGGTTGAAGCCTGGAGGGTGATGCAATGTCCCCAGGTGATTGTACCATGTGGTGAGCTCTGCTGATAGATAATCCTAGGATTATAGGTATGATAGGATAATAATTATGTCCTGGAGGGTTACGTCTTAATCCCATCACCCTGGAGCTGAAGGTCTTTGGTTTTGTAGATAGGCTGGCCCAGTCTTTCTTAATGGGCACCAAATATCTGCTGCCCTTCTCCTCCTCCTTCTCCTCCTCCTCCTTCTCCTCCTTCTCCTTCTCCTTCTCCTTCTCCTCCTCCTCCTCCTTCTCCTCCTCCTTCTCCTTCTCCTTCTCCTTCTCCTCCTTCTCCTTCTCCTTCTCCTTCTCCTTCTCCTTCTCCTTCTCGTTCTCCTCCTCCTCCTCCTCCTCCTCCTTCTCGTTCTCCTCCTCCTCCTCCTCCTCCTCCTCCTCCTTCCTCCCCCTCCTCCTCTTCTCCTCCTTGTCCTTCTCCTTCTCCTTCTTCCCTAACTGGAACTGTGTTATTATTAAATCCAAAATTGACCAGGATGCTTTGGATCCAAACTGGACACTCTCTCTTTGTGTTAGATCTGAAATACTTCATATGCCCCACAACATTGGCCACAACTCTTTATTTATCTCCATTTATTTCTCCTGTCTCTCTCTCTCTCTCCTCCCCCGCAAATAATCATTGGGGAAGGAGATATGTGTCAGGGGAAGCATTCGTCCGAGTGCTACCATGTGAGAATGAGAATAAATCCCATAGAGTCAATTTGGATCTTTTCTTTGGAATTCAGACAGTTAGAAATAAAGCCGAGATTAAAAATCTAATAGAAAATATTTATTTCGTTACAAAAACAATAAATCCTGATTATTTATTTATTTATTTATTTATTTATTTATTTATTTATTTATTTATTTATTTATTTATTTATTTATTTATTTATTTATTTATTTATTTATTTATTTATTTATTTATTATTTGTTCTTCTATGCCGCCCTACTCCCGAGGGACTCAGGGCGGCGTACAACAATTGTAAAGAACATTGATAATAAACATTAGTTTAAAAACAACGGTTAAAAGATATATAAAGGTTAAAAAGTATTCACAGTCAGCCATACCAAGGGGGGAATTAAGATGGATTTAGTCTTTCCCCCCCTGCCTGCAGGAAGAGCCATGTCTTGACGGCTTTCTGGAAGGCCAGGAGGGTGGGGATGGTTCAGGTCTCTGGGGGAAGTTGGTTCCAGAGCGCAGGGCCCCCACAGAGAAGGCACTCCCCCTAGGGCCCGCCAACTGGCATTGTTTGGCTGACGGGACTTGGAGGAGGCCCACTCTGTGGGCCCTAACCGGTCGGAGGGAAGTATGAGGCAGAATGCGGTCCCGAAGGTACCCTGGTCCTAGGCCATGTAGGGCTTTAAAGATGATGATCAACACCTTGAATTGTACCCGGAGACCAATGGGCAGCCAATGCAGCTGGCGGAGTATAGGTGTAACGTGGGTGTACCTTGGCATACCCACCACAGCACGCGCAGCCACATTTTGCACCAACTGAAGTCTCCGAATACTCTTCAAGGGTAGCCCCATGTAGAGCGCATTGCAGTAGTCCAATCGAGAGGTGACAAGGGCATGAGTGACCATGAGTAGAGCCTCCTTCTCCAAGTATGGCCGCAATTGGTGCACCAGGCGAACCTGTGCATAGCCCCCCCTAGCCACAGCTGTAAGATGTTGCTCTAATTTTAGCTGTGGATCTAGGAGGACCCCCAAATTGCGGACCTGTTCCGAGGGAGTCAATTTCACTCCCTCCAGAACCAGGGAGGGACCGTTGTCTTGGTCCTTAGGAGGCAATATCCAAAGCCACTCAGTCTTGTTGGGGTTGAGTCTGAGTCTGTTTCTCCCCATCCAGGTCCTAACGTCATCCAGGCATCGACAAATTACATCAGCTGTCTCACTGAATTGAGACGGGGTGGTGATGTACAGCTGGGTGTCGTCAGTGTACTGATGGAAACTCACTCCATGTCTCCGGATGATCTCCCCCAGCGGTTTCATGTAGATGTTGAACAAGATGGGTGAGAGAACCGAACCCTGAGGCACCCCGCATGACAGGGGCCTAGGGGACGATCTCTGCCCACCTGTTAACACCGACTGCGTCCTATCGGTGAGATAAGAGGAGAACCACCGCAGAACGGTGCCTCCCACTCCCAACTCACCAAGACGACGCAGAAGGATACCATGGTCGATGGTATCAAAAGCCGCTGAGAGGTCAAGTAGCACCAGGATGGAGGTCCACCATCCTGGTGCTACTTACATCTTTGCTAATAAACGTGACCGGTCAGAGTCAAAGTCAAAAGTGATTAATGGTGGATCAGGAATGTGGACATGCGTACAAGATCATCATATCATGTGTTCTGCTTGTATTGGAATGTACCATAATATTAGAATAGGGGTGCATCACCCTGCATAGACATACAACTGACAATATTCACTGCGTGACAATATGGATGTAACAGGAGCAAGAAGTACACCCAGAGAAAGTCAAAATTCAATTGACCTTCTTCCTCATTTATGCTACTGTAGTCCGTCCTTGATCATGGCCATATCTTTACAATAGAACTTTGGAATTTGCATTCAATGATTCGGAAGAAGAGAAACCCACAGAAGCTGTTACTGGGGTAGCTATTTCTCCAGGCTTAATTTAAAACAATTAAGCACAATTGTAAGTCAACCTTGAAACACCTTCTCACGTGGCACTGTTATTATTATTATTTTTGTAAAAGAGTACAAAGGGGATGGAGATCAGGTGAATCCGATCATTGTTTTTTATTCAGTTTGGCTAAACAATCCTATTTTCCAGGCTTCTGTTTCCAACCAGACACATTATTGTCTCATTGTTAGCTCCAAAGCCTTACAAAAATAATGAGTCTTTGCGAGTTGACAGTCCCTGGGAGTTGTGTGGGTTGGTAGCAGTGGCAAACCAACTCCTTCTTGCGCATATTACAATCTGGTGTTTTCACATGAGCTGAGCCAAAACTATCTTGTTTTAGAATGACATGTTAGAACTGCAGAAGGAATCCCTTTTGTTACTTCTGGTAAAAATAAAACCTAGCCTATTTTTGACACAATGTTTAAAGAACTTAAGCATTCGTACTCAGACAGATCTGCTTGGATTGTATACCATTGTCAAATAATCTTACTCCATAAAGACTTAACTGAAGTAGAAGAGTACAAAGATTAACAGATTGACAGAGTTGGAAGGGACCTTGTAGGTCATCTAGTCCAACCCCCTGCTCAAGCAGGAGTTGAAAGGGACCTTGTAGGCCATCTAGTCCAACCCCCTGCTCAAGCAGGAGGCCCTACACCATTTCTGATAAATGGCAGTCCAATCTCTTCTTGAAAGTCTCAAGTGATGAAGCTTCCACAACTTCCGAGGGCAAACTGTTCCATTGGTTGATGGTTCTCACTGTCAGAAAGTTCCTCCTTATTTCTAGGTTGAGTCTCTCCTTGTTCAGTTTCCATCCATTATTCCTTGTCTGTCCTTCAGGTGTTTTGGAGAATAGCTTGACCCCCTCCTCTCTGTGGCAGCCCCTCAAATACTGGAATACTGCTATCATGTCTCCCCTGGTCCTACCCTTCACTAGACTAGCCATGCCAAATTCCTGCAACCGTTCTTCATATGTTTTAGTCTCCAATTCCCTGATCATCCTGGTTGCTCTGCTCTGCACTTTTTCTAGAGTCTCAACATCTTTTTTTATAGTATAGATTTATATCAAAATGTTTAAGTTGAGCACAAAGCTTCTTTGTATCTCGGTAACAATGAATCTGCTTTGGGTACGCAGGGGAAAAAAAATAAAAATAACCTCAGCACCTTTAGGACAATTTATCCTATCCCATCCCACCCCATCCCTTTCTTAACATAAAGTTTGATTTATCTCTAAGTGATTTATCTTCCACTTGGTTCAAGCCTTCTACTTGAATGTCTTCAGTTGTTTGCTTTGTCTTCTCTCCTTTGTAGTTTTAGATTCTTCTTCACTTTCTTGGAAAGGCGATTCTTCTTTTGAGCTGCAAGTCTTTATTTTTCTCTGGGCTTTTTTCCCCCTTCAACAAATGCAAGAGAATTTGCAAATAACCTTCAACCTTCTCCAGTAGTTCTTTTCCCATCAGCAACCGGCTCTGGGCTTCAGCACTTTCCCCTGCCACAGGTTGGATATAAATTGAGATGGTAATAACAGCAACAACTGCCATTCAGGTAAGCTTCCTGCACAATGTGAAGGAGGTCAGGTTCCTCAAACTGCTAAGGAAACGTGTAAAAATAGAGTGGTTTTTGTACTGAAACCTTCCACCTTTGAAGTAATAGAAAGTATTAGTAGAAGGGACGCAGTGGCTCAGTGGCTAGGACGCTGAGCTTGTCGATCAGAAAGGTTGGCAGTTTGGCGGTTCGAATCTCCAGCGCCGCGTAACAGAGTGAGCTCCTGTTACTTGTCCCAGCTTCTGCCAACCTAGCAGTTCGAAAGCATGTAAAAATGCAAGTAGAAAAATAGGGATTACCTTTGGTGGGAAGCTAACAGCGTTCCGTGCACCTTTGGCATTAAGTCATGCCGGCTACATGACCACAGAGACATCTTCGGACAGTGCTTGGAAACGGAGATGAGCACTGCCCCCTAGAGTCGGGAATGACTAGCACATATGTGCAAGGGAACCTTTACCTTTACCTTACCTGTGCCTTTAAAAAAAATAACCTCTTGGGCCTTATTTGAGACTCCTAACTAATAGAAACTAGCTGTGAGAAATGACCAGGCTGAACCCGAAGGAGGGGTCAAACATGTCATCAGTCACGAAACTGTTCAAACCCACAAGAGAACTAAATTCAGCCCACTTTGAATTCCTCTATACAAATTTGAACTGAGTGGATCTCCTGATTTTCCCTGGGGCTTGGTGCAAGCGTGTGATAAAATATATTTTTCTTTTACATAAACACACACACACACACACACACACACACAAATAAAGATGCAATATATCAATCCTTTCAACTTGAAAATGATGTCAGGACAATTTGCTAGCCTCGCTTACTGGGATTCTGGAGATGAGGCATTGACTGGAAATCAAGACAAAACACAGGATGAACTTTTCCAAGTGAGATGAAAATAGCCAAAGGTAGTTCTTGACTTACAGCAGTTTGTTTAGTGACCGTTCAAAGTTATGAGCTGTGGTGGCGCAGTGGTTAGAGCGCAGTACTGCAGGCTACTTCTGCTGACTGCCGGCTGCCAGCAGTTTGGCACTTCGATTCTCACTGGCTCAAGGTTGACTCAGCCTTCCATCCTTCCGAGGTCAGTAAAATGAGGACCCAGATTGTTGGGGGCAATACGCTGACTCTGTAAACCGCTTAGAGAGGGCTGCAAAGCACTATGAAGCGGTATATAAGTCTCACTAATAAATAAATAAATAAATGCTATTGCTATTGCTACAACGGCACTGAAAAATGTGACTTATGACCGTTTTTCACAGTTACGACCTTTGCAGCATCCCCATGATCATGTGATCAACATTCAGATGCTTGGCAACTGGTTTTTCATACTTATGATGGTTGCTGTGTCCCAGAGTCATGTGATCAGCTTTTGCGACCTTCTGACATGCAAAGTCCATGGGGAAGCCCGATTCACTTAACAACCAGGATATTAACTGATCAACTCCAGTGATTCATTTAACAACCATGGTAAGAAAGGTCATAAAATGGGGCAAGTCTCCACTTAACGAATGTCTCACTTAACAACAGAAATGTGGGGCTCAATTGTCGTAGAAAGGCGAGGACTATCTGTATATGTTAATGTGCCTCCCCTGAATATTGTATACGACTTAATTTCCAGCTTTTCAGCTGTCAGAGAAAGGTTCGCAGTGAAATTCTGTCATGGAGGAAGAGACAATACAGGGTTTTTTTCCCCTTCTTTTCCTGAAAGACACCAGTACCAATGTTGTCTTGAGTTTTAATAAAAGTAGATAGCAAGCGTGAGGCCTTGCAACCTAGCCTTGGCAATAAATCAGATATCCTGACATTTCAAGACTTGGCAGGAAACTCTCAGTCCTGGTTCAGCTAGATTAAAATCTTTATTGCAAGGAAAAATGAAGCCAGACTAAAAAGAGGAAGGTCTACACTTTCAGTGAGAAAATGTAAACTTTGCCGTGATATCCTCCAGGGTTGAACTTGAGGCTTCTTCCTTCCAACTTCTCCAAATTTCCAAGACTCGTGGCATCGTTTAGAATGGCCTTGAAGCCAGAGGTGGGTTGCTACTGGTTCGTACTGGTTCTATAGAACCGGTAGTAGTAAGTTTGCGGCCTGGGTCGCTGGAACCGGCAGTGAGAGAGGCCTGCCACACCGAGCTGGTTCACTCGGCAGCGCCATAGCTGCCGCCATCTTGTTTTTTTGCTTCTGTGCATGCGCAGAAGCTTTTTTGTACTGCGCATGTGCGCGCACCCACACGGTGCATTTTTGAGCGAACCGGCAATAAAGCAATCCGCGACCCACCCCTGCTTGAAACCCGTGAATATTGCACATTGATCTTTTACTCTTTTAACCCATTTTTTAAATCTTCCTTATCGTCTCCTCCTATGAAGGGGTGTATTCGCTCTTCCACTGCTGCGCATACACAATTCTTGCTGCGGTCAAGATCTGTAATATTAGACATATTGTCCCTTTGATAACCATCTGATATAATGCCTAATAAAAACAATTCTGGCTTAAAATCTATATGTTGTTTGGTCATTTTTTCTAACCACATATGAATGTGTACCTAAAATTTCCTTGCCTTTATACAGGTCCACCACATGTGGTAATATGTGCCAGATATTCTATTAGAAAATCTGACTATGTCATGGTATTTTCAAGCCTGTGTTTCAGTCTCATGGGCTGAAAGGAGAAAGTGAGAACTTTGTTCATTCAGAAGTCTCTGGCTGTTGAATTTTTCAGATTGTCGATGTGCTGTGAATATTGACAAATTTAACGCAAACCTTCTGTAAGAGGGAAAGTGAAGAAGGAGGGATGGGTTTCAAATGATCGCTCCTGCAGAGTTGGAAACGTTTATTGGTTGGGAGCAGGAAGGAATGGCATTTGTGTGTGTGGACATGGCAAAGAAAGTCATTTTTCTCCTGTGTGGATTGCTTGCAAATTTGGGGAACATACAGCTATCAAGAAGGAAGAGTGGTGCGGTGGCCTAGAGGTGGAGCTCTCACCTCACAATCGGGAGGCTGTGAGTTCGATTCTAGGTATTTATTTATTTATTATTTATTTATTTGGGATTTCTTCTATGCCGCCCTACTCCCTCAGGGCGGCGTACAGCATTTTAAAGAACACCAAACAATAAAATCATTAAAAACAATTTTAAAAAGTTAAAAACAAAGACATACAACACCATGCATACATGGGGGAGACCTCAGATGTAAAGTTGTCTCGAAATCACCCCGCCTGCAGGAAGAGCCATGTCTTAATGGCTTTTTGGAAGGCCAGCAAGGTGGGGATGATTCGGATCTCTGGGGATAGTTGGTTCCAGAGAACAGGGGCCCCTACAGAGAAGGCCCTCCCCCTAGGCCCTGCCAGTCGGCACTGTTTGGTTGACAGGACCTGGAGGAGACCCACTCTGTGGGACCTGACCAGTAGTGGGTTCCTACCGGTGCGCTCTCCGCCTTTCTTCGCCGCCGAGCCAAAGAAGCTGGCGGCGTTTGCAGCGGGGGCTTCCCCCGCCCGCTTTACCGGGACGCCGGGATGCCGCCATTTGCGTTCTTCTGCACTCGCACAGAGTGCAGAAGAACGCAAATGGCGGCATCCCGGCGTCCCGGGAAAGCGGGCAGGGGAAGCCCCCGCCGCAAACGCCGCCAGCTTCTTCGGCTCGGCGGCGAAGAAAGGCGGAGAGCGCACCGCTAGGAACCCACTACTGGACCTGACCAGTCGAAGGGAAGTGAGATAGGATGCGGTCCCGGAGGTAACCTGGTCCTAAGCCATGTAGGGCTTTAAAGTTGATGATCAACACCTTGAATTGCACCCGGAGACCAATGGGCAACCAATGCAGCTGGCGGAGTATGGGTGTTACGTGGGTGTATTTTGAGACACCCACCACAGCACGCGCAGATATTTCTCTCTCTGGGCACACTGAGAATATATCTGCGGAACAAAATTCTGCATTTGTGACAGGAAGGGCATCCGGCCATTAAAACTCTCTGCTACTGGTAGCTCCTTTCAGTTGCCCAGACTCCACCCCGCAAGGGATTATGGGGTTGTTAAATGATGATGATGATAGCCATCAAGAGGGAAGAGAAGAATTAGCAAGAGCAGATAGCTGGTTGTATTTCCTTAGACTTTCACAGAACCCCTTGAAATCCTTGCAGAACCCACATCATGGAACCCAGTTTGAAGAAACCCACCTAGAACCTAACAGACTGCTTCTTTTGGGGACGTCTGTTGACTTTAAGATACCAGGATCCATTTAAAAATGCAGAGAGTCTTCAAATAGCTTCCTTCCCGGCTTAACTTTGTCTCTCCCCCTCCTCCCCCCCAAAGTTGGGCTCAGTTTAAAAAAAAGCATTAAACTGGCAACCAACTATTCCATTGATTTTCTAAAAAACGTCTATTGCTTTACACGAGGCCCAGAGGCATTCTTGAAAACCCAAATTATTCTGGAAACCGGTGCTTTTGCACAGGCTATTTAATTGTTTTTAATTAAAGGAATCTAAAAATAAAGTCCGACGAGGTTGGTGTTCGTCAAGTATCGTGGGAGGCGTTTCCAGTTTATTTTGAAGTCTTCATTGAAAATGGTATTCGTATTGTTTACCATTACGTACGCATCAGGATAAACCTCACGGAACCACTTCATTCTTTACTATAGAGAATGAAAACTGAGTTGTTGCCAAAGACAATTTTAATTATCCTTAACCAGCCATGAAGATGGTTGTGGCTCTGATTAAGCAGCAGCTGAAGATTTCAACATTCCTACTTTTTTTATATAAAAGTTTTTATTTTTTTCCCCCAACAAACATTACATCATCAATCCATCAGTGTGTCATCTGGGTACAAAATTTTTGTGTCAACATTTTTACATTTACCTCCATTTTCTAAACCTTTGTACAGCTCTATTTTTACAGCTCGATTTAACTTATCTTCTATCAAAACATTTTCCTACTTGCTTTATTTAATTTCATATCTCCTTTAATCTATATTCATTCTCTATCCAACGATAAAAACACTCCCATATCTTGTAATACTCCAATTCTTCTTTTCCTTTAATTGCCATTGTTAGTCTATTCCAGGGGCGGGTTCCTAATATTTTTACTACCACTCTGTGGGCGTGGCTTATTTTGTGGGCGTGGCTTGCCGGCCATGTGACCAGGTGGGCATGGATTCTCAGACTGCTGAAGGGAGGGGAACTGAGATAGGTCCTGCCACCCATTCCCCCTCCCCTCAGCAGCTCGAGAAGCCTCAAACGTGCAAAAATTCCTAGGATCATCATCACGCATTCGTGCCTTCTCGGACTACTGAAGGGAGGGGAATGGAGATAGCTCCTGTCGCCCGTTCTTTCAGCGTCTCACACGCTCCCTCAGCCATCCTCCCCTGCTTGGACTCACTGTGGGGTAGGAAGGCAGCGCATGCGCAGTGCCAGAAGCTCGGCTTCTGGGCATGCACAGAAGAAATTTTTTTAAAAAAATGAAAAAAAATGTTTTTTTAAAAATGGCGGCGCCCAGGCACCGGCAACCGACCGCACCGGTACTGTGACGTCACCAGCAGGCCGCTACCGGTGCTATAGAGTGGACCGCACTGGTAGGAACCCACCACTGGTCTATTCATTTCTGCACATTCTAATATTTTCTTAATTATCTCTCCCTTTGTAGGGATTTTTCCCACTTTCCAATTTTGCACAAATAACATTCTTGCTTTTAAAGGGATGTCCTTCAGACTGGGAGAAAGACAGAGGACTGCAAAGATTGGGTTTCTTACCCAAATGAAATGTTCTTATGATCAGAGATCAGCCTGAAAAATATTTCTAAACTGTGTTTCTGACACAAGAAGTGTCAAGAAATGTTAGACTTATGCATGGAAGCAGAAAGCCTGAAATCTCACTTTATTTCCTACCAGTATCTATTGCTTCTTTTTGCTCTCCAAGAGTAGAAAAGAGAACATTGAATAAAATGCCCCAAAAGCATCATCTTAGTGCAGTTCTGTGCTTAAATGCTATAAGCCAGGGGTGTCAAACTCGATTTCATTGAGGGCCGCATGAGGGTTGTGTTTGACCTCGTGGGGCCAGGGTGGGCATGCCCAGGGTGGCCGTGGCCAGCTTGATATCATTCGTGTCAGGGGCACCTGTGGTGGCCAAGTGATAATAGCAATAGCAATAGCACTTAGACTTATATACCGCTTCATAGTGCTTTACAGCCCACTCTAAGCGGTTTACAGAGTTCAGCATATTGCCCCCCCCAACAATCTGGGTCCTCATTTTACCCACCTCGGAAGGATGGAAGGCTGAGTCAACCTTGAGCTTTGAACAGCTCAAGGTGCTGTTGAACTGCAGTGCTGCATTTTAACCACTGCGCCACCTCAGCAGGACTTCCCTCAGACCCTCCCTCCCTCTCATTATAATATCCTCCCTCCCTCCCTCCTTTCCTCCCTCCCTCCCTTCCTTCCTTTTCTTCTTTCTCCTTTCCTCTTCCTTACCCTCTTTCCTTTCTTTCCGTTCCTTGCTCTCTTCCCATCTTCCCTTCTTTTTCTTTCTCTTTCTCTTTCTCTTTCCCTTTCTCCTTTCCTGTCCCTTCTTGTATGCCCAAATGCAAAAGGGGAAACATTTCTTCTCTTGTTTTTGTTTTTTTGTTGGTTTTGCTAGCCCTGTGCCAGAGAAAACGGGGCCCGGGGAGGCCGCTGCCAGAGGGCTGCAAGAGGCCATTGCAGCCAAAAACGGAGCCTGGGAGGGCCACGCGCAACGCTCCCAAGCTCCATTTTCGCTGGCAGAGGCCCTGTGGGCCAGTCCTTCGCTGTTTCCAGGGTGGCCCCAAGGGCCAGATCTAAGCACCCTGCAGGCAGATGCAACCCCTGGGCCTTGAGTATGACACTCCTGCTATAATCAGACTGGAAGAGATTATATTTTGGGGATGTTTTCCATCATTAGACTGATTTTATCTTGTTTTCCTATTTGTCTGCACATTTGTCTGCATTCACATAACATTTGGTTTACATTTCTTCTGTGTATTATCACTACTGCTAGCGCTACGATATTCTGAGACTACTTTATTCCCGGCCCTATAAATCTGTTTGCACATTTAATTAAAATGTTTCTGCATATTGCTTTCTCTCAATACGATGCGCTTTTCGTGCGAGCATTGTTTCCGCTGAAAACTTCTCTAGAAAGCTCTGAAAGGAGAGAAATGTAATGGCTTCATCCACAATATTTGAACATCGTAGCGCTAAGCTGTGCTAAGGTTTAAAGGTAGATTTTATTTATTATTTATTTATTAAGAGTTCTTATAGGCCGCCCAATCCCTTGGGACTCAGGGCGGCTTACAGCAGAGATTAGAACTACAGATTAAAAAAGGCATTTAAAAACATCATATTACGATATAAAAAGCCATTCATCCTTGGGGGAATCATCTCCTCACCCCGCCTGCCGGAAGAGCCACGTTTTTACTGCCTTGCGGAAGGCCAGTAGGGTGGGGATAGTCCGGATCTCTGGCGGGAGTTGGTTCCAGAGAGATGGGGCTCCCACAGAGAAGGCCCTCCCCCGTGGGCCCGCCAGCCGGCATTGTTTGGCAGACGGGACCTGGAGGAGGCCCTCTCTGTGGGACCTCACTGGTCGTAGGGAGGAATGTGGCAGGATGCGGTCCCGAAGATAACCTGGCCCTGAGCCATGTAGGGCTTTAAAGGTCAAAACCAACACCTTGAATTGCGACCGGAGACCAATGGGTAGCCAATGCAGCTGGCGGAGGATGGGTGTTACGTGGGTGTATCTCGGTACACCCACCACAGCTCGCGCAGCTGCATTCTGTACCAATTGTAGTCTCCGGATGCTCTTCGAGGGTAGCCCCATGTAGAGCCCGTTACAGTAGTCAAGCCGTGAGGTGACAAGGGCATGAGTGACTGTGAGCAAAGCCTCCCTCTCCAAGTAGGGTCGCAATTGGTGCACAAGACGCACCTGTGCAAAGGTCCCCCTAGCCACAGCTGAAAGATGTTGCTCCAATTTAAGCTGTGGATCTAGGAGGACACCCAAATTGCGGACCCGTTCTGAGGGAGTCAATTTTTCTCCCCCAAGAACCAAGGAGGGACAGTCGACATAATCCTTGGGAGGCAATATCCAAAGCCACTCAGTCTTGTCTGGGTTGAGCCTGAGTCTATTCACTCCCATCCAGACCCTTACATCGTCCAGGCAGCGGCACATTACATTAACTGCTTCACTGAACTGACACGGAGTGGAGATGTACAACTGGGTATCGTCAGCATACTGCTGATACCTCACCCCGTGTCGTCGGATGATCTCACCCAACGGTTTCATGTAAATGTTGAACAGGATGGGAGAGAGGACCGAGCCCTGTGGCACCCCGCAAAGCAGGGGCCTAGGGGCTGACCTCTGCCCTCCTGTCAACACCGACTGCGTCCTGTCGGAGAGAAAGGAGGAGAACCACCGAAGAACGGTGCCCCCCACTCCCATCTCCCCGAGACGACGCAGAAGGATACCATGGTCGATAGTATCGAAAGCCGCTGAGAGGTCAAGTAACACCAAGATGGAGGAATGACCTCCATCTCGGGCTCGCCAGAGATCATCCATCAGAGCGACCAAAGCAGTCTCCGTACTGTAGCCGTGCCTGAAACCCGATTGAAAGGGATCCAGATAATCCGTTTCCTCCAATAACCGCAGGAGTTGGAGCGACACCACTTTCTCGACAACTTTACCCACGAAGGGTAAGTTGGAGACTGGACGGAAGTTCTTTAAATCCGCTGGGTCCAGGGAAGGCTTCTTGAGGAGGGGCCTCACCACCGCAGCTTTTAAGGGCTGCGGGATGGACCCCTCTCTCAAAGATGCGATCACAACCGCCTGGAGCCAGCCGCGTGTCACCTCCCTGCTAGCCGAAACCAGCCAGGAGGGACACGGGTCCAATAAACAAGTGGAGGCGCTCATCGCTCCTATGGCCTTGTCCACATCCTCAGGAGTGATAGGCTCAAACTCCTCCCAAATAACAGGACTAAGACTAAGATTGAGGTCACCAATTCGGCCTCAAAGCCTTTTTTCAATTATATAGAAGTTGCATAGCGGTGAAACGTCTTTTACACAGGTTCAGAAACATATGCATCTCCTTTCAACCTCCATTTTAAAATTCAGTGCAGAGTTGACAATAACTCTGAAACACATTTCACTGAATATGGGTAGAAATTCCTGAATAAGTTTGGAAAAGATTGGAAGATGGGGGGTGAGCTGTTAAGTGGGTAGAATTGATGGCTACAATTTAGACTTCACCCACTGTCAGATGTTATTGAAGTTCACTTGATTCTTGGTAGCGTGGCCCGCTGGACTTCAAAGGAGCAGGATAGAAAGAGTATTCATACTCTTGAACATTTGTATGGGAGAAAAGACTTGAAAACACCACGGATAGCCAATAAGACAAGCACATGGATTATAAAACAAATCAATCCAACGTTCTCACCAGACTCAAATTATCATATTTTAGACACATTATCTGAAGATCCAACTTTCACGTGACGTTTCATGACTTTTTTCCCATTCATGGAGGTAGGGTGAGCATGGGCTGCGCGTGACACATCCGGCCCACAAGCCGCCAGTTTGACACCCTTGATTTATATGGTTGCTAACAATTGACATCAATTGGATGGCATGCAATCTATCAGTATTAAAAACTAGGGTTGACTATATAAAACCATACTGCTTTATTTGAGAGGGAAGCTTATTAAAACCACAAGAACAAATATTCCAATTTTGATTAATTGCGTTGTTCATCTTTTTTAGCCTTAGAAGAACACGCACGCACACACACACACACACACACACACACACAAGCATGCACGCACGCACACACACACATTTTGTAGGCCTTTTTTGGGGGGACTATCTAGAGATTGTGGGCAGTCATAAATAAGCATGCAGAATTTGCAGAGATTAATGGACATTTTCTCTTTTGGACTGATTAATGTGTATCATTACTAACACTTATCTTAGAATTTGTGATGATCAGGTTTTTAATATAGTTTGTAATTTAAATATCATGCTCATATCTCTTATGCATATTGCCCAGGAAATAGATATACATTCTAGATAGATACTGTATAATCTATAGGAGTCTACAAATGAATGCAAAGATAAAGTTGATGAAGATATGCAAACATTATTAGCAGGTTATACTGTGATAAAAGAGAATGTAAATGACAACAGGGTATTAGGAAAGAAGAGAAAGAGACTCAAAATAACTCCATCTGTGAGGAAAAAGAAGGGGCATGGGGAAACTGACAGGTTTTCAAGGTTCTGTTATTATACGACAGAAATAACAACTCCACTTATAAATCCATAGTAATACAACATATAACAATAACTCCAACAATAAAGTTCTAGTAATTCTCACAGGGTCTGTTTCCTGAACTGACTTGTGTTGAATTTTGTGTAGAATTTTGTGTGGAATTTTGATTCAGTTTGAAACCATCACCATCATCATTTTAGCCATTGTTTAACCACTGCAGGAAGAAGGCCTCTTCTACATGTTTCCAACCAAGCTTTCTTTTGCCAATTGGGCCCGTAATACTTGCTGATGTCATCGATCCATCTTATTTTAGGTCTCTTCCATGGACTCTTTTTATCAAGTGGGATCCATTTTACGACTGCCTTGGTCATGGTTTGAAACCAGTTCAGTTAAATCATTGAACTGAATTAGTCGTGTTGAAATAATGATTTTTCTTCTTCCGTTCAATTACCTGAATTGACTTGATTGGGTTTTTGGAACATTGATTCAAATTTCATTGAATCAATTTCAGTTTGTCACTGGAAGTCAATTAATATACCCTTAGATAATATGTACATTGACTGCTCAATATACTTCCTAATGAAAGAATGATGACCACTCTCTTAGTAACTTTTATTGCTGAACCACATTCTTTGTGGAATCCACTGTTTATGGTGTTTGGCTTTGTGGATCCGTAACATCACTACCGTGTTTCCCCGAAAATGCCGAGAGCCGAGGTGGCGCAGCGGTTAGAGGCAGGTACTGCAGGCCACTTTAGCTGACACTGATCCGCAGGTCAGCGGTTCAAATCTCACCGGCTCAAGGTTGATTCAGCCTTCCATCCTTCCGAGGTAGGTAAAATGAGGACCCAGATTGTTGGGGGCAATATAAATATACATTGCTTACTGGTGTAAACCACTTAGAGAGTGCTTGCACTGTGAGGCGGTATATAAATCTCACAAAATAAAAAATAAATAAAATAAGACTCTGTCTTATATTTTTTTGAACCCTGAAATAAGTGCTTGACCTTATTGCCATGCACTCAAAAGCCCGATTAGGCTTATTATCAGGGATGTCTTATTTTGGGGGAAATAGAGTAGCATTGATGCAATTTCATTTTTATTTATTTTGTTGAGCAGTAAGAAAATGTCCAAAGTAGTACAGCAAACCTATTATAGGGTTTTTTTTAAAAAAAATGGCTGATGCTACCTGAGAATAACTGTAGGGGATGATTGTCAGAGATAAAGGATGTAACGACAAATGTATACTTCAGTGATAATGTCATTTGTTATGTCAGTGAAAATCTTCTACTTGAGTTCTGGTTAATGACAGCCGTTATTCTCCATCTTCTTCCCTTGCTTTCTCGGTTGACATTTTTGCTGCAGGGGACTTGCCAAGAACTACAGATATTGTAGATATGTAATATTCTGCTGAATTCCAGTAAGAGGTGGTCAGATCAGGAGTTTCTAATATGAAACTGCACCGTACACAAAGATTGCCGAATGTGGTAAGAATGATAAATGTAGGAAGTAAAATATGTGTGAAAATGTTTAGTGGATGGTTTGGCACTCAGCAGAAAATAAAACAGAGATGATGTTGTCTCCTTGCCTCCTTGATGTATTTATAGGGAAATGGAAAATGAATGTTGATGGTGACATTAAATAGATGTGGGTTGGAGACTTCAATAACAGAATTGAAGGGACCTTGGAGGTCTTGTAGTCCAACCCCCTTCTGAAGCAGGAGACTCTATACCTGTGATGGTGAACCTATGGCATGTGTGCTGGAAGTGGCACGCAGAACCATCTCTCTGGGCATGTGAGCCATTGCATGTTGCTCTTCTGGGTTCCGGCATGCTGGCCAGCTGGTCTTCACATGTGCGGGAGTGCTGGAAACTGGAAGAGCAGCCGCCTGGTGTGCATGCACCCGCCGGGTGGCTGCTCTTCCAGTTTCCAGCACGTGCATGTGTGCTGGCCACCTGGTCTTCCAGTTTCTGGTGTGCATGCGCATGTGAAGACCAGGTGGCCAGTGCACATGTGCACACCAGAAACCAGAAAAGCAGCCACCCGGCGCGCACATGCTCCCATTTCAGCACTCGCCTAAAAGGTTCGCCAACACTGCCCGATACCATTCCAGACAAGTGGCTGTCCTGTCTCTTCTTAAAAGCTTCCAGTGATGGATCACCTACAACTTCTGAAGGCAGCCCGTTCCACTGGTTAAATGTTCCCACTGATAGGAAATTTCTCTTTAGTTCTAGGTTGCTTCTCTCCTTGATTAGTTTCCATCCATGGTTTCTTGTCTTGCCTTCTGGTGCTTTGGAGTAGAGGTTGAACCCCTCTTCTTGGTGGCAGCTCCTCAAATATTGGAACACTGCTATCAGTCTTTCTTTTCACTAGACTAGACGGACCCAATTCGTCTTTCATATGTGTTGTCTTGTTGACGGAGAACCTGAATGATTGGCTGTGTATATTGGACAGAATCCAACCCAAAATATGGATCTGTAAATTAATGTACTTCACATTTCTTTGGCTTCCTATTCCTTATTCTCTTTCTGTGCTTTTAATCTGAACTCCTCATCTTGAAAGGGAATTGCATTATGGATGGATGGATAGATGGATACATAGAAATAGACATTGTTGAGATGAGAATAAATATCTCATAGAGGCGATTTAGATCTTTTCTTGGAATTCAGACATTTAGAAAATAAAGCCGAGATTAAAAGTCTAATAGAAAATATTTATTTCAGTTCAAAAACAATAAATCCTGAATAAACTACATTTTGCTGAGTAACACTACCATTCAGGTCAACAGCTAAGGCAGAAGAGAATTAATGGAGGTTTAGGAATGCACACATGCACAAAGAACATCATATCACGTGTTCTGCTTGTATTGGAATGTACCATAATATTAGATAGGGGTGCATCACCCTGCATAGACATACAACTGACAATATTCACTACGTGACAGACATGCACATGTATGCACACACACATTTATTTGACAGATTCCTTACTGGAAGAGCAAAACACTGAAAGCAAAACAATCTTAAAGGAAGCAATAGCACTTATAGCACTTTTCTTATATACCGCTTCATAGTGCTTTACAGCACTCTCTAAGCGGTTTACAGAGTTCAGCATATTGCCCCCAACAATCTGGGTCCTCATTTTACCGACCTCGGAAGGATGGAAGGCTGAGTCAACCTTGAGCCTAGTGAGATTTGAACAGCTGAACTGTTGAACTAGCAGTCAGCTTGCAATGGCTGCATTTAACCACTGCACCACTTCAGCAAGTGGGTTTTTAGACTGTCACTGTTCTGAATTTAGCAAAAGCATTTCCTGATTAATCTAAGGCTTACATTCTGAACCAAGATATTTTCACACCAGTAATTGTAAGACATTAAATACTGTACCTCTCTCCAGGAGATTAGCGAGAACATATTTAGCTGCCTTTAACTTCAGACTGTGCACTTTGCCACAGCATTTTCTTGTTGTATCTCTCTCGGTTATAATAAGAGTTGTAATTTCATTAAGTTAAAATAAGATTAAATTCTATTACATGTTATTGTTCTTTGATTTAGGAAGAGACAAAAGTTGATGTATCAGTAATTTACAGAGTGCAGAATGAAACTCAAAGGTTCAGGGAAAAATAAGAATTATTTATTTATTTGCTTGTTTTTATTTATTTATTTTTGTCAAGTACGTGTTGGTAATATACATAGATATAACATTGTTTATATACATAAGATGGGTACTGATAAGAGGGAACATTAGGACAGGGACGGTAGGCACGCTGGTGCACTTATGCACACCCCTTACTGACCTCTTAGGAATCGGGTGAGGTTAACAGTGGACAGTCTAAGGGTAAAGTTTTGGGGGTTTGGTGACAAAACCACAATATCAGGTAGTGAGTTCCAGGCATTTACCACTCTGTTGCTAAAGTCGTATTTTCTACAGTCAAGTTTGGAGCGGTTCACTTTGAGTTTGTATCTGTTGTGTGCTCGGGTATTGTTGTGGTTGAAGCCGAAGTAGTTGTTGACAGGAAGGACGTTGTAGCAGATAATTTTATGAGCTATGCTTAATAATTTTATTAGCTATGCTTATATGTCATTTAAATATATATTGTTTCAATTACAGTAGCTAGCAGTTAACTTGTAAGTTTATTTCTCATGGTCCCCTCAATCGACAAGTAGTGAGAACTTAACTTTACCAGGATCCCTTTCACAGAAGGGAAATAAATTAAATATTTTTTCCCCAGGTATTAAACACACATATTATCTTCCATAAGGTTATCAGGATTAGAGTCAACATTGGTGGGGGGGGAGGCTTTGTTGGCGTTAAGGGGACAGTTCTCACATTTTCTCATTGAAAATCCAACACAATTTCTCAGAAACCAGCATTAAGATTTTTTTTTATTCAAAAAGTTTTATTAGTACAGAATTACATAAATAGTAGCAAAATATTAAATATAAAGTACAAACATTTTTTGTTTTTTTTTCCTCCCTACAAAATAAATGTTATATAAATAATAACTAGGTATAAAATACAAAAATCTTAAACTGATATTATTAACATTAAAAATAACATCAAAGATAAATAAAACTTAACTAAATGTTACGTAAGTAATCATTAAATATTAAATTTCATCATGATATTGATAACATAATATTATTCCAAATTAACACTAACTTCAATAAACAAAAAAAAGAATAAACAAATCTTCAACAAACTATATATATCTAATATTATTAACATTAAAAATAACCTCAAAGTTATATAAAACTTAGCTAAATATTGCATAAGTAATCATTAAATAGGGAAAAGGAAAAATACAATCATATTAGTCTCTATCCATCCAATATATTTCAACATCGCATCATTTTGTATCTTGATAGTTCATCTTTTAATAGTTCAGTAAATTCGAATTTGTCGACTCGTCTCCCATCTGGTCCCAAACCTCCATCTCCTTTTCCCCAGCTATCTGGTTCTGGCACTCCTTTTGGGTTTTTGAATCTATTTCCTTTTGATCCAGCAAAGATGGCTTCCCCTCCTCCTCCTCTTTTATTTTCATACATCCTTCCTCTGGAATCTTGGATATATCCGCCTTTAAAACATTGACATAGAATTCAGTAGCTTTTTTTATCGTGTTAAGCCGGTATCTTTTTCAAGAAAATTTCACTGCTACTCCAACTGGCGCTTCCCATTTATATTGTAAATTTAATCTCTTAAATTCATCAATCAAAAAAGTGTAGCTTTTTCTGGCTTTAAGCATTTTAGAGGGGATTTCTTTCCAAATCTTTAGTTCCTGACCATTCACCATGAGATTATTATTAAACGTTGCTTGTATAATTCTATTCCGTAGAGCTCTTGTGGTAAAATATATAACAATGTCCCTTGGTAAATGCTTTTGTTTAGCGTACCATGAATTGATTCTGTATATTTTGTCGATTTGTGTAGCCAATTCCACTTTAGAAATTCCAGACACCCGATCCAATGCATCAACCATCCTTCCTTTTAAATTTTCATATAATCCCTCTTTCAAACCTCTGACCCTTATAGCAACTTCCATGGATCTGAACTGTGTCATCAAGACCTCTTTTTCAAAATTTGCAATATCATTTTGGATTTTATCTATGTAATTCACCGAGGTTGCCAAAGCTTGTTTATTTGTTTCAATACGTTCTGCCAAAACTTCAATATTTGTTGCTAAACCTTTGCAAACCTCTAACACATCAAATCTGATTTGTTGATTCATATTCTTCAAAGCGGCCTGCATTTTTTTGTCTATCTCACTTATTTTCTGATTAAATTCCAAAGTAAGTTCATGTTTCATAATCTTTAAATTATTTAATAAATTTTCAGGTGTCAAAGGCTGTGGAGGTGTTAGCTCAGTATTAAGTTGCATTTTAGAAATATATCCAGATGGATAGTCATTTCTTTTAGTCAAAACAATCTTTCCAGATTTTGAAGCCATTATGGTGTTTCAAAAGAGTACAAAAAAGAAAGAAAGCCAGGTGCCTGATTAAAGTTCTTTCCAGTTTAAAAACCAGGTAGTCTTTTATTATTGGAAATATTTCAATTATAACTTTAATCCAGGGTTAGGAGACAGAGAAAGAAAAAACCATTTTTCCAAATTAAAAGTTTCCATAAGAAAGAAAAAAAAAAGCCTCTGGGGAAACGAAAGTCACTTTCACTTCTCAATCGCCATATTGTTACTTTGTTTCCTTTGATTCTTTGCCGAAGTGAAAGCTTACCCAGGAGTTGAAAAAAAAAAGGAAAAAAGAGGTTTCATTACTTGCCCATCTCACGCCTGTTTCTCTCTGTCTGCTTTTGTAATTCAAAAGTAATTGTAAATCCCATTCTTGAAGCAGCGGCTGGTCGCGACATCTAGCTCCGCAAAGGCAGAGGTTTCCTGATCTTCGGAGCGGAGACAGGCTGCATGGGGAGCTCTCCCTTCGCGCCCTACTAGATGGCTCCTAGGGCGCTGGGGGGGCTCTACCCCACCTGTCAAGCTCTCATCTCTCCCCTTTGCCCGGGGAAGAGATTTCAAAGCCGCCAGACAGCTGTCCTGGCGGCTTTTTACGAAGATTGGAAAGGCGTCCGATGAAGGGACATCCGTGATGGCGCGCTCCAAACCGGAAGTCCCACCTGTCAAGCTCTCATCTCTCCCCTAGCATTAAGATTTTTCTTTCCCTAAAGTGGTACATTCTTTATGCTGTGGAATAAACATTCCTCCAAAGCATTTATCAGGAATAAGACCTTCCCCCCAATGCATTTGAAAGAAAATAATAATAATCTAAGCAGTAAGAGAGCACGTGTAAAAGATCTCCTGGCTGAGAACCAGCTACTTATGAAAGTTAATCTTCATCAGTATTATTCACTAGTGCCATTAGTGCAAGACTAACACAACCCTGATAAGATATCAGATGATGTGTATTTTTTAAAAAATTCAACAGCTAGCAGCGCTTCTTTACATTGTGCTAATAATGAGACATTTCATCATCTTCTTTTAAAGACCCCATAATCCCTTGTGGGGTGGAGTCTTGGACAACTGAATGGTGCTAAGTGTTTACTGGCCAGATGCCCTTCCTGTTGCCAATGCAGAGTTTTGTTCAGCAGATATATTCTCTGTGTGCCCAGAAAGAGAAATATCTGCCTCTACCTAGGATCGAACTCACAGCCTCCTGATTGTGAGGCGGGAGCTTCACCTCAAGCCCACTGCACCACTCTTAATAATGAGACATATCTTTATAAGAAAACAAATACATGGGATGATTACACTCAAATGATGAGCAAAGAACAACCAGTACATATGTGGATAGTTAATCTTGTAAAGATTTGACCATGCCACATATTGTATTCAACATTCTATCTCTCTTGGGTTTTTTTTTTTACTACTAGTTGAAAGTTTTTAAGATTAACCTTGAATGCTCCTTGGCCTCCTATTTTAGTTGAATTGAATAGGGAGTGCTTTCCTTCCCCCCTGAAAAAGAAAAAAAATCAAAACAAAACATTAAGTTCAAATGTTTTTCAACACAGGAGCTTAAGAGGCTGGGATCAATCTACCAGCAGCCTTAAGTAACCACAATTTCCATGAAAGCGCTTCTGATTTCACATGTTCCTGACTGAAATAACAAGCAGGATTCTGATGTTTTGGAAATAAGTAAATTAATTTCTCCATCAGGCAACCCAAAGTCAAGAGAAAGACAAAGTTCATGAAGAGTATCGGAAGAACAGGCAAAATCTCTATTTCTAATATGCAAAGGACCACTCCTGGTAACAGTTGAAGGTTGCTCCAGGTGCTCAGTAACAGGTTGAAGCTTACTCAGGTTCTTAGTAGCTGGTTGAAGCTTAATCAGGTTAGCCCAGGTGTTTAGTAGCACTTGAAGCTACTCACATTGCCCTAACACAGAGCAGAAGTAAATACTTTGGATCACTTTTTCTCATTCCTAGACTGGAAGGTCAAAAAACTTCTAATCGCTAACTAAAATCTATACTGGACAAGCATTGTAGATTACTGTCTATAATCTTCAGTAAGAGTCCTTTCTTTTTACAACGGGTGGATTCAAGTTCTTTTATGGATTACCCAGGTTAGTGGGTTCTAAAACCCCAAAGAGCCAAGACAATTCCAGATAAGCTCTAGGAAACACATCCACAAGTACTTAAAGGCTACTACTACACGCTCCCCCTATTCTACTGCAACTTCTGCTCTTCCACTACTTCTATTTGTGAGCCCTATTTCTGGAGAACGGTGAAGTAAATTTGCCTTACGATGCTTCAGGCTGTTTAAGTCCCCCAAATGAACTGGTGCCTTATTGTTATTTGCAAGCAATATATATTGTTGGTATTTTTGGTTGACCTTCTCTGGTCATTTGATGCCCATTGTTTGCCTTGTGCCCAACACAACCAGGTCAGTTAAAGAACTAAAACACAACAGGCTATCTTTGCTTATTTTTCATCTTTATTAGCCAGTGTGAGGGAGGACGACTGCTTTATAAACTCAACCTGCATTGATTAGTGGATAATCCAACCCATTTTGCAAACCTTAGAGAAGGACTTACTCAAAGCCTTGAAAATTTCAGCGGATAAGAGAGTTCTGCTTTGAACATACAAAATTACATAAAGTTTCATCATAAAGTGAACCAAATAATGATTTCCTTATCTTGGCCTGAGGTGCAGCATTACCTAAAACTTTAAGGGAATGTGAAATGACTTCATATTCCTTAAAAATTACTCCCACATGGTTTTCAGTAAGTCGAAGGAGAGAGAAAACTATTGGGAATGGAAGCTCAACAGAATAGCTGAAGCTCAGGAGAACTGAAACTTGATATGTCACCTAAATTTGCATGCTGCCCTCTGAGCAAATTGCACGCATGAATATAAATAATCTAGTTTCTATTTTGTAATCTGCAATTCCAGTAGCCATTGCAAAAAGGGTTTGAAGTGATCCTTATATGGCTCCATGAACCTTTTTGACCATGTCACACACAAAGTCTATATCAAGGTTTTCCCCCATTTGAGAGAGGCATAAAGATCAAGGCCTCAAATACATATAGATCAGGGCCTTAAATAGATTTAATATGCAAAAAATCAAATGCTCTTTGCAATAATGCTTGAAATCCTGGCTCTGGTCACACCCAGCATTGCCTATAGTGCGTTATTGCTCTGTCTACTGTGACTTTCAGATATCCTTCTTTCAATCAAAGAATTGTTCTGGCTATGATCCACTGTAGTCTATGACATTTTTCCTTTATTTCTTGCTCTGACATGGATTCAAGCATTAGGAGATTACTGGAAATCAGGGACCAACTGTCTTGGAGTGGTGACAGCAGTAAGTAAAAAAGAGGAATCTGAAGGAATTATAAATAGCTAAGGAAGATAGTGCTTAATCCTTAGACGTGTGAGATGAATCTAAGCAAAATATGGGAAGGAAGGAAGGAAGGAAAGAAGGATGTAAGGAAGATGTAAGGAGGGAAGGGAAGGAAGGAAGGAATTAGATGTAGGGAGGGAGGGAGGAAGGAATTAGATGTAAGAGGGAAGGGAAGAAAGGACTTGATGTAGAGAGGGAAGGAAGGAAGGAATTATATTATATGTAGCAAAAGAAGGAAGAAATTAGATGGGAGGGAGGGATGAAGGAAGAGGAGGAAGGAAGGAAGGAAGGAAAGAAAGAAGGAAGGAAGCAATTAGATGTGGGGAGGGAGGGAGGAAAGCAATAGTGGGTTTCACTTACCTTCGCTACCGGTTCGGAACTGTGAACGCTCGTGCACAGCGCTTCTGTGCATGCGCAGATCGTCCGTGATGATGTCCAGGCAGGTGGGCGGAGCCTCCCACCGCTGCCACTACTGTTCGCCCGAACCGGGGTGAACCGGTAGCAACCCACCACTGAAGGAAAGGAAGGAAGGAAGGAAGGAAGGAAGGAAGGAAGGAAGGAAGGAAGGAAGGAATTAAATGTAAGGAGGGAAGGGAAGGAAGGAATTAGATGTAGCAAGATAAGAAAGGAATTAGATGGGAAGGAGGGAGGGAGGAAGGGAAGGAAGGAAGGAAGGAAGGAAGGAAGGAAGGAAGGAAGGAAGGAAGGAAGGAAGGAAAAATGGGGCTCTTTCCGTGCAATATTTGCTAGCTACTGTATAGTGGCAATTATACAATTATAGGACTGTAAGTTGGAATTACATTTAAGGTAAATTCAGATGCTAAATAGTTTTCAGAACAGAGAAAAAGCTATTTAGATCAGCGGTCACCAACTGGTGGTCCGTGGACCACTGGTGGTCCACGAGAAAATTTTGGTGGTCCGCAAGAAAAAATATTTGCATTTTTTATATTGCACTAAATCAGGGGTCCTCCAACTATGGCCCCTGGGCCGGATACGTGCAATGAATGTTTGTGTTGCTGCAGAGAGTCTCCCCCTTCGGAGTCTTTTTGTGCGGGTTGGAGGGGAGGCAGAAATTCCAACTTGGGGTATACTTCAGCCTCTTGGTGTGGGGCTTTGGGCGAAGGCTGGAGGGAAGTGCCGCTGGTGGCGAAGAGCCTGAGGGCCTCATTCCAGTGGGACTGCATCATGGCCTGGAACTGGTTGACCATCTCAGCTCGCTGAGCCTCCAGGTGCCAGTACCTGCCCTTGCACTCCCGCAGGTCTTCCCTCTGCTTGGAAAGCCTATGCTCATAGTCCTCAGTGAGGTGCTTCTGCTGAGCCTCCTTCTCGGTCAGATCCAATTTGAATTGAGCCAGCTGTTTTGCCAACTCTTTCTTGTGGTGGCTGCTTAGCTCCAACAATTGCTTCCTGTTGGGGCCCCATGGAGCCCAGGCGGGCAGGCGAGGAGTGGCTGGGAGGGGAGGGGCGAGTAGAGGCTGGCGAGGCACCCCTCAATGTGAGTGACATCAAGTTGGCCACACCCACCCAGTCACATGGCCACCTAGCCACACCCACTCAGCCAGTCATTAGGCAGATCATATTAGTGGTCCGCGGGATTTAAAATTATGAATTTAGTGGTCCCTGAGGTCCAAAAGGTTGGGGACCCCTGATTTAGATGACAGAGACATGCACATATGGTCACTAGAGAGGGGAGGGAAGAGACAAAGTGTCCACAAATGAGCCCTCTCTTATTTTCCTGAAATTTTTCTCCCGGACAAAGGCTGTACCAGTTTTACCCTGAAGCAAATCGTTATACTGAAGGTCTAAAAATAGGGGATTGTAATAGAAACATCCAGAGGATTGGTCTTCAGCAGAGCATCAAGGCTAGCAAATCTGTGGCAGCAATGCTCCTCCTCGTCCACTCTGTTTCCAGCACATCTTTATGTTGTGCATTTTGGCAGTTCCAAGAGGAAGTCTTGGGCACTGATCCAGAACCTTTGGGTGCTCACCAAATGTCTGAATATGTGTAAATGGGCAATTAGGATGTCAACAAATTGACACACACATCCCAGACATGCACGTTCATTTTAGGCAGTTTACTGGGGGAGAGAGATTTAGCGATGGATGTTGCTTTCTTAGGAGCACTATGAACTTTCCAAATTGTAGGCATCTGAACTGTCAACTTCAGTTGAAACTGTTGTTCAATTCTCTATTGGGGTGCCAAGTTTCCAAAATGACTTAATAAGAGCAAGGAAATACATACAACATATGAAAATCCTTGTTAAGTAGATGTTACCATGTATTTATTAACTACCAAAAAGTAAATACAAGAAATGGAGCTGCTTCTTCTTCTTCTTCTTCTTCTTCTTCTTCTTCTTCTTCTTCTTCTTCTTCTTCTTCTTCTTCTTCTTCTTCTTCTTCTTCTTCTTCTTCTTCTTCTTCTTCTTCTTCTTCTTCTTCTTCTTCTTCTTCTTCTTCTTCTTCTTCTTCTTCTTCTTCTTCTTCTTCTTCTTCTTCTTCTCCTCCTCCTCCTCCTCCCTTCTCCCTTCTCCCTTCTCCCTTCTCCCTTCTCCCTTCCTCCTCCTCCTCCTCCTCCTCCTCCTCCTCCTCCTCCTCCTTCTCTCTCTCCCCCCCCCGTGGTGAGTTGATGGTGGTGAGTTGCCCACCATGAATTGTCATAGACCCTCTAGGGAACAATTTTCCCTAGAGGGTCTATGTCTATGTCATAGACCCAACTGGAACAATTTTCTTCCTATCCTATCTTCTCTCCTCCAGCAATTATGGAAAATATATATAATCCTAGTCAGTGAACATGGTTCCATTGATAGTCCTGGAACTAAGTAGGTTCAGCCTAATTACTACATGAATGAGAGATAACCAAGAAATGCTGCAATTGCAAGCTAGCCTGGGAATTCCAAACACCATACCAAAGGAAGGGAATGAAGAACAGTAAAAAAAGAATGGATATACCCATGAACTTTTTCTTCCCATCTAGATTGCAATCCAGGCATTCCCATCTAATGATCAATCAAGTCTGGACCAACTTTACTTCTGAATACAGAGAAGGTCATCCAGATATCTCCATCTGTTAAGACCATGAGAAGGAGTCTTCCAAAGTCCCCTGCTGTAAGTTGCATTCTTCGTCTAGTGAAGTTTGATCGAAGTCACCAGAAATCAAACTTTCCTTAGACAAAGAATGAACCTACAAAAAGGGGTGTTTGGAAGCTCCTTCTCATGGTCTTACCAGATGGAAATATCTGGATGACCTTTTCTGTATTCAGAAGTAAAGTTGGGCCAGGCTTGGTTAATCATTAGATAGGAATGTCAAGACAATAAATCTAGATGGGGAGGGGAAAAAAATCAAATCAAGTCTCAGCTTCACCTTTTAAAAAGAGGAGAAAAATGTAGCTACTGCAAAATAAGAAAGGTTGTTTTCCACGGAAACTACAGCAGAGTGAAAGCAATCAATTTCTCAGGATGTCCTGGTTTGGCAATTGGTGAAGAAATAAGACATAAACTTGGGAAAAAAAACCCATTTCATTATTCAATACATGGAGTAAGAGTTTCGGGCTAAGGATTCTTGAGTTTGTAATGAAAACATGTCTTGGATAACAAAACAAGTTTTGCACCTGTTGTTTGTTTATCCGCATTGCAAGCTAGAGCCCAGATTTCGTGTTCTCTGGAGTAATTTCAGCCTAAGAGTTTATTAGATTACCCAACCACCAGGGAATAAACGGGACAGAAATATAAATAACAGGGTTGCTGCACCCGTAATGTGGGTCGGTGGTGTGTGCATCTAAATGTTCTGCACCTCCTTATATTAGCTCCTTGTATAAATCAATGTTGACAACATGTGTGTGTTATTTTGGACTAAGGACAGAAATAGTCTGGAGACCAAAATCCATTAAATTAGCAAAAAGAAATTTCCATTAGCCCTGGTAGAGGGCTGCTTCTGCCTTAGATATGGCAGCTGGCAGTAACCAATAGACCTAAATTGGAACAAAAAATAGAAATAACATCAACCAGTGGAACAGCTTGCCAGCGGAGGTTGTGAGAGCCCCAACACTTGCGACCTTCAAGGAGAGACTGGACTGTCATCTGTCTCAAATGGTGTAGGAACTCCTGCTTGAGCAGGGGGTTGGATTAGATGACCTACAAGGTCCCTTCCAACTCTAATAATAAATCTAAAATCTAAAATCACGGGAAAACTTTGTTTTGTAGTACTGGCTAAGCCAAGAGCTCTGTCAGGTTTTGGAAAGGAATAGAATTATCCAATGTTAAGAATCATATACAGATAGTCCTCAACTTATTTAGTCAAGGACTATCTGTACATTCATTTAGTGACCAAAGTTATAATGGCGTTGAAAAAAGTGACTTATGGCAATTGTTCACATTTACAAGCGTTGTAGCATCCACAGGGTCACACGATCAAAATTCAGACACTTAACAACTGGTTCATATTTATGATGGTTGCAGTGTCTCAGGGCCTGAGTGATCCCCTTTTGCGACCTTCTGACAAGCAACATCAATGGGGAAGCCAGATTCACTTAACAACGGTGTTACTGTCTTAACTACTGCAGTGATTCGCTTAACAATGGTGGCAAGAAAATGGAGCAAAACTCTCTTAACAAATATCAAAAACAAAAGTTTTGGGCTCAGTTGCCATCGTCATTTGAGAATAGAATTCTTTATTGGCCAAGTGTGATTGGACACACAAGGAATTTGTCTTTGATGCATATGCTCTCAGTGTACATAAAAGGAAAGATGCATTTGTCAAGAATCATGAGGTACAACACTTAATGATTGTCATAGGGTACAAATAAGCAATCAGGAAACAATCAATATTAATATAAATCGTAAGGATACAAGCAACAAGTTACAGTCATACAGTCATAAGTGGGAGGAGATGGGTGATAGGAACGATGAGAAAAACTAATAGTAATAGTAATGCAGCCTTAGTGAATACTTTGACAGTGGTGAGGGAATTATTTGTTTAGCAGAGTGATGGCATTCGGGAAAAACTGTTCTTGTGTCTAGTTGTCTTGTTGTGCAGTGCTATATAGCGCCTTTTTGAGGGTAGGAGTTGAAACAATTTATGTCCAGGATGCGAGGGGTCAGTAAATATTTTCACAGCCCTCTTTTTGACTCGTGCAGTGTACAGGTCCTCAATGGAAGGAAGGTTGGCAGTAATTGTTTTTTCTGCAGTTCTGATTATCCTCTGAAGTCTGTGTCTGTCTTGTTGGGTTGCAGAACCGAACCAGACAGTTATAGAGGTGCAGATGACAGACTCAATAATTCCTCTGTAGAACTGTAACAGGAGCTCCTTGGGAAGTTTGAGCTTCCTGAGTTGGCGCAGAAAGAACATTCTTTGTTGTGCTTTTTTGATGAAGTTTTTGATGTTAGGTGACCATTGAGGACTACATGTAGCCATAAAAATGCAAACGCCTGTTTATCTACAACTAAAAATGTATCTGTTTCGTATAGCAATAGCACTTAGTACTTAGACTTTACATATCACTTCACAGTGCTTTACAGCCCTCTCTAAGCAGTTTACAGAGTCAGCCTCTTGCCCCCAACAATCTGGGTCCTCATTTTACTGACCTCGGATGGAAGGAAGGCTGAGTTAACCTTGAGCCTGGTGAGATTCGATCTGCCAAACTGCTGGCAGCTGGTGATCAGCAGAAGTAGCCTGCAGTACTGCACTCTTAACCACTGCGCCACTGCGGTATCCTGTTGATGCACTCTTTCCACAGTGACGCTTCATTATTTTTGTCCCCAGTCCCATAAGGCATAAGGCTCCCTGACACTAAGGAACTGATTCTTGAGTAATTATACTAGGCATACCTTAGCTGCCTAGAGTCTTCTGGGATCATGGCAGGGGTGAAATGGTCCCGGTTCGCTTTTACCTGTCAGTCGTCAGAGAGCCGATCGCGAAGGAAGCGCGACGCTCCGCCCACCCGCCGGGACACTGCCATTTGAGTCCTTGTACCTTCTGCGCATGCACAGAACACTTTGCGCATGCGCAGAGGGTAAAAGAACTCAAATGGCGGTGTCCCGGCGGGTGGGCGGAACGTCACGCTGCCTTCGCGATCGGGTCTCTGACAACCGACAGGTAAAAGCGAACCGGGAGCAATTCACCCCTGGATCATGGCCATATTACCATTAGTGAAATAAATAATAATACAGGCTTGTGTTGGATAATTATTTTGGGAGATTTTCAAGACTGTTAGATCACCTGACTAGCAATAAGGGTAAAAAGGCAACTGTTTGATTCTAGGACGCACTGTTTCTTGAGCCAGCGTTATCCAAAGACAATTTCCATGGTCTTGTGGCCAGCACAATTATATGTCAAAGGCACACGGAACGCTCTTACCTTCCCACCAAAGTGGCACCTATTAATCTACTTGTCCCGAAGGTGCTTTTTTCAAGAAGCAACTGAACTTTGCTTTCCTTTGAAGATGTTTCATTTCTCATCCAAACAGCTTCTTCAGCTTCTTGGAGGAGAAGCGAAACATCTTCAAAGAAAAACCAGAAAGTCCAGTTGCCTCTTGAAAAAAGTACCTTTGGGACAACCAGGACCTGGATGACTGAGAATCTCCATAGATATGAATCTATTCGCATTTGCATGCTTTCAAACCGCAGGAGCACAGAGCTCGGGTCTCGAACCCAGGCTGTCAGATCTCATCTTTAACCACTGAGTCATCCACTGAGTCTTCCGTGCATGCGCAGGAAGCAAAATTTAATTTAATTTAATTTAATTAAAAGTTCTTATAGGCCGCCCAATCCCGTAGGACTCAGGGCGGCATACAACATGAAAAAAAAGCCAAAAAATTGCGGAAAAAAGATGGTGACACGCGACAGACCGCGAAGATGGCACCGGAGCCATCGTGCACATATTCACAATCTGCCAGCCGCTACTGGTGCCATAGAATGGATCGCACTGGTAGGAACCCACCACTGGATTGCATGGTAAAGCTGTGGGAAAAAGGTTCTGAAAGTCCCCACCGCAGGCACATTTTAGCCCTCAGAGACGTTCATTTGCTAGAAAATTCCTGTATACTAATCTCTGATTTGATTTTTAAACTTCCCTACTTCCATCTGTCTAAAGTTTGTTAATTCTGTTGGCTTCATGCTTGGAAGAAACAATTATTTTCACTTTAGGCAACTCCCGTAGCCCGATAGATAGGAAAATCCAGAGAAATTTTCTCTCTCTCTCTAAAAATTCTCTTTTTCCCCGCTCTTCCTTTTTTTTCTGGACTGAAGGGTCTTTGGTAAGAATTCCTCTGCTAGCCAGGTAAGGAAGGAAGGGTCAGGAGGTTTACTTTGACCGTTGGCAGCCTATCGTAAATATCTTTTACTAGGAAGTTATTGGAAGAATAAGTTTGTCTGGCAGGTTTTATACTATCCCTCCTCCCAGATCATCAAGGTTCTTACGGGCTTTGAACTGTGTAGAGGCAAAGTCCATTCGACCACATTGGGAACATAACTCTGCCATCCGGTCTCAGACATTTCCAAATGATTTATTGATTTGCTAGGGCTGAGAAGCTGCCCCAATCAGAAAACATGTCTGAGCAGTTGTGATATAATTCTCATTTATGATTACAAGAAGTCCGATTCTTCATTTTATGATAGGGGAAAAAAATCAGAAGTGTTTATTTTACCAGAAAAGATAAATATATACCAACTGGGCCTCGAAACACAAACTCCATGCTTATACAAAATGAGAATTTGCTCGTCCATTGACTTCATTGTTTATATATTTGTCAGACGTCTATTCTGTCTTCCTTCCAGCCGTGACCTCAAGGTAGCTTCCATGGGGAGGTGCCTCCATTTCATCAACCCAACAGGTTGATGAACATGTTGAAGTCAGGGGTGGGTTCCTCCCGGTTCGGACCGGATCGCCTGAATCAGTAGCGACCCGCTGGTGATGTCACTGAACTGGATCAGCTGGTGCCAGTCCGTGGGCGCCGCCATCTTTTTTTGGGATTTTTTTTGCGAATTTTTTTACTCTTTTGAAGGTTTTTTTTCCTGTTCTGCTGCTTGTAAAAGGGCCTTCCCTCCCGCCCCTGACCTTTATTGACCTAAACTGACCTTTATTCCTTTGCCCGAAGCACAGCTGATCAGCTCCTCAGCTGTGTTTTGGGCTGATTCGAGCTATGGAGCAGGCGCGGATGCAGAATTGCACGAGGGAACACGCATGTGCGTGCGAGCGGAGCAGGCTCGCGTGCGCAAAACGTCACGATGCGAACCGGTGGCAAAGGTAAGTGGAACCCACCCCTGGGTGAAGTCGATTAGCTAACAAAGGGGAACTGACCAGAGGTCACTCAGTGAGTTTCTGTAACTAGAATCTCAGTCTTTCCAATCCTAGTCCAACATTTTTTTAAAAAAAATATTTTAATTGTGCATAGATACTTTGAAAACAGTGTATTGTCTGGGACCATTTCATTTTACAGAGATATAACAAATGTTCTGATAATAATAGTAATAATGAAAATCATAATAGTAATAGTAATAGTAATAGTAATAATAATAACAACAACAACTTATTTATAATCATAGTCATAATAGCTCATCTTTTACTTATACATAGTAATAATCTTTCTCCTTCTAATTTCTATCTCTTATATCTAACCAATGGTTCAACATATGTTGAGTAATATTCTGTATCTGCTTCACCTTTTATTTTTAATGTCAATCTATCCATCTCTGCCAGTCTAATATTTTCCTAATTATGTACATCACAATTAGGCAGACCCATCCCACAGGGCAGACCTTCCTAGACCACAGCTTTGTAGATAGCACACAAAAAATGGCAACCTGGCCAGGGAGTTTAGCATCTCCATCATCTGGCAGATAATTTATTTAAAATCCATCTGAAGTCCCAGGGTTTTGCTGTTGTTGTTTTTAACGAAAGGGAAACAACTTTGTCTCAAATCAGGGTAAAATTCACAAGATAAATGAAGGGACTCCGTAAGCTCAATTTCACAAACTACAACTGAATTTTTCAATCCAATTTGGGAGCAACTGTCTCCCAAAATAACACCGGGTTGCTTCTTTTAAAACAAAAAAAATGTTCTGTGATGTGGACATTTCTGAGCTGACTAAAGAAGCTTGAAAGCCAAAAATGTTAAAATAGCCACCATAAGAATAGTCGTAGTTGTGGTAATAATCATCATCATAATTCTGTTCTCAATGCCAATCGTCTCCCAATAAAGGGAATGGCTGTGAAAACATCTACTCAATCTAATGATGCATAATATAAGGAAGCAATAACCTGGTCGTATCTGTCTGAAGGGATGACATTGTTTTTAATGCAAAAATGTACAAAAATCCTACTGAACCATTTGTCCCAAAGTGGTAATCAGAAACTATATGGCCTCATCAACTTGCTAAGATATCATTATTGCAAACCAAAAAGGAAGACTATTAACAAGGACATCTATGTTTTGGTCTACGTAGTATTGTTTATTGTTTTCAGCATATCCTCATGTTTAAACTACATTTATTCTAAACAGAAGCTAAGTGGCAGCATGGCAATATATTTATCCATATCCCAAAAGCTATGAATGGCAGGGAACGGCTGCAGGAAAAGATTTTCACCTCAGCTGACAGCTGATGCCAATCATCTGTTTACGGTGGTGTAGTCAAGGCTGGGAGGATAGTTAATAGAGTTCAGAAACAAGCCAGATTTGTATGTTTGCAGGTGCGTACCAAATGAGGTTGTCACGCTTAACAGTGGTGAATTATTGCTGCCTCTCTCTTGGTGCTCTTCAACTGAGTGTTTCTGAAGACATAGCTTCATCCAGAAAGGGAGTCTGTGGCTGGACACCCTCAAAGCTGACACCAGTCAGAGCACTGAACAACTCAAGGAAGTAGTGCAAGATCGGAAGATGTGGAAAGACATGGCCCATAGAATCATCAAGGGTTGGACATGGGTGAATAGAATAGAATAGAATTCTTTATTGGCCAAGTGTGATTGGACACACAAGGAATTTGTCTTTGGTGCATATGCTCTCAGTGTACATAAAAGAAAAGATACATTTGTCAAGAACCATGAGGTACAACACTTAAAGATTGTCTTAGGGTACAAATAAGCAATCAGGAAACAATCAATATTAATATAAATTGTAAGGATACAAGCAACAAGTTACAGTCATACAGTCAAAAGTGGGAGGAGATGGGTGATAGGAATGATGAGAAGACTCATAGTAATAGTAATGCAACCTTAGTGAATAGTTTGACAGTGGTGAGGGAATTGGTTGTTTAGCAGAGTGATGGCGTTCAGGAAAAACTGTTCTTGTGTCTAGTTGTCTTGTTGTGCAGTGCTCTATAGCGTCTTTCTGAGGGAAAGAGTTGAAACAATTTGTGTCCAGGATGTGAGGGGTCAGTAAATATTTTCACGGCCCTCTTTTTGACTCGTGCAGTATACAGGTCCTCAATGGAAGGCAGGTTGGCAGCAATTGTTTTTTCTGCAGTTCTGATTATCCTCTGAAGTCTGTGTCTGTCTTGTTGGGTTGCAGAACTGAACCAGACAGTTATAGAGGTGCAGATGACAGACAGATGAATGGATAACATCATCATTTTAAGAGGAAGAGACATTATCACACAACTTTTTTCCCCCATGGAAACCAAGGGGCTTTGGATTCTGCTAGGACAGAAATAAGGAGCAACTGTCTGTACCCTCCATGTCACTGTAGAACAGGGGTATCAATTCGCAGCCCACGGCCCGGATGTATCACGTGCTGGCCACGCTCACCCCTGTTTTAGCGAAGGGGGGAAAAGTCACAATACATTATGGGATGACAATGTGACAATGCCAGTTTGACACCCCTGGTGTAGAAGATGTGAGAAACACAATTTCAGATGTGGCTTCAGAGAAAGAACACCCATTTGGGGCTGTCACAGAAAAGAGGGGCCAACTTATTCTCCAAAGCACCCGAGGGCAAGAGAAGACGTAACGGGTGGAAGATCATTAAAGAGAGACCCAACCTAGAACTAAGGAGAAATGTGTTGATGGAGAGGACAATGAATCAATGGAACAGCTTGCCTCCAAAAATTTTGGGTGCTCTATCACTCTATTACTCTATCATTCAAGGAGAGACTGTGGGCATTTGTCTAGAATGGTATAACCTGCTATGGGAAGGAAGTTGAAATGGAAGATCTCCAAGGTCCCTTTCAACCCTATTATTCTATGTTCTATGTCTATTATTATTACAGTATATACTTTATTCATTAAATATGAAACTCAGTCAACTGAACATTCAAAAATGCATCACAAATACCATTGACTGGTGCTAATGGTTGATACGGGTTGCTGCCAGCATCCTAGGTATCAACCAAGTACCCTCTTAAGATGTACTACTACTACTACTACTACTACTACTACTACTACTACTACTACTACTGCTACTACTACTATTATCTTTTTTATTCATTAAAAATGAAACTCAGTCAACTGAACATTTTAAAAAGTGTCACAAATACCACTGACTGGTGCTAATGGTTGATACGGGTTGCTGCCAGCATCCTACTGGTAGGTATCAACCAAGTATCTTCTTAAAATATACGATGTTCCGAGTAGCGCAATTTTTTGCAGTTCCGCTGGTGTTATTGCAGGAAGCTGCAATTTCTTGATGTGTTTTGTGAAATTCTTGGACATGGTACCAAGTGCCCCAATGACAATGGGTATCACTGTTACATGTATTATTATTATTGTTATTGTTATTGTTATTGTTATTGTTATTGTTATTGTTATTGTTATTGTTATTGTTATTGTTATTGTTATTGTTATTGTTATTGTTATTGTTATTGTTATTGTTATTGTTATTGTTATTTATTCACAAAAAATGTAATACACAGCAAATGAGATTTATATGCTGGATTTCGTATCACTATATCACAAGTCGAACACTTCCCAAGCGTCTAGGACTGTGTGATGTATTTTCGTATGATGCGCGCAGATCCAAGTAAGGTGGCCTTTTGCAACTGACAGATCGTGATTTTGTCAATGTTTATTGTTTTCAAATGCCGGTTAAGGTCTTTTGGCACAGCACCCAGTGTGCCGATTACCACTGGGACCACCTGTACTGGTTTATGCCAGAGTCGTTGTAATTCGATTTTAAGATCCTGATATCAGTTAAGTTTTTCTTGTTGTTTTTCATCAATTCGACTGTCACCTGGTATGGTGACATCAATGATCCACACTTTTTTATTTTCCACAATCGTGAGGTCTGGCGTATTATGTTCCAAAACCTTGTCAGTCTGAATTCGAAAGTCCCAAAGTATTTTGGCATGTTTGTTTTCAACTACTTTCTCAGGTTTATGATCCCACCAGTTCTTTACCACTGGTAGGTGGTAGTTGTGGCACAGGTTCCAATGAAGCATCTGGGCCATGTAGTTGTGCCTCTGTTTGTAGTCCGTCTGTGCGATTTTCTTGCAGCCGCTGAGGATATGATCAATTGTTTCATCAGCTTCCTTGCAAAGTCTGCATTTTGGGTCATCAGCTGATTTTTCAATCTTGGCTTTGATTGCATTTGTTCTAATTGCTTGCTCCTGGGCTGCAAGAATCAAGCCTTCTGTCTCCTTCTTCAGTGTTCCATTAGTGAGCCATAACCAGATCTTCTCCTTATCAACTTTTCCTTCAATCTTGTTGAGGAATTGCCCATGCAAGGCTTTATTGCACCAACTGTCGGCTCTAGTTTGCATTGCAGTTTTCCTATACTGATGCTTGGTCTATTATTATTATTATTATTATTATTATTATTATTATTATTATTATTATTATTATTATTATTATTATTATTATTATTATTATTATTATTATTATTATTATTATTATTATTATTATTATTATTATTCAGGGGTGTCAAACTCATGACCTGTGGACTGGACCAGGGTGAAATGCTACTGGTTCGGCCCAGTCCGGGTGTACCGGTAGCGGCGGCGGCCGGTGTTTCGGAGAACCGGTAGTGGCGGCAGCCCACCCATCCAGATGCCACCATTTTCTTATTTTGAAAAATCATGTGTGATGGTGCGCGACCGTGGCACGCACACAAGCATAGCCAGCGCATGCATGCAAATCACGCGCTTCCAAACCAGTAGGGAAGGTAAGTAGATGTCAACGCTGGACTGGATGCATTGGCCACGCTCACCCCCGATTTAGTGAAGGGGAAAAAAGTCGCGACACGTCACATGATGACGTGACACTGCGAGTTTGACACCACTGTTCTATATCTATATTCTATTGTCTATTAGATTTCCAGATAGGCCAGGAAAATATAAAGCCATTGGAGACAGTTGGGGTTCCTCACCTTTGTCCTACCTAAATACATCTTATGGCAGCATCTGCTTAGCAGTTTTATTAATATTGCAATTAGCTTAGCCCCCCCAGGACTGGGTTCTACTTAGTTGACATATAAATGCAGATGTCTGAGAAATCTTTAATCAATAGGAGGAAGCAAAACAAACCAGAGAGAAGTTGACCATACTTGGTTTTGTGAAGACTTATTGAGACACTCTTTAGAGAAATGTAAGGATGATTAGTTAGGATTATGTCAGCAATAAAAATACTCGAGTTTTATTACATGCTGAAGCTTATTTTGTATTTTATGTGAGGGTTAATTAGATTGCACGGCATTTTATCCTTGTTTTATGAAGGTTATTTTCTACTTGGTGCTAAAGCATATTATTTATCTTCCTTCTCTATTCTTTCATTTGGTCTAAGGACATTCCAATCTTTCTGTTGAGTGGTCACCAGGATTTTCTCTGTTATTTAGGCAAAATCTGCTATAATAAACCGAGCCACAGAAAGGTAGATTTGGTGAGGACATCATTGGTGACTAAAACGCTATTCTTCGGAATTGGATTATTATGGATTTGTTGAGGATATCTTAGGTGACTCAAACAACATTCTTCTGAATTAAATTAAATTATTATAAAGGTAACTGTGATTCAAAAGGTTGAACTGAAAGGGCTTGTTTATTTTCCGTTCAAGGATCCATGTTTGACTTGAGGTATCCGTAATAGACAAGCCAGAAGAAGAGTATTTAGATAAAACATATTTTGTAAGAAGTGGATTTTGGCAATTTTAGGGAAAAAGTTACTTGTTATCACTGGCACACATTCCACTCAGAAACTATAAGATGGGTATGATTAATTATTTCCCCCTGAATGCCCCTTTGATTCTCTCCCTACTGTCAGCTCTTGGAAGTGAGTAAGATCAGGAAACAGGAATCACATGGGTTGTGAGACATGGTGTGTTGGAGCTGACTCACATGAGCGTGTGAGAGATGATTGTTACATTTTGTTTTTAATTTTGTGAGCCAGTTGAGGGCAGAGCTGAGCCACAATTTCTGGTACACCAATCAGCTGTTCTATAGCTAGCAGTGTGATGATGGCAGTAGACATGGCAAAGCCAGTTCTTAAACATATACCAGGCCACCACTGGTTTTTAAGAATGCTGTTTATTGTTGTAGAGGGTATGTAACAGACATAAACTACAATGGCAAACTTTCAATATTCTATACTTTATAGCAAAGAGGAAGGAAGGAAGGAAGGAAGGAAGGAAGGAAGGAAGGAAGGAAGGAAGGAAGGAAGGAAGGAAGGAGAGAAAGAGAGAAAGAGAGAAAGGAAAGAAAGAGAACGAGAACGAGAAAGAGAAAGAGAAAGAAAAGAAAGAAAAAGAAAGAAAAAAGAGAAAGGAAGGAAGGAAGGAGAGAGGGAGGGAGAGAGAGAGAAAGAGAAAGAGAGAAAGAGAGGGAGAGAAAGAGAGGGAGAGAGAGAGGGGGAGAGAAAGAAAGAAAGAAAATAAAAGGAAGAAAGAAAGGAAGGAAGGAAAGAAAGAAAGAAAGAAAGAAAGAAAGAAAGAAAAAGAAAGAAAGACAGACAGACAGACAGACAGACAGACAATATTTGAGTGTGTTTCTCGTGCTTTCTACTTTTCTGGAAGTGAATAATCTTTTCTGAACTTCTCTTAATGGTTTGCTCATCCCTTCCTGATTCCTGGGGCCAGGTTTATACTGCCAAAGCGTCCTTAATCACAATCAATAGCAGATTTCTTGACCTTATCACCAAAAAAGCAAAGATGTCACATTTCAGAACATTATATATTGTTCAGGGAAGAGAGAACAATTATTGGAAGGATTTTTGACTTGTCATCTCTCACATTCATCTTTTTTTTTTAATGTTCCCTGTAATGTGGATAAAAAATGTGTTCCCTCCAGGCAGGCAGCTTTTCCTTCTTGTTTTCTCCCCAGCAGTCTCTCCTATCATTTTAGCCAATGCTGAAATGGAATAGTTCAATCTCTTTTCATAGGTAATGAGTTCAACTATCTGAAGCTGAGGTTGTGAGAGCCCCAACACTTGCGACCTTCAAGGAGAGACTGGACTGCCACCTGTCTCAAATGGTGTAGGAACTCCTGCTTGAGCAGGGGGTTGGACTGGATGACCTACAAGGTCCCTTCCAACTCTAATAATAAATCTAAATCTAAGCTTAAAGCATGCATCCTGTTGAAATAGAGAGACCTGTGTCTAGGTACCGGTAAATATTTTTAAGATTCCAGTAAGGAGACTAAAGTCCATCAGTCTTTACTCTTTACTTTTGGATCCATAAAAAAAACGACACCCTAGATTTTTTTTATTTAAAAAAGTATAATTTTTCCCCAGCCTTGTCCTGCCCTGCCCTTTTTGTTCTCTACCCTTCCCTTCTCTTTCCCTTCCCTTCTTTTATCCTTCCCTTCCATTTTCATTCCCTGCCCTTCCTTTCTCCTTCCCTTCTCTTCTCCTTCCCTTCTTCTCCTTCCCTTCCATTCCCTTCTTCTCCCCTTCCCTTCCTTTCTCTACCCTTCCCTTCCCTTCTTTTATCCTTCCCTTCCTTTTCATTCCCTGCCCTTCCTTTCTCCTTCCCTTCCCTTCCCTTCTCTTCCCCTTCCCTTCCTTTCTCTACTCTTCCCTTTCTTTCTCCTTCCCTTCTCTTCTCCTTCCCCTTCCCTTCTTATCCTTCCCTACCGTTCCCTTCTTCTCCCCTTCCCTTCCCTTCCTTTCTCTACCCTTCCCTTCCTTTCTCCTTCCCCTTCCCTTCTTATCCTTCCCTACCGTTCCCTTCTTCTCCCCTTCCCTTCCCTTCCTTTCTCTACCCTTCCCTTTCTTTCTCCTTCCCTTCCCTTCCCTTCTCTTCTCCTTCCCCTTCCCTTCTTATCCTTCCCTTCTGTTCCCTTCTTCTCCCCTTCCCTTCCCTTCCTTTCTCTACCCTACCCTTCCCTTCCTTTCTCCTTCCCTTCCCTTCTCCTTCCCCTTCCCTTCTTATCCTTCCCTACCGTTTCCTTCTTTTCCCCTTCCCTTCCTTTCTCTCCCCTTCCCTTCCCTACCCACCCTACTGTTGAGTCACTCTTTCCAGCAGAATTGCTGGAAAGGTTAGGAATATGATCACACACCACTATTGTTGCTGTGGTTCCAGACGTAAAGACAATATGACATTACAGAGATGTTGCTTCTTGGCATATCAGATTCTTCATTGGTAGATTTTTCTTGATTATGCCATGCTTGAGAAATTACTCAGTGAGATACGAAACAAACACTTTAATAACGCTGTTAAAGCATTGGACTATTTCTTGTTGTTGTTTGTAAATATGTGTACTTGTTTGTGTTTGTGTCTTTTGTTTGTGTCTTTTTTCTTATCGTAAAAATTTAATAAAGACTATTTTTAACAAAAAAAAACAATAGAACAAAAGACATATAGGTGGAAAGATTTGGGGTAGTCATATAAAACGACTGAATTGGAACGACTGTAGGTTTGTTTTATTTCCATGTATAGTTGTGTAAGGGGTGAGTCAGTGTTTCCTCACCCCTCTTCCCCAACTCACACCCCCCTCACCCATACAATGAGCTTAATCTTCTAACAGCAGAAATTTGTCTTTATGCAAGCATGTAATTAATTATTGTGAGCCTCCCAGAGTCAAATATGTGAGATGGGCAGTTATACAATACAAATTGAATGAATAATTGAATATAACCAACGAAGACAAGTTTTTTTTTCCTCAGACAAGGACTATGTGACTGAGATGTCTCCTTTATGCTCGATTTCAGGGGAAATGATTGGAAGAGACTTGCAAGTAGCAAGTTTTACTGCTGCGGTAAACTGAGACCGTATTCATTTTAGCTCAAGGTTGTACAAACTTCACAAATAGCACATGGTGAAACTGGGTTCCTACAGGTGCGGTCCACTCTATAGCACCGGTAGCGGCCCGCTGGTGACGTCACAGTACCGGTGCGGTCGGTTGCCGGTGCCTGGGCGCTGCCATTTTAAAAAAAAATAAATTTTTTAAAAAAATTTCTTCTGCGCATGCCCAGAAGCCGAGCTTCCGGCACTGCGCATGCGCTGCCTTCCTACCCCACAGTGAGTCCAAGCAGGGGAGGATGACTGAGGGAGCGTGTGAGACGCTGAAAGAACGGGCGGCAGGAGCTATCTCCATTCCCCTCCCTTCAGCAGTCCGAGAAGCCATGAACGTGTGGTGATGATCCTAGGCATTTTTGCACATTCGAGGCTTCTTGAGCTGCTGAGGGGAGGGGGAATGGGCGGCAGGACCTATCTCAGTTCCCCTCCCTTCAGCAGTCTGAGAAGCCACGCCCACCCGGTCACATGGCCGGCAAGTCACACCCACAAAATAAGCCATGCCCACAGAGTGGTAGTAAAAAAATTAGGAACCCGCCCCTGGTGAAACACAATGGCTTCAGGTTGGCAAAGGGGTGCAAGAAGGCTATATACTCTCTTCTTATTTATTCAACTTACATGTTGAATATATATTAAAAGAAGCCGGATTGGAAGAAGATAAGAGTGGCTTTAAAAGACTCCTGTGGACAGTCATTGGAAGAACCTAGTGTTTTGAGAGAGGGAGAATAATATTTTGCTGTCCATTTCTTTCATGACTTGGTTTATTCCATATGCTTAATTCACATCCTCTTCTCAGTCATCTTTTTATTAAGCAACAAGTTCCAAATATTCTACCCTTTCCTCATAGGTGTGAGGGAATGCAGACCTGGATTTGGGAATAAGAAAGGAATGAGTAAATTATGAAGATATTTTTCCAAGGCAACTGAAGGCCAGACAATGGATGGAAACTTATCAAAGAGAGATTCAACGTAGAAATAAGGAGAAATTTTTTGATAGTAAAAAAAAGTATAGCTTTTGATAGAAGCCACCTGAAGGCCAGACAAGAAATAATGGATGGAAACTGAACAAGGAGAAAGTCAAGCTAGAAATAAGGAGAAATTTCCTGACAGAACAATCAACCAATGGAACAGAAGTTGCCTTGTGGGAGCTTCATCACTGGAGGCTGTCAAGAAGAGATTGAACTGTCATCTGTCAGAAATGGTGTAGGGTCTCCTGCTTGGGTGGCAGGGGGTTGGACTAGATGACCTCCAAGGTCCCTTCCAACTCTGTTAATCTGCAAAGATACCCCTTTCAGAAAATATTGAGTAGAGAGAAATTCTGATAGGCTTTCATGGTTCTGTTATTACACCCAACAGCATTAATCAGCAATGCTAGAGTCCTTATTCTATTTTTTTTCTTGATCTTGTCTACTTTGAAGGATCAACAGTAGGAAATCCAGACCATTTTGCTTGACTTTTTTTTTTTTGCATCAGTGTTTGCTTGATGATATTGGATTCTTAAGTGACAGCTTCAGGAATCAGATGGGTTTACTCGTATGTTCCCACTGCAGAACCACCCTTCTTGTCTGGGGTTAATGTCGCTAGGTTATATCAAGGGACATATTTAGAACTACCAATGTTCATTGAATTAGGAGGGACTGCAGAGACCATCAAGTCTAGTTCCTAGCTTTTTGCAGGATGCTAAATCTGAGTATGGAATAGATTGACAGATTTATTTATTTATTTATTTATTTATTTGTGAGATTTATATACCGCCTCACAGTGCAAGCACTCTCTAAGCGGTTTACACCAGTAAGCAATGTATATTTATATGGCCCCCAACAATCTGGGTCCTCATTTTACCTACCTCGGAAGGATGGAAGGCTGAGTCAACCCTGAGCCGGTGAGATTTGAACAGCTGAACTCAAATGATCACAGTCAGCTAAAGTAGCCTGCAGTACTGCTCTCTAACCGCTGCGCCACTTCGGCATATATATATATATATATATATATATATATATATATATATATATATATATATATATATATATATATATATATATATATATATATATATATATATATATATATACATACATACATACATACATACATACATACATACATACATACATACATACATATATATATATATATATATATATATATATATATATATATATATATATATATATATGTGGGTCTTTGGGTATTCGGGTTTTCTCCCGCGTGAAATTGGAAGTATCTTTGCAACGTTTCGACGAAGTCCCATTCGTCATCATCAGGCTGGAGTCTTCAGCTTGCTGCTTCTAGGAGCAATGTGAGATTGCAGCTGTTTCTTCCTTTTAACTGCCACTGGGGGTTTGAACTGATAGGGTGGGAGCTTGGCTGTGTTCTGATTGGGTGGAGGTGTGTTCTGAAGCAGCAAGCTGAAGACTCCAGCCTGATGATGACGAATGGGACTTCGTCGAAACGTTGCAAAGATACTTCCAATTTCACGCGGGAGAAAACCCGAATACCCAAAGACCTACATACAAACACCCGCGAAAACCTCAGAAAACATATATATATATATATATATATATATATATATATATATATATATATATATATATATATATATGTGTATGTGTATGTGTATGTGTATGTGTATGTGTGTGTGTGTGTGTGTGTGTGTGTGTGTGTGTGTGTGTGTGTGTGTGTGTGTGTGTGTGTGTGTGTGTGTGTGTGTGTGTGTGTATGTATGTATGTATAACATGTATATAACAGAAACTGTTCGAGCTTCGGGTAGTTATTATGTAGACTCTCAAATATTGATATTTGGCCCGGAAAGTATGGATTTTCAACAATCCTGTGTATTAGGAAGGACTTGAGGTCAGAGAAGGTAAGGTAAGAACATCAGGGGCCTTGAGACTTAGCAAATAGGAGAAGCTTCTAGAAAGATAAGCTGAAATTTGTGAATTTGTCAACTAGTTACAAGGCTATCTTGGAAGCAACATTGGCAGATTTACAGTTTCAGGTGGAAACAATTTAAGGAAGGTCATTTTGAGTGAGTTTTGCTTGGAGGTTTTTTTGATTGATTTGGACCAGAAATTCAGAGTGAAGCTGGAACAAGAAAACATACATAGATCAGAATGATTGGGAGACTGAGATAAGTGCTTGTAAACTTAAATCACAATTGATTTATTCCAAATCTATTTAAAATAAAAGCAAGAGCATTCAATTGATTTATAACGGTTAAGCTTCCTGCAAACTTCTACAGTGTAGAAATATGATTCTTACTTCATAACAGGGCACCATCATAATTATTATCAGTCTATAAGAATATTGGGATTCTGCCGGAGAGAGAAAAACACATACAACTACAAAGACACTTTCTGCAAATATTCACCTTGTGTGTTTTTTTTTTCAAAGCAAGAGCTTTGCTCTAATAGCTATGAAGATAAATTTGAAAGTGTGTCTAACCGTCTGTTTGGTCACTGAGCTACAGCAATGATGCTTAGATTTATATCTAAGAAAAAATTGCTATTTCACCATGTTGGCAGCCATATCTAAGGCTGGAAGAGAAATTGGTTTTATTCACCTTTTGATGCAAACATAGTTTTAGGCCAGTTCCTTCATATTCTGCCATTTTAAAGTTTGAAGTTATTTTTTTTTTAAAGGAAATGTACATGGTAGTGGAAACAAAAATGGATAGATTCAAGAAAATGGATATTCTGGAAAAAATGTGGAAGAAAGTGCAACCACGTTTTTTCCTTCCTTCCTTCCTTCCTTCCTTCCTTCCTTCCTTCCTTCCTTCCTTCCTTCCTTCCTTCCTTCCTTCCTTCCTTCCGTCCTTCCTTCCTTCCTTCCTTCCGTCCTTCCTTCCTTCCTTCCTTCCTTCCTTCCTTCCTTCCTTCCTTCCTTCCTTCCTTCCTTCCTTCCTTCTTCCTGCCTGCCACTCTCCCTCCTTCCCTCCTTCCTTCCCTCCCTCCCTCCTTCCTTCCTTCCTTCCTTCCTTCCTTCCTTCCTTCCTTCCTTCCTTCCTTCCTTCTTCCTGCCTGCCACCCTCCCTCCTTCCCTCCCTCCCTCCCTCCTGCCTGCCTGCCTGCTTGCCTGCCACTCTCCCTCCTTCCCTCCTTCCCTCCTTCCCTCCTTCCCTCCTTCTTTCCTTCCTTCCTTCCTTCTTCCTGCCTGCCACTCTCCCTCCTTCCCTCCTTCCTTCTTCCTGCCTGCCACTCTCCCTCCTTCCCTCCTTCCTTCCCTCCCTCCCTCCTTCCTTCCTTCCTTCCTTCCTTCCTTCCTTCCTTCCTTCCTTCCTTCCTTCTTCCTGCCTGCCACCCTCCCTCCTTCCCTCCCTCCCTCCCTCCTGCCTGCCTGCCTGCTTGCCTGCCACTCTCCCTCCTTCCCTCCTTCCCTCCTTCCCTCCTTCCCTCCTTCTTTCCTTCCTTCCTTCCTTCTTCCTGCCTGCCACTCTCCCTCCTTCCCTCCTTCCTTCTTCCTGCCTGCCACCCTCCCTCCTTCCCTCCCTCCCTCCCTCCCTCCTGCCTGCCTGCCTGCTTGCCTGCCACTCTCCCTCCTTCCCTCCTTCCCTCCTTCCCTCCTTCCTTCCTTCCTTCCTTCCGTCCTTCCTTCCTTCCTTCTTCCTGCCTGCCACTCTCCCTCCTTCCCTCCTTCCTTCCCTCCCTCCTTCCTTCCTTCCTTCCTTCCTTCCTTCCTTCCTTCCTTCCTTCCTTCCTTCCTTCCTTCTTCCTGCCTGCCACCCTCCCTCCTTCCCTCCCTCCCTCCCTCCTGCCTGCCTGCCTGCTTGCCTGCCACTCTCCCTCCTTCCCTCCTTCCCTCCTTCCCTCCTTCCTTCCTTCTTCCTGCCTGCCACTCTCCCTCCTTCCCTCCTTCCTTCCCTCCTTCCTTCCTTCCTTCTTCCTGCCTGCCACCCTCCCTCCTTCCCTCCCTCCCTCCCTCCCTCCTGCCTGCCTGCCTGCTTGCCTGCCACTCTCCCTCCTTCCCTCCTTCCCTCCTTCCCTCCTTCCCTCCTTCCCTCCTTCCCTCCTTCCCTCCTTCCCTCCTTCCTTCCTTCCTTCCTTCCTTCCTTCCTTCCTTTTTCTCTCCTCTCCTGTCCTCTCCTCATTTCTTCTTTTCTTGTCATGGAGGACAGTATGGAATAAACAGAAAGCTCCAAAAATTTAAAGTCATCTAAAAGCAAACTTGATAGTATCACCCAAGGCATAAAAATGAAATCTCTTTTAAGTTACTTTCCTCATTTCAGTGACAGCCAAGCATTTTCCTGATTTGTAATATTAGCAAATGTTTAGTTTGAGAAAATTAAGAATTGCTTGAATTCATCATAAAACCTGAAGATAGCCTGCTGGTCCCAATCAATGCCAGGGTGACCCCAAATTGATAGAATTATAATGGAGGGATAATGCCCAACTTATAAAAGATATGTGGAGCATCTATTATGGGTTCCATAGTGACCATTCGTTCTGATGGTTTTAGGGGTGGGTTGGAAAACTTCATGAATGATAGAGCTATCAAAATGGGTCATACATTATTATTTCCAAAGATGAGCCCAGATGTGGGTTCCTCCCAGTTCGGACCGGTTTGCCCGAACCGGTAGCGACCCGCTGGTGACATCACGATGATGTCATGGAACCAGTTCGGTCAGTGCCGGTCCGTGGGCGCCATCATCTTTTTAAAAAAAAAAATTCAGATTTTTTTTTTAGAATTTTTTGGGGGAATTATTCCCCAGGTTTTTTTTTCTTCTGCACGTGTATAGAAGCCGACTTTCCAGCACTGTGCATGAGGTCACCATCTTATTTTCAGCTTTTTTTGGGGAGGGAATATTTTTTTTATTTTTTTGAAAAAAAATTGGGGGGGGGATTTTTTACCATTTTTTTTCTTCAGCACATGCACAGAAGCCAAGTTTCCAGCACTGTGCATGCAGTCACCATCTTGTTTTTGGCTTTTTTGGCTTTTGGGGGGGGATTTTTTGCCACTGCACATGCCTGCACGTGCCCACAAGGCACGCGCATGCCCATGAGGAGCGCCACAGGGAGCGCCACGAGGAGCGCCCACGTGGCACGGGAGGAAGCGAACCAGCAGCGAGGTAAGTTAGAACCCACCCCTGATTGAGCCCATATGTAGAGGCTGATAATCATGCACAAAAAAAATCCCCAAAAATATTAGATATGTTGCAGCTTCTTCCTCTGTGTTCTGTCCTTGCTACATGTTATGACATATTACTGGAGACTAAATCATACGATGAACGGTTGCAGGAACTGGGCATGGCTAGTCTAGTGAAGAGAAGGACCAGGGGAGACATGATGGCAGTCTTCCAATATTTAAGGGGCTTCAACAGAGAGAAAGTGGTCAAGCTATTTTCAAGCACCTGAAGACCAGACAAGAAATAATGGATGGAAACTGAACAAGGAGAGAGTCAAGCTAGAAATAAGGATGAATTTCCTGAAAGAACAATCAACCAATGGAACAGAAGTTGCCTTCGGAAGTTGTGGGAGCTTCATCACTGGAGGCTGTCAAGAAGAGACTGGACTGCCATCTGTCAGAAATGGTGTAGGGTCTCCTGCTTGGGCGGGGGTTGGACTAGATGACCTACAAGGTCCCTTCCAACTCTGTTAATCTGTTACTCTTTGTGTAGCTTGACATGCAGCTAAACACACCTATCCTCCAATAAAACAGATCACGTGCATAGATCTGGATGCTTGATTAAAGGAATAGGATGGGTAAAACTGGGGAAAATAGAAATACATATAAGAAGAACCCAAATACAAAATAAGCAGCGTTGAGTTGCTGGTGAGCATTACAATTAATAAATACAGATAAATTTAAATCTCACCAGCAATACTGTGTGTATGGGATGTGGAGTTTTGTCCTCAGATGAATGTGTGCCACAGAATAGACTGGATTCTTCCTGGTGCTTCTGCTTCCTCCAAATTTTATTTTATTTATTTTATTTCGTTAAGCATGTATTAGATAACAGATATAAGTATAAATGTAACTATGAATACATGAAATGGATACGAATAAAAGGGAACATTAGGACAGGGACGGTAGGAACGATGGTGCACTTATGCACGCCCCTCTTAGGAATGGAGTGAGGTCGACAGTAGACAGTCTAAGGGTAAAGTTTTGGGGGTTTGGGGAAGAGCTGAAGTGGTGCAGTGGTTAAATGCTGCGACTGCAGGCTGACTGCTAGTTCAGTAGTTCAGCTGTTCAAATCTCACCAGGCTCAAGGTTGACTCAGCCTTCCATCCTTCCGAGGTGGGTAAAATGAGGACCCAGATTGTTGGGGGCAATATGCTGAACTCTGTAAACCGCTTAGAGAGGGCTGTAAAGCACTATGAAGCGGTATATAAGTAAAGTGCTATTGCTATAGTAAACCGCAGAGTCAGGTAGTGCATTCCAGGCATTAACAACTCTGTTACTGAAGTCATATTTTCTGCAATCAAGTTTGGTGTGGTTTACCATAAGTCTGTATCTGTTATGTGCTCGTGTATTATTGTGGTTGAAGCTGAAGTATTCATTGACAGGCAGGACATTGTAGCAGATAATTTTATGTACTATGCTTAGGTCGGACCGAAGACGGCGAAGTTCTAAGTTGTCTAAGCTCAAAATTTCAAGTCTGGTGGCATAAGGTATTCTGTTACGAGCAGAGGACTCTTCTCGTGAAATATATCTGGACTCGTTCAATTGTATTAATGTCCGACATGCAGTGCTGGTTCCAGACAGAAGAGCTGTATTCAAGAATTGGTCTAGCAAAAGTTTTGTGTGCCCTAGTTTGCAGTTTAATATTACAGGAGAAGAAGCTATGAAAAATTAGGTTAACAACTTTGAATGCTTTTTTGGCAATGTTGTTACAGTGAGCTCCGGCACTTAGATCAAATGCTAAAGGAAATGGAGTCTGGCCTCCCAGGATGCACTTGCTTTTTGGAATGGGGATTGATGGGTAGATGATCCTTAATGGGCCGGGTCAGCTTCCAAACAATACAGATTGGTATTTGGCCCCGGCCACTAGATGGGGCCAGAGAACAACAATAGTATATATACAAATTATATGCTGGGGCATGACACTCTGTTTTCCAGGGTTAGTTTTAAATATTAGAAACAGAATGGCAGGGTAAGTTAACCTTTAGGCCATTTTTTGAAAGGCTCGTGTTCAGTTCTGATTGTTGGCTGAAATTTTTAAAATTATTGCTTATTGACAGCAATAAAAGAAGAATACAACTGTTTCAGTGATGGGTTGCTCCCGGTTCGGACCGGTTCTTAGAACCGGTAGTGCCGGTGGCGGGAGGCTTCACCCACCCGCCCGGGACGCTTCTGCGCATGAGCAGAAGTGCGCACACGAACCTTTAGCAAAATGATTTAGAACCCACCACTGAACTGCTTCTATTTTGAACATCATTCAGTTGGGCAAGTTGCTATTTGGGCAACTCAGCAGTTTCTGAAAGAATAAAATGTCTACAAAATCTGTGAGAAGCCATGGATACAAACATCATAGGCAACATAGATTTAAACATCCTCAATGATGGCTAATATACCAACAAATTCTATCAAATACATATTGTTAGTATGTAACCATAATATAGAATTTTATTCATTCAGTAGCCAATTTCCTATGGAACTATGGATATCATAGCTGTGGATGATAGCTTGTGGTTACAAGCCACAAGATCCCAGAGAGAAGTCAAGGTACTTAATGTGATATCAAAGGCATTCAAATCTCAGGATATACTCAAAATCAAATTCACTATGCGACACTTCACAGCTCTCAAGAATGTTGTGGATGAAATAACAGGCATTCCTATAAGAAACATCCTTCAGCACTTAAGTTTTAACAGATTAACAGAGTTGGAAGGGACCTTGCAGGTCATCTAGTCCAACCCCCTGCCCAAGCAGGAGACCCTGCATCTGCCTCTACCTAGGATCAAACTCACAACCTCCTGATTGTGAGGCAAGAGCTCCACCTCTAGGCCACAGCAGCTGGATGTTATAGATCCATGATGGCGAACCTATGGCACGGGTACCACAGGTGGCACGCGGAGCCATATCTGCTGGCACGCGAGCTGTTGCCCTAGCTCAGGTCCAGCGTGCATGTGGGCGCCCGCCAGCTGATTTTTGGCTTGCACGGAGGCTCTGGGAGGCTGTTTTTGGCCTCCAGAGGGCCTCCAGGGTGACAGGGGAGGGCATTTTGCCCTCCCCAAGCTCCAAGAAAACCTCTGGAGCCTGGGGATGGCAAAAATGGGCCTACCGGATCCACTGGAAGTCAGGAAATGGGGGAGCAGGGGTGTGTGGGAGAGCATTGAATATGGGTGTGGGCATGCTCACGCGTGCAATAGCGCGCGTGTGCACTATTTTGGCACCCAAGGAAAAAAAGGTTCGCCATCACTGTTATAGATCCTATTGTCTTATTTTTTTAAATAGACAATAATTTAATTGAACCTGGCCAGTTTAACAGAACTAAAACTCGTTTCAGAGAATTGGACAGAACTGTTTAAACATTATAGAGAATTTTTGCCTAGATATTTTTTCCAGGGACTTGAAATTTTTTTCTAGTAACTACAGACACAGTTCTGCATTAAGATGCATTTGTTAATAATCAAGACTTAGTTTTCTGAGATCTCTCTCTCTCTCTAGAGGCTTGTAAAGAGTAAATACTTATTAGAAGCAAGTCTGTGATTGCTACTGTTTCGGTACGTATAATAAAAGATGCAAAATAAAAATCTAGTCTTGAAAATACAGGTAGCCCTTGACTTACAACAGTTCACTTAGTGACCGTTTGAAGTTACAGTGGCACTGAAAAAGTGACTTATGATCATTTATCACACTTACAACCATTGCAGCATCCCTACGGTCATGTGATCAAAATTCAGATGCTTGCCAACTGGTTCATACTTACGATGGCTGCAGTGTTCCGGGGTCATGTGATCCCATTTTAGCGACCTTCTGACAAGCAAAGTCAATGGGGGAACCAGATTGACATAAACCGCCGTGTTACTAATTGAACGTCCGCAGTGATTCACTTAACAAGTGTGGCAAGAAAAGTTGTAAAATGGAGCAAGCCTCCCTTCACAAATGTCTCACTTAGCAACATGAATTCTGGGCTCCATTGTGGCCGTATGTCAAGGACTTAACTGTACAGGTAGTCCTCAAGTTACGAATGGAATCGAGCCTGCCCATTCCATTCGTAACCCAAGGATTTGTGCGAGTGAATCTTGAGTACCTTGAATGGGATCACCTTCGCCCACATGTTCGCTAATGGAATGTGAAGCTTATTAAATGCACACTAGGTATTTCAGGTTGGGGAAGGCCATGGAGGGCCTACTGATGGAACAGGCCACCTGCCTAAGACCACCCAAGCCCCCCCAACCCACTGAAATACCTCATAAACCCCACAATTGCTCCCACCCCACCCAACCTGCTGCGCTGGGTCACTTACCTTGTGAAGATCTAGTAAGCAGTCTCCCCTCCAGCCTCTCAGCCTCATGCACCCCTCCGATGCCCCATTTGGGTCTCCGCAGGCCTCCCCAGGAACATTGCTGGCCAAAATAGAGCTTCTGAAGAGTGGATCCTCCCTTCAGAAGCTCTGACTGGGAGTCCAGAGGTCTCGGCTGGCATGTTGCTGGCCAAAAAGGAGCTTCTGAGGGGTGGATCTGCCCCTCAGAAGCTCCATTTGGGCATCCAGAGGCCTTAGCTGGCACATTGCCGGACGAAGTGGAGCTTCTGAGGGGCGGATCTGCCCTCAGAAGCTCCCTTTCGGCTGGCAACATGCAGGACGAATGTTGCAGAGCCTCTGCGGTTGTTCGTAAGGATGAACAACTGCCGTGGTGCTGCAAGATTCGTAGTTTTGGGCCTTGTTCGTAAACACTAGGGGATGCTTATCGTGTAACTTCAAATGTTCGCTAAGGGAATGCTCATAACCGGGGGATTTCCTGTATAGGAAATAAATCCTGTTTCAGAATTTCTCATCCAAAGTCTGTTTGTTTGTTTGTTTGTTTCCTATCTCATAACGAAATGATTCTGGGCGGCTGTCCATGCATGAAGGTATCCGCATTGCTGAAGATGAGGCCAAGATACAGGTTTTTCACCTACAATAGTGGTATCAAAAAGGGAACTTCAAAAGCTTTCAAAATATATAATACTCGTTACTATTCCCTTCCTCCACAACCATTAAAGACTTGCGATTCCAGTCCCTTTTTACGTCAGAGCGAACTATTTTAGTCCAAGCTGGAGCTTGGTAGGTTTAAAATTTAAATCTGCATAATCTTCCCCATTACATAAATCCGTGGAGCTTCCAGAGCAGTTGGATATCTTATCACAGATTATATATGCATTCTTTTGTATTTTAGAGAAGTAAACAATATAATGGGATTATTTCTTTGAAATAGGTGCATATTGCTTCCCATTTTAAAACAAAATCTCCTTGGTTACCAGGAGCTTCAGAAGCAAGCATAAATAATTCTTTGGATTCTAGTAGATTATTATCCAGTCATTCCTCTCTAGCAGATACTAGAAGCACGATTCAGACTACGTTCTTATGCGTAGGAACTTTAACCTGAGTCGCTGTGCATCTTGCTGAGTTTGCTCAGCAGACATAACCGGAGTCATTTCAAAAACAAACAAGAGATTCATTAAGCTATCCGCATAAAAGCACACAGAAATTAAAGGGTTGAAATTATCTCTTTGGGGGAAGATTAGCAAGCAAACAAACTCTAATGGTTTCTTTGGGGGGAAGTTAGCAATTAATTTCTAATATGTAGTTAATTAGTTCATATAGAATAAAGATTAAAATGCATGCTAGAAGAAGAAAGGAGAAGAGAAGGAGCATGCGGTGTGGACTGCATTAAATGGAGAGTTTAACATTCTTAGGAGGTTTTTGCAAAGATTTCAAGAGCTCGGGCTGATGAGAACAAAACAGTGTAGAATATTGTGGTGTAGAACAGATAAAAGCGGCTGTTATTATTGCTTTTGTTAAGAAGAGAAGGGGGGGATCATCCCCCGTAGAGGTCGATGGATCTTTGCTTCCCTTTTGAAGTCATTCTTACTTAGAAAATAAAACCGAGATTCAAATCTAATTAACAAAATATTTATTTCAGTAGAAAATAATAAAAAGAATCCTTAGTAAGCTACATCTTATCGGCTAAAAAAAAATCACTTCTACCTTCGGCAGAAATGGCGAAGAGAAAAAAAGGAGTTAACTTCTGGAATGCAGGCATGCGTAATAGAATATATCACACGTCTGCTTGACCATAAATACAAGAAACAGTAGAAAACATAGAGATGCACAAACTGACAATATTCACATCGTGACAACTTTTGTTGCTGCTGCTATATATTTTTGGAGAGAGTGGATTGATTGAACGTGTTTATGATTTTTTCATCGTCGTTCAACTAGTCTGGCCGCGTAAGTCATAATTCCTGCAGATCCACTGAAGTAAATTCTTCTAAATGTTTTAGTGAAGCTGTAGAAGCAGAAAAACCTGGTATTGATTCTAGTATCTCTTTGTTTGACTAGTAGGGAAAGACATCAAACTAGCTTCGGTCAAACTGAGTCGTTAGGTTCTTGTGACACTGAGGAAAACGAGAAAAGGGGGGGGAAGTAACATTTCAGAACTCGCTAAATGATTTGCCCTAAAAGACCATTTTAGACCAGGGGACCACAATCTGTGGTCCATCCAGTGCTGTGGACAGGCACTGGGCCACTGCATGCCAGAAACCGAGCCACACAAACAAGGAAAGCCCCATTCGTGGGATGCCCCATTCCTTTGAGAGTGCGGGCTGATGGGTAATGGGTGGGGTCAGCTTCAAACAATATACTTGGTATTTGTCTCTCCAGCCACTAGATGGGGCTAGAGAGCAACAACAGTATATAAAGATTGTACATTGGAGCATATTTGTCCCTCCAGCCACTAGACGGGGCTAGAGAGCAACAACAGTATATAAAGATTGTACGTTGGAGCATATTTGTCTCTCCAGCCACTAGATGGGGCTAGAGAGCAACAACAGTATATAAAGATCATATGTTGGAGCATATTTGTCCCTCCAGCCACTAGATGGGGCTAGAGAGCAACAACAGTATATAAAGATTGTACGTTGGGGCATATTTGTTCCTCCAGCCACTAGATGGGGCTAGAGAGCAACAACAGTATATAAAAGTTATATGCTGGGGCATGACAACTGATAAGTGAAAATCTGGAACATAGCAGGAACATAAAACTCCTGCTGGATCAGACTCATCAGACTTATCAACTCATTAGATTTTCTCTCACACTTTGGGTACCTGAGTGCATTTCCTTAGTTGGACTTTAAAAAAAATGCTTTAAAATATGGTGTTCTCTTGGATTTTATGGTGTTCTCTTGCTTTTTTTTAAAAAAAAAAAATCTTTATCTGCTACCCTGTATTCTAAGGGAAACTAGCATATACATAAATCTAATAGATAATAAATACATTTTAGGAACTCACAAAAAATGGGAGTGAAGAGTTGTATCTCAGCATCCAATATGTGAGGCGGCTGCTTGCAATTCAGGGAGAGTACATACCGTATTTTTCGGAGTATAAGACGCACCTTTTTCCTCCCTAAAAGTGGCTGAAAATTTGGGTGCGTCTTATACTCTGAATGTAGCTTTTTCAAAGCTTTTTTCCCAGCCCTAACTAGGTGCTAACAGATCTTCCCAGCTCTTACCTTGCAGGCTTTTTCATTGTTACTCTCTCCGAAGAATGTTTTTCCAGCCCTAAGTCTTTGCAGAATTTTTTTTCATTGCTCTACTTGCTCCAAATAAGTTTTTTCCTAGCCCTAACCAGGTGCTAATGATCTTCCCAGCTCTTACTGGCTTGCAGGTTCTTTCATTGTTATTCTCTCAGAAGAAGGTTTTTTTAAGTCCTAACCAGGGGATAAAATAATGTGCTGAAGCTGAGCAGACTAAGGATGCTAGCCAGATGAATACCTGGTAGGCAGATTGTTTTCCCCTATTTTCCTCCCCAAAAACTAAGGTGCGTCTTATACTCCGGTGCGTCTTATACTCCAAAAAATACGGTAATTTTGTAGCTGCTGCTACCCTGATTTCCCATAAACCCATCCACGCCCCATTTAAAGTAATCATAGAGACATTTCATAACAAATTCTGATAGCAAATTTCGATTGGCAGCCACCCAGAGGTTTTTATAAGATGGGTGCCCATATAAATGTTTTAAATTAATGAATAAATCCCATGTTTCCACTGTGTGAGAAAGAATTTCCTTGTATTAGACTGGATTGTGAAAGGGTGAAAATATCTCTCTAGAATATGATCTAAGGCATGCATGTGGAGAAAGATATTTCCGTAACATGGGCAAAAGGTCCAGAGCTTGACTACTAAGTCCGACCTGCAAAATTTCAGACAACTGACAAGTAGCAATTAAACCAGCACCTTCTTGTTAATGGGCACTTGGAGATTTAAGGTCAATTCTGGGAGCCAGAGATCTTGTTAGCAGCTTTGCAAAGTTTATGTGCAGTTGGATTGTTTGTGCCTTAGGCTTATTGATAAAAACAATTGATAAAAACCTCTTACGATGTTGGTTCCACTCTTGTTTTTGCCAATGAAACACAGTTTAATCCAGTGTTTAACTTTTTTTTTACTGTCCTGGTCAGTAAAGAATTTCATTATCCATTGATAACCGTCTCATAGTGCAAGCACCCTCTAAGCGGTTTACACCAGTAAACAATGCATATTTACATTGCCCCCAACAATCTGGGTCCTCATTTTACCTACCTCGGAAGGATGGAAGGCTGAGTCAACCTTGAGCCGGTGAGATTTGAACCGCTGAACTGCTGATCACAGTCAGCTAAAGTGGCCTGCAGTACTGCACTCTAACTGCTGTGCCACCTCGGCTCTTTTAATTCCATCCCAAGTGCCATCCGTGGGTACACTTATTGTCATGCAGGAATTGAACAAGTGGCTTGTGTTGAAGTGATCGGAGAGGCACTGAAATGAGTTTTGTTTGCTGTCTTGGAATTTTAATGATGTTGAAGCATTTTGATTGGTGTTCTCTCTGATGCCACAAATATGGAATGATTATTTGGTGGTGGCACCTATTAATTTATAAGGGCTGGGGCTGTGAAGGACGTCAACATCTTGAAGAAGGAGGGAACGTGAGCTTCTTCCATACCTTGAAATATTACATGAAAATATTTCGTGTAATAAATATGCAATGGACATGCATTCAGATATTTGGGGGACTTGTGGCAGATGCAATATATTGGTTATACTTCCTGTGTGAAAACCTACATTTGTATTCCAAAGGTGCTGTTTCAAAAGGCCAATGTTTTTCTTTGACGATGCTTTACTTCTGAGCGGTGTGGTGGCCTAGAGGTGGAGCTCTCGCCTTACAATCAGGAGTCTGTGAGTTCAATCCTAGGTAGAGGCAGATATTTCTCTCTCTGGGCACAATGAGAATATATCTGCTGGGGAAAAAAAACCTCCGCGTTGGCGACAGGAAGGGCATCCAGCCAGTAAACACTCATCTCCATTCAGTTGCCCAGACTCCACCCCGCAAGGGATTATGGGATCGTTAAAAGATGGTGATGATGTTTCACTTCTCATCCAAGAAGCTTCTTCAGTTCAGAAGGGGAGAAGCTTCTTGGATGAGAAGCGAAATGTCTTCAAGGAAAAACAAAGGAAGTCCAGTTGCATTCTGAAAAAAAAACCCCACCTTTGGGACAACCATGACCTGGATGACTGAGAATCTCCATAGACATCTACATTCACATTAGCACTCCAATTTAGTGAAAATACTAATTGGTCTTTCATGTTGTTGACCAATGTGGAGAATCAGAGGATTGCTTTTAAACTCTCTATTGTTGATTCAGCAACATTCAAATATTAACCTTGGGCTTTTTGAGATCTGAGATATGGACACAACCCTTTCTTCATTTCTGCAGATATTTCAGTCTTCCTGCAACATGAATGGCAGGATCAGGTCCTATATTTGCAAAGCGGACCTACAGATTTTCTCTCAATCCAATCTGAGCAAACATGCCTCCCCACCAAATTTTTTTTTACTTGCTTTGTTTAATATCATCTGCAGCTTCCCGTGAGCTAACCTAAAACATTTTTTTGCTTCCTTAGAATAAGATTGTCAGACTAGTAATGAATACAGCTACAGAGTATATATCTTTATTGTAGCCAAGGATATGGGAGTTGTCCGTTACTGAAGATTTTGTAGTAATTCCTGGTCAAATCGCACAGCCTTCCTGCTGTCGCGCAGCACTGCCCTCTCAGAAGACAGGACTTATATATCCTCTTATCTCTGGCTCTCACATTGTTTGTTGATGACAGGGGTTTGCCCTACTCTCAAATCCATTAAGCTGGCTTGGGATCTTAAGCCACTACCTGAACCTGGCAGAGTTTTTTTTTTCTCTTTGTGTAGAAGCAAACCGCATTTTGGTTCAATCAATCAGAGCAGAGCTGGAAGGGACCTTAGAGGTCTTCTGCTCCAACCCCCTACTCAGGCAGGAGGCCCTATACCAGTGATGGCTAACCTTTTTGCTGTCACGTGCCAAAAGCGGGGGGCAGCACTGGGGGGGACGTGCATGCCCACACCCATAATTCAATGCGTCCCCTCAAGCGTATGTGTGCAACCCCCGTGCAACCCGTTTTTGGCATGCGATGGCACGGTGGGTTTTTCGCCCTCCCCAAGTTCCAGAGGCTTTATAGGAGCCTGGGGAGGGCGAAAATGGCCTTCCCCACCCCCTCAGAGGCCTTCCGGAGGCCAAAAACAGCTAGTTTCACAACTTCCGGTGGGACCGGAAGTCCGTTTTTCGCCCTCCAGAGGCTTTCTAGGAGCCTGGGGAGGGCAAAAACGGCCTTCCCCACCCCCCGGAGGCCCTCCAGAGGCCAGAAACGCCGTCCCAGAGCTCTGCGCGAGCCCTTTACTTACCTCAAAACGGGCCATGGAGACTCCTGGGAGGGGAGAGGGCGTGGCCAGCCAAAATCAGCTGGTCAGCACGCGCATGCGCGCTGGAGCTGATCTACAGTGTAGTGTTCCGGAGGGCCACAAGAGGGTGTTCGTATGAGTGGGAATTAGAAGACCCAGGATTGGCTGAGCCACCTGAGGCAACAGTATAAAAGGTTGCTGTCACCCAGTGACAGCTTGCATTCCTGTCAGACGGTTCTGTTAGCCACCCTCGTTAATTGTTAATAATAGCAATAGCACTTTACTTATATACCGCTTCATAGTGCTTTACAGCCCTCTCTAAGCGGTTTACAGAGTTCAGCATATTGCCCCCAACAATCTGGGTCCTCATTTTACCCACCTCGGAAGGATGGAAGGCTGAGTCAACCTTGAGCCGGTGAGATTTGAACAGCTGAACTGCTGAACTAGCAGTCAGCCTGCAGTTGCAGCATTTAACCACTGCACCACTTCAGCTCAATAAACAAGTTGGTTTCCTGTTATATGGCTCCCTGGTCATTGCGCCCACCTACACTTCATCTGGCAACGAAGGTTGGGATTCACCGCAAGTTAGAAGAAAAAAAAATTGGAACGTCCAGAGGTGGGTTCCTGCAGGAGCTGCCCAGTACTCAGCTCTGGTAGGGAGCAGCGGATTTCGCAACCGCTCCGGAGTCCTCTCTGCCAGTCCACCCGGTGTGTTACCATTTTTTCCCCATGATTTTCGGTGATTTTCAGGCAATTTTGCTTCTGCGCATGCGCAGAAGCAAAATTGCACCAAAATCTCACGAGGGGACGTGTGCGTGCGAGAGATTTCAGTGACATTTTGCCTCCACACATGCGTGGAAGCAAAATCACGCCAAAATCTCATGTGCGCGCATCCTCTTGCGAGATTTTGGCATGATTTTGCTTCCGTGCATGCACAGAAGCAAAATCGCATGAGGGGGCATGCGCGCGTAGCGAGCGCATGCGTCCCCGAAGCATGGAGATGCACGTGCATGGCTCCGGCAGCGAGGTAAGTGAGCAACCTGCCCCTGGGAACATCCCAAGCCAACCGAATATACAGAAACTGAGAGCCTGACTGACAGTCGGCATGGAGGGACAAAATGGCCCAAAATTTCAAGACTGGTGGCATAAGGTATTCTGTTGCAAACAGAGGAGTGGAGGACTCTTCTCGTGAAATATCTCTGGACATTCTCAATTGTTTGACCACATTTCTAACTGTGGTTACATAGACAAGAATTCTATTTCTTTTCTCTTCTCATTTGTTGAGAGATAGCCCTACTCAAAGCTCCAGGTTGCAAACTTCAATTTTTTTTTTCATTTGTTTGTTCTCCATCTCTGGAAATTTTTAAGGTTCATCTCTCAAAGATGTTTTAAGATGTTTCTCTTGCACATTACAGAACTAGATGATGCTCTTCATCCCATCAAAGTCTATAATTATATGCTTCTAGAAATGTGCAAAAAATAATAATACTTGGGATGATCCTAGCTAACAGAGTAGTACAAATTCTGAAGGTTGAAAATTAAATCTTCCTGCTATGAATGGCACATTGAAAAAGAAAGCTTTTGGTGTGAAACGTTCTTTGAAACACGGTTGTTTGTCGCTGACAGGTATCAAGCAATTTATTCGCATGAAAAATAAAAATTCCAGAGAAATGATTGCTTCCTTTAATTACACTGATTAAAATAAATCAATATTCTTCATACAGCAGTAAGACGTTTAAAAAAATGATGAGTTTGGTATGGAGACCAAGTGTAATATGATTAAGGATTTTGCTTTCAAGCCCTGTCCTTTTTCATCACATGCCTATATGCTTGAGAAGCCCTTTATCAGGAAGTTCTACAATTTTTGTCACACATTAATTTCCCTGGCTCTTTTTTTTTTCATCATTAAAAACAACCTCAAAGAGGGAATCTTAATTTATAGTTCTGTTCGCAATTACAGCTCCTGCTGAGGACTCCTGTGTAGCATCCGATCTTTACAAGGTCTTTACAAGCCATTGGAGACAATGAGGAACGTGGCTAACAGATACCTGCGCTTATGTTTTCAACCACACCTGGGCCTAGACTAGAATTCAATCAGTCTGTGGAAGTCAATGCTAAAGTCTTTTGTTTGCAATGCAGCTCAATCAGCGATGAATCTATCTGAATCAATGCTCTTTTGAACACTATGGAAAGCTTTGGTTCGCCTTAGTGGCAGGCAGTTTATGCAACCAAAGAAATATCATTGAACTAGCCCAAAGCGTGAAATAGATCCATAAACATTGTATTTGGCATCTTCATTCGAACTGCTTTTCAATCAATTAGGGCCAGGCTATCTTCGGGACCGCCTACTGCCACATACCTCCCAGCGACCGGTTAGATCCCACAGGGTTGGCCTCCTTCGGGTCCCGTCAGCTAAACAATGTTGGCTGGCGGGTCCTCGGGGGAGAGCTTTCTCTGTGCCTGCTCCGGCTCTCTGAAACCAGCTCCCATCTGAGATCCGTACCATCCCCACCCTATTGGCCTTCCGGAAAGCTGTTAAGACCTGGCTTTTCTGACAGGCTTGGGGATAGTGACCCTATGGAGTGGATTAATGCGGTCTCCCCCTGAATGTTATGAAAGTTGGACATGTGTTTTAATATTTTAAATGTATTTTTAAATTTGCTTTTATATTTTTTATACTAAATTGTTTATGTTCACTGTAAGCCGCCCAGAGTCCTTTGGGAATTGGGCGGCATAGAAGTATGAACAATAAATAAATAAAATCAAGAATCCAGTTTTAATCTAGACCAGGGCTGTCAAACTCCTGGCTCATAGGACAGATGCGTCACACGCTGGCCACACCCATGCCTGGTTTAGCGAAGGGGGAAAAAAAGTCCTGATACATCATATGATGCTGCTGTGATGATATGAGTATGACACCTCTGGTGTAGATCATGTCAGAGATATGATGAAGATAGATACATTTTTTTAAAATTCCCATGCATTTCCTGAAAGACAATTCCCATGAAATTGTCTGACATCAGAACAATTTAAGTGGAACGGCTTGCCTCCAGAAGTTGTGGATGCTCCAAAACTGGAGGTTTTTTAAAAAAGGATTGGACAGCCATCTGCCTGAAATAATATAGGGCCGTGTTGGAGAACCTATGGCACGCATGTCACAGGTGGCACGCAGAGCCCTCTCTGTGGGCACGCCAGATGTTGCCCCAGCCCAGCTCCACTGCACATGCGTGAGCGCCTCCCTCTGGCCAGCTGGTTTTTGGGTCTCTGCTGTGCATGCACAGAGGGTGGGGCACGTGCTGGAAACACATGCCCATATGTGCGGCAGATGGCATGCACGGGGGCGGTCGCATTGCATTTCCCTGCGCCCCATTTTGGGCCTGGAAGGCCTCCTGCACCAACCTGGAAGCCAAAATGGGATGCGGGAGCACTGCATGAGGCACCCCATGCTCTGTTTTGTGTCTGGAAGGCCTCCTGCAGCAACCTAAAAGCCAAAATGGGGTGTGGGGTGCCACACGAGGCCCCCCCATGCCCCATTTTGGGCCTGGAAGGCCTCCTGTACCAACCTGGAAGCCAAAATGGGGCATGGCGATGCCGTGCGAGCCCCCCTGCGCCCTGTTTTGGGCCTGGAAAGCTGCCTGCACTAACCTGGAAGCCAAAAATGGCTGAGGGGGGGGCGGGGTACATGCGTGGGGGACGTGCATGCATGTGCAGGGGGTGCATGCGTGGGGTGGTGGTGCTTGAATTGCATTTTGGGGTTTCGCGCGCTTGCGCACGCTTTGGGCACTCGGCACCAAAAAGGTTAATTATCACTGATATAGGGCTTGAGTAGGGGGTTGAGCTAGAAGAACTACAAGGTCCATTCCAACTCTGTTGTTTTGTTATTCAAGTGATTCTATAGATCATTAAAATTCACTGATATATGTTTGAGACAAGAAACGTATCGTATTCTACTCTGTAGAATAGCTACTTAATTAGCAGAAACTTCAGTTGTCCGATTGTCGGCGCGAAGAACTAGAAGTATGATCATGGCTGGAAGTGGACTTAGCCATCTACACTTGTAAATTGTTCTGGGTAAATCAATGGAAGGTATTTATTTGTCCGTTGACCTTATAAGCATTTAGATTGCAGTTGTTGCAGACCTAATAATTTTTAGAAGGAAATAATTGTGTTTGCTCCTAAGATTTAAGCAGAAGGCTACTCCACATTATCACCTCTGATCATTTTAATGTAAAATGCATAATAAGATATGTGGCTACTGAAGACTGCATTGTGAGCCAATGTAGAAATAGTTCTCCTGCTTTAACTGAGCCTTGTTTTTTTGAGAACATGAAATGCCACACTTTCTGCTTTGGAGCACCGCAGCTACAAATGCTAGAACTTTAGTTTAAACGGCTAAATTCTAAAACTTTATAGATTGAAGTTATTATTTAAGCATCAAGGCCAGCTCCAAGATCATTTCAAGAATCTAATTTAATCAGCCAACCTTTTTATTTTCATAGATAGATAGATAGATAGATAGATAGATAGATAGATAGATAGATTAGATATAGATATAGATATAGATATAGATATAGATATAGATAGATAGATAGATAGATAGATAGATAGATAGATAGATAGATAGATAGATAGATTAGATATAGATATAGATATAGATATAGATATAGATAGATAGATAGATAGATAGATAGATTAGATATAGATATAGATATAGATATAGATATAGATATAGATATAGATAGATAGATAGATAGATAGATAGATAGATAGAGATAGATAGATAGATAGATAGATAGATAGATAGATAGATAGATAGATAGATAGATAGATAGATAGATAGATATGGATAGATATAGATATAGATATACCGTAGATATAGATAGAGATAGAGATAGAGATAGAGATAGAGATAGAGATAGAGATAGAGATAGATAGATAGATAGATAGATAGATAGATAGATAGATAGATAGATATAGATATAGATATAGATATAGATATAGATATAGATATAGATATAGATATAGATAATGTGGGAGGTTTGTGTCATTAAAGTATATCTTAATAAAAATAAAATTAAAGTAAATAAATATGATACCCAATGGTTGGGTTTTCTTTAGGAAGTCAAACAATTATTCAACAAGAATTCAAAAAGCTGGGAGAACCAAGTCCCAAAGTAGTAGTCCCAAAGGTGGTTTTATCAAGAGGCAACTGGACTTTCTGGTTTTGCTTCGCGAAACGTCTTCAAAGAAAAACCAGAAAGTTCAGTTGCCTCTTGATAAAACCACCTTTGGGACAACCATGACCTGGATGACTGAGAATCTCCATAGACAGTAGTGTGTTAGGTATGTTGACTTTTCTTTGGTGTTCTATAATAGCAAGAAAGGAGTGACATCATCATTGGTGGCTAGTCTTCCATCAAGAGGTTTTCTTTGAACATCACAGGATCATAGAGTTCAAAAGGACAAGTTCAATTCTGCTCTGGGTAGGGAACAAATTGTAAAGTGTTCTTTGTGCTTTCCCATTGGTCAGAGGGAAGGAACCCTCATTGGTTTCATCAGAGGTGGGTTTCAGCAGGTTCTGACCAGTTCTGGAGAACCGGTAGAGGAAATTTTGAGGAGTTCGGAGACCCGGTAAATACCACCTCTGACTGACCCCGCCCCATCTATTCTCTGCCTCCCAAGTCCCAGCTGATCGGGAGGAAATGGGGATTTTGCAGTATCCTTCCCCTGCCATGCCCACCAAGCCATGCCACGCCCACCAAGCCACGCCCACAGAACCGGCAGTAAAAAAAAATGAATCCCACCATTGGGTTTCATGGTAGTCTTTGCATGCTCATAAGACCTTCCATTCCTTAGGCAGGGTCAAGCTATTCTCCAAAGCACCTTAAGGCAGGACAAGAAGCAATGGATGGAAATTAATCAAGGAGAAAAGCAACCTAGAACTAAGGAGCAAATTCCTGACAGAACAATTAATCATTGGAATGAATTGCCTCGGGGAAGTTGTAGTTGCTCTAAAACTGCAGGTTTTTAAGAAGAGATTGGACAACCACTTGTCTGAAATGGTATAGGATTAGGGTTAGGGTTAGGTTGAGCAGGGGGTTGAACTAGAAGACCTCCAAGGTCCCTTCCAACTCTGTTATTCTGTTACCTGTAACTTTGATATCCTGGTATCATTCTCGTTGCCCTTTTCTGAACCTGTTCCAACTTATCTGAATCCTTCTTAAACATAAAACAGAAAGCTGTTGGGTGAATTTCAATCTCGCTGAAATATTATGACCTCTTGCTTGTTTATGTTTATTCTGGTTAACATCTGCCATTAAAAATGCAAAGCTCAGAACCCCTAACTAAAGCAATGTTTTCTCTTTCTTGTTAATAAGCTATTGATTAGTTCTTCATGCATGCCTCTGTCATGTGAATTGAGAGGGGGGAGAAAAACACCCCTTGGCAAGGTGATACATACCCTTTCTAAAGCTTTATTTCATACCAGCTGAATGCTCCCTTTAGACTGTTGTGTATCAGGTTAATTTAACAGCAACACTCCCTTTCCAATATCGCTTCACGGTTGAAATTTTCTCCGTAGAGTAAATCTTACTCGGGTTCTCTCTCCTCTGCTTCTCTTTGGTAGAAGACAGTGTAGCTTTTTGAAGCTTTATGTAACATTTGCCAGTAATTTATAAACACATTTGCCAGTAATTTGTAAACATATAGATCAGTAGCGGGTTTCACTTACCTTCGCTACCGGTTCGGAACTGTGAACGTGTGAGCGCTCGCTTCGCTTGCGTGCGGCACTTCTGCGCATGCGCAGATCATCCATGATGATGTCCGGGTGGGTGGGCAGAGCCTCCCACCGCCGCCACTACTGGTTCGCTACTGGGTTCGAACCAGGGTGAACTGGTAGCAACCCACCACTGATATAGATAAGCACTACTCCTAGTTGTGTTCGTATGTGTGCAGAGTGGAAGCCAGTGCTGGATTTGGCCGGATGCGAAGCAACACAACATGAGGGGAGGGGAGGTGAGACTGGCTGAAGAGCCTGGAAGAGCCAGCGGCCCAAGAGCCACTGGTCAGTTGTGTAAGTTAGTTCACCTGCTCAGGTGCACCAAGGATAGGTATGCAAGATCCAAAGAGAATGAACCAACAATTTAAGCTGTCAGGACTGCATTGTGTCTAACATTGGTAAATATTTCTGACATCGTACACCATACACTAAATAATAAAGAAGCATTACCCTTTCGTACCTCAAATCAGCAATACGAGCCAGCTACATTGAAAAGAATTTCATTGATTGTAAGAAAGATGAACTGAGTTAGAGACGAGATATTTTATTTGGGTTATCTAGTTTTAGAAATTTAGTTATTGAATTTTGATATCGTTGAATTTTGACGTCATGTACCATATATATTTTTGTATGGTTGTTTCTGTACCTGTTTGTTCTGTTTTTCTTTTTTGAAAAGGCCTTCGGGCTATTCAATAAAATGTACATGTACATGTACCTACTATCCTACTTCAAATAATGAACTCTGTGTGAAGAAACTCCATGCTTTCTACCAGATTAGTTCTTAGAAAAGCTTTTCCCCCCAGTCCTAACGAGGTGCTAACGATCTTCCCCGGCTCTTTTAGGCTTGTTTTCATTGCTACTCTCTCCGAAAAAGGTTTTTTCAGCCCTAACAAGGTGCTAACGATCATTCCAGCTTGCAGGATTTTTTCATTGCTACTCCCTCCGAAAAAGGTTTTTTCCAGCCCTATATCTTTGCAGGCTTGTTTTCATTGCTACTCCCTCCAAAGAAATTTTTTTCAGCCCTAACCAGGGAATAAAATAATGTGCTGAAGCTGACCAGACTAAGGACTCTAGCCAGATAAATACCTGGTAGGTAGATTCCCCCCCCCCTATTTTCCTCCCCAAAAACTAAAGTGCATCTTATACTCCGGTGCATCTTATACTTTGAAAAATACGGTAACTTAGCCACTGCAGTGATTCCCTTAACAAGTGTGGCCAGAAAGGTTGTAAAATGGGACAGAACTCCCTTAACCACTTTCTCACTTAGCCACGGAAATGTTTGGGCTCGGTTACTGGCATGAGTTGAGGCCTACCGATACTCTGTAAGAGAGAGAAGTCGGTCTGAAGACTGATGGACCTCTCAGAGGTACAATAAACCTCACATCATTTCTGGTTGAAACCCGGGATCGTGAGATGAAACTTGGATGCCCACCAAGGTGGTATCCCACCTGGAGAATTACAACACATTTAGCACGGCCTCCGATGGCGTCATTAATGCTAATTCTGGGGATCCGGCCAAGTGCTACGTAGCATGGGAATGAAACGGCCACGCAGGTCCCCGACATTCCCCTACCCTCTTCCTAACATTCAAGTTTTGTTTTGCCATCTCAAGTGAGACAGATCAATTTGAGGAAGGGGGAACCGAGGCCTGCTGTGATATGTTTCTGGGTTGTAATTGCCAAGTCCAGATCCCCGTTGCCCTTGGCTTGGTATCAGAAATACCAAGCTGCGGCAGAAATAATAAGAGGAAGCGCTGCGACAGCACCTTTTGGCTGCAAGGCAAGGAAGGCGAGCAGTATTACAAACTGAGCCAATCCTAATGACTAATTTGTGTTTGCTGTATCTCTCCGTTGCAGAAGACAAGCAAGAGGTAATTTCTTGGCTCCAGTTTTTGGGCTTTTCCTCTTCCTAACCAATCAAACCTTCTGCGTTATCTCCTGACTTTCCTTAGCACAAGTCATGCTATGCAAGAATACCAAGACTTGCACGAGAGCCTCAAACTGGGATGCATTTTCATCCCAGCCTCCCGATTGATAGCAGACGTCACAAAGAGCAATAGCCAATCTCCCTATCTATTGGCGTGTTCTTTGTCAGCTGGTTTGAATAATCTGGTTTCACACTGCGTTTTATTAAAGTTTGTTGCAGAAAAATCAATTTCCAGAAGCACACACAGATGACTGATTTAGCTGGATTCATAAACTTCTTTATAAACATAATAATATATATATTTACAATACCACAAGTAGAATTTTTCTTCAATCAGTTACAGGTAAACACAAGCAGGAGAGTTAGTTTCATTTCAGCAGAGTTCAGAGTGGAAGAGTACAGAGTGGAGACTGGAGCCACACCCAGCCTTAAGCTTAAGTATTCAGTTTCGATTCTCTGCACAGACTCAGAAGTGGTTAGCTCCTATTGGCTGATTCAGTTGCTATGCCTATTCATTGGCCAACCTTGTTAACATGGCTCTCCCAGTCATGAATATTCTAACACGTTTGATTCTTAATATGGGGAGATCCAACCAGAGGTAGTAGTCACTTACCTTCCCTACCGATTCACAAATGTGAGCACGCGCGGCCACCTGGCCTCGAAAATGTGGCTAAATAGGACTGCATTACGTGGGTAGGCAGGGCCCCCCCCACAGTCACCGCTACCGGTTTGCCCAAACCGGTCAGAACCGGCAGAATATCACCTCTGCATCCAACACTGTAGCAGGTGTGAAAAAAAGCAATTCCATGCTAGGGATGATCAGGAAAGAGTCTTAAAATAAACTCTGATTCTCGAATGCAAATCTGGGGAGCTCTACTATATTCAATTCTGGTTGCCACCCTTGGAATTGAGAAGGGCAGTCTAAACATCTCCGAGGCAGCAATGCTTCATTTCAAGAAATGCTTAGATTGAGTGGGATAAACAGCTGGGTTGCAGTCCTTGAATTGCAACCATAACTGAGCCCAAAATTTCTGTTGTTAATGAGTTTTGTCCTGTTTTACGACCTTTCTTGCCACAGTTGTGTGAATCACTGCAGGTTTTAAGTTACTAACACCGTTGTTAAGTGAATCTGGCTTCACCATTGACTTTTCCTGTCAGAAGGTCGCAAAAGAGGGCCCCATGACCCTGGAACAGAGGTGGGTTCCTCCCAGTTCAGACCGGATCGCCCGAACCGGTAGCGACCCGCTGGTGACGTACTGTCAGTGCCGTTCCGTGCGCGCCGCCATATTTTTTTTATTTTTTGCAAATTTTCCCCTTCCACAGCTTGAAAAAGAGCCCTCCCACCCGCCCGCCGGTGAATTCTGACCTTTATTTCTTCGCCTGAAGCACAGCTGATAGGCTCCTCAGCTGTGTTTCGGGCTAATTCCTGCTTCTGAGCATGCGCGGAAGTGAAATCGCACAAGGGGACGCGCGTACGATGCGAACCGGTGGCGAAGGTAAGTGGAATCCACCCCTGCCCAGGAACATGCAACCGTCCTAAGTATGAGTCAAATGCCAAGCATCCGTATTTTGATCAAGTCACCATGGAGATGCTGCCATGGTTGTTAAGTGTGAAAAACGGTTGTACGTCACTTTCTTCAATGTCGTTGCAACTTCGAACAGTCACTAAATGAACTGTTGTAAATCAAGGACTACAGTACCTGTATTTAGATTGGAAAGGAGGCATTGGCGAGGGGACCATAGAAGCATTTCTGACATTGGGACCACAGGTCATTATTTGAATCCTCTTGTAGAATAGAATAGAATAACAGAGTTGGAAGGGATCTTGGAGGTCTTCTAGTCCAACCCCCTGCTTAGGCAGGAAACCCTACATCACTTCAGACAAATGGTTATCCAACATCTTCTTAAAAACTTCCAGTGTTGGAGCATTGACAACTTCTTAAGGCAAGCTGTTCCACGGATTAATTGTTTCCACTGTCAGGAAATTTCTCCTTAGTTCTAGGTTGCTTCTCTCCTTGATTAGTTTCCACCCGTTGCTTCTTGTCCTGTCCTCAGGTGCTTTGGAGAATAGTTTGACTCCCTCTTCTTTGTGGAAACCCCTGAGATATTAGAAGACTGTTATCATGTTTCCCCTAGTCCTTCTTTTCATTAAACTAGACATACCCAGTTCCTGCAACCGTTCTTCATATGTAAAGAGAGAACACCCCACAAAGGTTTTCTTCACACACCACGCAACGATCCTGTGGAATGAATTAGACCAAGACATAATAATGGCCATGGATTTAGATGGCTTCAATGGAGGACCGATGAAATTCCAAAAGAACAGGCCTAACAATATCTTGTTATTTCTGTGTGCTGTCATAAATCTGTAAAGAATAACTTTTTTAAGGGCCCTACTCTGATGCAATTCCTATTTTATGATTGTGATAGCATTTGGCTGGATTTGTTAGAAAAGTTGAGAGTTAAGTTTACAGATTGCAGGAAAACGTTATCGGGTTTTAATATTTAGCAGATCCTTTCTGTTTATTAAGTGACCAGCGTAACAACAGAAGGGCATTTAAGACCTGCCATCTCTCTGCCTAAAGAATAGAATAGAATAGAATAGAATAGAACAGAACGGAACGGAACGGAACGGAACGGAGCGGAGCGGAGCGGAACGGAACGGAACGGAACGGAACGGAACAGAATAGAATAGAATAGAATAGAATAGAATAGAATAGAATAGAATAGAATAGAATAGAATAGAATAGAATAGAATAACAGAGTTGCCAAACCTCCTTGCCAAATACACGAACTGCAGTCAGGGGATGTTACAATGTTCATAAGTGTGAGGATGAATTTTAAATCATTTTTTTCAAGTGTATTGTAACTTTGAATGGATACTAAATAAATGGCCATAAATGGAATAGAATAGAATAGAATAGAATAGGAGAAGAGAAGAGAAGAGAAGAGAAGAGAAGAGAAGAGAAGAGAAGAGAAGAGAAGAGAAGAGAAGAGAAGAGAAGAGAAGAGAAGAATTGGAAGGGACCTTGGAGGTCTTCTATCCCAACCCCCTGCTTAGGCAGGAAACCCTATACCACTTCAGAGAAATAGTTATCCAATCTCTTCTTAAAAACTTCCAATGTTGGAGCATTCACAACTTCTGGAGACAAGCTGTTCCACTGATTAATTGTTCTCACTGTCAGGAAATTTCTCCTTAGTTCTAAGTTGCTTCTCTCCTTGATTAGTTTCCACCCATTGCTTCTTGTCCTGCCTTCAGGTGCTTTGGAGAATAGTTTGACTCCCTCTTCTTTGTGGCAGCCCCTGAGATATTAAAACACTGCTATCATGTCTCCCCTAGCCCTTCTTCATTGGCGTTGATCTACAACAAAACCAACGCTATAGTTCATTAAATATTACATTAAATATTCACTAACTGCTGTGAGATACGTACTGTACCTATATAACATAATAGCGCATTTATTCATTTTTTGTCCTTGAAGGTAGGTGCGATCTCATGTACATAAATAACAATTAACACCTGCATTAAAAAATATGCCCCTAGATGATACATTGATCGCGCCTTTTCAAAAACGGCCGCTTTATCTGATTTTAACTATTTGGACTTCAATGCTTCCTCTTCGGTTGGCCATTAAGCAGAGAGTTTGGGCATATTCTTACTCTTACTGCTGACAGGAGACATCCCACTGAGACTATAAAGAAATTGTATGCCAAAGATTGAATGGAGAAGGCCCTTCTATTTGTATCTGTCTGCTTTTAAAGGTCATTACTCAAGAAACACCCACATCCTGCACAGTGGTATTGCAAAAGGATTTTGACCACTCATTATTCTTGCTCCTGATCTTTTATAACCTAGATACAATAGAGCTGGCAAGATTGAAAAAGGGTTTTCTGTTTTGTTTTGGTGTTTTTTTTAATGGCGGGGAGCAAATCAGCAAAATGGAAAATAAATCAGTTTTCACTCCCCAAAACAGTATCAAGCTTCCCCACCACCACCTCCTATTTAATAAAGAGAATGAGGCATTGTGGAGGAATTAGAGAAACTTTGATTTCAGAAAACAAGTTAAAATGTTACATGTTCCAAGAGAAAGGTGTTGTTGTTGTTGTTGTTTTAATTGGCCTTGGCTATACGTCATTCCAAAATCATAAACTTTTCTCCCATTGCACAAAGAATGATCAAAAGAATTCTGTTCGGAATTATATTCAGAGGCAACAGATTCCTAATGGGAAATTCTCCAAAATAAACCTACCTCATCGATGGAAATGCAGGAACGGAGTGTTTCTAGTTAACAGATGCTGCTTAACCCATTATTAACCCATTGACCCAACAAAAGCTTCGTGTTGTACACGGGACACCAGAACAGATTATTGTAAAGAGGCAAAACTCTTTACAAAGAAGAGGGGGTCAAGTTATTTAGGCAAGAAAAACCAAATGCACAGGTATAGTATAGACTGTACCTGGCTCAATAGTAGTAACTGTGAGAGGGATCTTGGAATCCCAGTGGACAAGCATTTAAAAACGAGCCAGCAGTGTGCAGCAGCCACCAAAAAAAGCCAACACAGTTCTAGGCTGCATTAACAGAGGGATAGAATCAAGATCACATGAAGTATTAACACCACTTTATAAGGCCTTGGTAAGGCCACACTTGGAATACTGCATTCAGTTTTGGTCACCACGATGTAAAAAAGATGTTGAGACTCTAGAAAGAGTGCAGAGAAGAGCAACAAAGATGATTAGGGAGCTGGAAGCTAAAACATATGAAGAACGGTTGCAGGAACTGGGTATGTCTAGTTTAATGAAAAGAAGGACTAGGGGAGACATGATAGCTGTCTTCCAATATCTCAGGGGTTGCTACAAAGAAGAGGGGGTCAAACTATTCTCCAAAGCACCTGAGGGCAGGACAAGAAGCAATGGGTGGAAACTAAACAAGGAGAGAAGCAACTTAGAACTAAGGAGAAACTTCCTAACAGTTAGAATAATTAATCGGTGGAACAACTTGCCTCCAGAAGTTGTGAATGCTCCAACAGTTTTAAGAAGAGATTGGACAACAATTTGTCTGAAATAGTATAGAGTTCTTTTTAAATATTGCTTGTATTTTAATATGTTTTAAAATTGTTTTTACTGATTGTTGTTTCTATACCCTGTTGTGAGCCGCCCAGAGTCCCCCTGGGAGTTGGGCAGCATAGAAATTTTAATAAATTCAAATTCAAATTCAATAGAGTTTCCTGCCTGAGCAGGGGGTTGGACTAGAAGACCTCCAAGGTCCTTTCCAACTCTGTTATTCTATTTTCTATTTAAGCACCAGAAGGCAAGACAAGAAGCAACAGATGGAAACTAATCCAGGAGAGAAGCAACCTAGAACTAAAGAGAAATTTCCTGACAGTGAGAACAATTAATCAGTGGAATGACTTGTCTCCAGAAGTTGTGGGTGCTCCAACACTGACGTTTTTTTTTAAAAAAAGAGAATGGACCACCATTTGTCTGAAATGGTATAGGGTCTCCTGCTTGAGCAGGGGATGCACTGGAAGACACCCCCCCCCAAGGTCCCTTCTAACTTACCGTAATTTTCGGAGTATAAGACACAACTTTTTCTTCCCTAAAAGTGGCTGAAAATTTGGGTGCGTCTTATACTCCGAATGTAGCTTTTTCTGAGCTTTTTTCCAGCCCTAACTAGGTGCTAACGATCTTCCCAGCTCTTACCTTGCAGGCTCTTTCATTGTGACTCTCTCCGAAGAATGTTTTTCCAGCCCTAAGTCTTTGCAGGGTTTTTTTCATTGCTGTACTTGCTCCGAAAAAGTTTTTTTCTAGCCCTAACCAGGTGCTAACTATCTTCCCAGCTCTTACTGGCTTGCAGGCTCTTTCATTGTTATTCTCTCAGAAGAAGGTTTTTTAAGTCCTAACCAGGGGATAAAATAATGTGCTGAAGCTGACCAGACTAAGGACGCTAGCCAGATGAATACCTGGTAGGCAGATTTTTTCTCCCTATTTTCCTCCCAAAAAACTAAGGTGCGTCTTATACTCCGGTGTGTCTTATACTCCAAAAAATACGGTAGTTATTTTGTTATTCACTGTTGCCAAGAAAATCTCATGGCTACGTCCACTTAGTATCAGGAGCTACAGTGGTCATGCTCTTGTAAACCTCTTTGATATTTGTTCTGTATTCTATAAGATTTCCCAAAGCATCCCAATGTTTAATGAAAGAAGTAAGTTACACCCGAAGAAATAAAAATAATATTTATCAATATAGATGGACTTAGCAATTCAATGAAAAGATTTTAAAAATTCTCCAAAAAAACACACACCTCGATATCAATGTAATTGCTCTCCAAAAGGTACAAATTAAAAATAAGAGAGAATTTAAAACTACTTGAGAACGCCAAATTAGGCAATCTATATCAGGGGCGGGTTCCCAATTTTTTTACTACCACTCTGTGGGCGTGGCTTATTTTGTGGGTATGGCTTGCCGGCCATGTGACCGGGTGGGCGTGGCTTCTCGGACTGCTGAAGGGAGGGGAACTAGTACTAAGAGAGCAATATAAATATATAAGGAAATGTTGTATAATGTGACTATATCCGATAACAACTTTGGTTGAATAGGGGGCTATAAATGTCCCACATGTTTGTTATATGTTGTGTCTTTTTAATGTTTATTGTTGGATTTGTTATGTGTCTTCAATAAAAATTCAAAAAAAGAAGGAAGTTAGAACATTAGTGATGCCATCATGCTCATGTTACCAGTGGCTTCCTGCTGATATCCTTGATAAAATGTCAATCATAGATATAAAACACTTAATGAGCCTAGAAGAGAGAGAAGGAAAGAAAGAGCAATATATAAAATAAATGGGACCTACAATAACCCTTTTCTCGGTATGGATGCTTCACATCCAGGGTTGTATCCATTCATATCACTCTTCCACCCCTGGTTCCATCCTTTCAGCCTGCTGACACCTTCCTGGTACACATGATTGGTGCTGTTTTACCTACATAAGCAACTGAACATTGGATGCAATGAAAATGATGAGGTCATTAACAACTGGACTCTACTAGCTTCCCATTATTTTCCTGCTTTCCAACATGTGGATCCTTGCCTCCTTGTTAAATCCTGGCAGGCAAGACATATTGAAGCTTTGGGAAGAGACACTGCCCCCAGTCCCGAGACAGAATTTATTTCCCGAGTTCCTTTCAAACTATCCCTGATAATTAATGCACACATCCTGTTGGGCTAGCTTAGGAAATCTTCGAACACTCATCTTGCTGGTATCTTGGTGTCCAATTCTTCTGCAGACCGCATGAGACCGAATCTGTCATTGTCTAAGAAACCTGGGCTTATTTTGCTATCAGCCAGAAACACCATGCAAGTCATTCACTACTCCCTTGTTCAAAGCGAGCTACTGCCTCCTAATTGGCATTGGAGGAGTTTGTTGAACAGAAGAAGGAAATCGACACCGAGTGTCCCCGTTGATAGAGGCCACTCGGTGGAATAGTACCTGGATGACTGAACTTGGAACGTTCGCTTGAACATATGTTGTGCATGCTGCAATTGTCCTCAGATGTGGTGCGTGTGTATTTCTGTTTGCAGCCAGTTTGGCCTAGTGGTTAAGACACCCTGACAGAAAGCTGGAGCCTGTAAGACAGGTGGGATTCAGCCGGTTCGGACTGGTTCGGGCAAACTGGTAGTAGCGACCTCACCCACCCGCCCCCGGGCGCAATCCCATCCTATATCACTGTGGTTTTGATGCCGCATGCATGTGTGGATGCCGCACGTGCGCAAATTGCCATGTTTGACATCGCATGCATATGCGGACAGCACACACAAGCGAATTGCCATGTTTTTGTGACGCCGCACTTATGCATGGATGGCGCGTGCGCACTCACATTTCCGGTGCTGGGTGAACCGGTTGTTACAGTATGTGAAGCCCCACCTCTGTTGTAAGACTCAGTCAGAGAGAAGAGGGATAATAAACAGATCGCAAAATGGAATATGGGGACTGAAATCCTTGCCATCAGCTCACAAAACATATACAATCAGAGCCTATATCAGTGATGGCAAAACTTTTCAGCACTGAGTGCCCAAACTGGAACACACGTGCATGTGCGTGCGCCGTTTTCAGGGCGTTTTTTGAGCTTTATCGGGACGTTTTTTGGGGCCTTTTCAGACCGTTTTCTGGGCCCTTTTCAGGTTGTTTTCTGGCACTCTGGCACCCACAAAAACCAGCTGGCTGGTGCGCCCAAAACCAGAACAGCTGGCGATGGCACACGTGCCCACAGAGAGGGCTGTGCATGCCACCTCTTGCATGCATGCCATAGGTTCGCCACCATGGGCCTTTACGTATGCATGCACTTAAGACTGATAAGTGAAAATGTGGGACAGCTGTAATGTCCAGAGCCAGTTTGGTCTAGTGATTAAGGCACCAGGCTAGAAAGCAGGAGGCCATGAGTTCAAGTCTCTCCCTAGGCAAGCTGGCTTGGGTGACCTAGGGCCAGTCCCACTCTCTCAGCCCAACCCACCTCACAGGATTGTTGTTGTGGGGAAAACAGGGAGGAGGAAGATGTGTTGGATATGTCCGCCATCTTGAGTTATTTGTAAAAAATAAAATGGCGGGATAGAAATAAATAAACAATTTCCCTGTTGCATTTTGTGGATTCATATTTGAACCTCCATCCTTCTTGGCCAGGCTACCTTCGGGACCGCATCCTACCACACACCTCCCTACGACCGGGTCCCATCGGCCAAGCAATGTCGGTTGGTGGGGCCGCGAGGCAGAGCCTTCTCTGTGGGAGCCCCATCCCTCTGGAACCAACTCCCACCAGAGATCCGGACTATCCCCACTCTACTGGCCTTCCGTAAAGCCGTAAAAACATGGCTCTTCCGGCAGGCGTGGTGAAAAAAGAAGATCAAATTCCCCCATGAATGAATGTTTTTTTAAAATAATGTTCTGCTTTTTTAAAATGTTATTATTGTTTTTATTGCACTGTTCTTATCTATGTTGTACGCTGCCCTGAGTCCTACGGGATTGGGTGGTTTATAAGAACTTTTAATTAAATTAAATTAAATAAAATTCTTAGTGCTTATGTCTTCTCAGTCATAAACATCTTTTAGCTCTTCTGAGTGTCCATGTCTTCTAGGACATCACTTCCAGCTTACCACCTTCTTTCTCTGGCTCCCAACTTACTTCCGCAATCTTCATTTTCTTCTGTTCGCAGGGTAATTGTTGAGTATAAAAAACAAGTAGTTTCCTTGCAGTAATGTATGGCTATGAGAGCTGGATCATAAGGAAGGATGAGCACTGAAGAGTTGATGCATTTGAATTATGTTGCTGGAGATTACTCTTGAGAGGTCAGATCAGTCAGTCCCGAAAGAAATCAAATCCTGACTCTTCTTCTGAACAGATACTGATACTGAAGCTCAAAAACTTTGGCCACCGAAGGAGAAGAGAGGACTCCTTGGAAAAGATCTTGATGTTGGGAAAGATGGAAGGCAAAGGGAGAAGGGCAGAAGATGAGATGGTTAGATAGCATTTTCAACGCAATGAACATAGGTTTGGGTGAACTCTGGAGATAGTGCAGGACAGGGAGGGGAGGACTGGCATGTTGTGGTCCATGGGGTTGCAAAGAGTCAGGCATGATTTAGTGGCTGAACAACAACAACAACAAAAAATGGAAACAGGATCACCTTATGTAGTCTTGAAGGTTCCCCACAGGGGTGGGTTCCTCCCGGTTCGGACCGGATCGCCCGAACCAGTAGTGACCTGCTGGTGATGCCACTGAACTGGATCGGGTGGTATCGGTCTGTGCTGGTGTCGGTCCGTGGGAGCCGCCATCTTTTTTGGGAATTCTTTTGCAATTTTTAAAAACTGTTTTGAAGGTTTTTCCTGTTCTGCTGCTTGTAAAAGGGCTCGCCCCCGGGTTTAAACTGACCTTTATTCCTTCGCCCGAAGCACAGCTGATCAGCTCCGCAGCTGTGTTTCGGGCCAATTCCAGCTACTGAGCATGCGCGGAAGCCAAATTGCATGAGGGGACGTGCGCGCAAAATGTCGCGATGCGAACCGGTGGCGAAGGTAAGTGGAACCCACCCCTGGTTCCCCATAATCAGTCTTGTTTGGGTTAGGATGATCTTCTCCTTTGACTAAAAGGTGCTTGCAATTCCACTTAAAATCTAGGGTTCATCCTGAGCAACTCTTTGATACAGGGATGCTCACAGGAACTCCGTCTACAACTTCACGTAAACATCTGAAAAAAAAGAAAAGAAAATGTATTGAAATTCCGATCAAACCTCCTTCTGCTAGGAACTTCTTAGTTTCCTATCACCGTGAGAACTCTTTTGTCAAACAATTATAATGGATAATCTGACAGAGGCACACGGTCTCCTCATTTCTCAACGTGGTCTCACAGCCCCAACAAAGAGTGATTCAGTAGATCCGCATGATAACAAGAACTCACAGTATAAGCCCAGCGATCATCCTTTTTTTTATCCTGCAACTTCAGTTACTCACAGAAGCTCTTTGGCAGCTTTACAATCAGACGGAGATATATCAAAGAGAAAAAGCAGCATTGATATTAGAGGTTTTCTATCCCACTCACTGCATCAGTTGGACACACAGAAGTCTTGGCTATTAGGGAAGCAACCGCACTGAGACTGTGGTGGGGAAGAAAGATCAGATATTGCAAATTTACTCCACGGTATTTATTTCCTAGCTGCATGTAGGAAGGAGGAAGAAGACACATTCTATTATTTAGACAGATTTTCCAACACTAGTTATTTAATATGAAAAGTGGAGTGAAACAAGCTTCAGTTAGGAATGTTTGCGAAATGTTATTCATATAAAAGGTTCCCTTGCTGTTGTATCAATGAATTATTGATGCATTCTGCTATTTTTAGACTCCATTTAGATACATTTCCGTGTGTATTTTGGAACTCTTCGCAATTCATGTCTTATTTTCCCTTCTGTGATATGACTGAGCACACAGATAGCTTACCTCTTACATTTAGCTTGGTGATTTAACAGACTTAATATTTTATCGGAGAGCCAGGGTGGTCGGAATGATTAAAGCATCGCATTAGAAACCAGGAGACCAGGAATTCTAGTACTGCCTTAGACACAAACCTAGTGGGGTGACCTTGAGCCAGTTCTTATCTAGGAGGAAGGAGACAGATTAACAGAGTTGGAAGGGACCTTGTAGGTCATCTAGTCCAACCTCCCTCAAGCAGGAGACCCTACACCATTTCCAACAAATGGCAGTCCAATCTCTTCTTGAAAGTCTCAAGTGTTGAAGCCCCCACAACTTCCCGAAGGCAAGTTGTTCCACTTGGTTGATCGCTCTCACTGTCAGAAAGTTCCTCCTTATTTCCAGGTTGAATCTCTCCTTGATCAGTTTCCATCCATTATTCCTTGTCTGACCTTCAGGTGCTTTGGAAAACTCCCTCCTCTCTGTGACAGCCCCTCAAATATTGGAACACTGCTATCATGTCTCCCCTGGTTCTTCTCTTCACTAGAATAGCCATGCCCAGTTCCTGAAATTGTTCATCATACATTTTAGTCTCCAGTCCCCTGATCATCCTGGTTGCTCTCCTCTGCACTTTTTCTAGAGTCTCAACATCTTTTTTTATAGTTTGGTGACCAAAACTGGATGCAGTACTCTAGGTGTGGTCTAACTAAGGCTTTGTAGAGTGGTATTAGTACTTCACTAGATCTAGATTGTATCCCTCTGTTAATGCAATTTAGGATTGCATTGGCTTTTTTGGCTGCCGCCGCACACTGCTGGCTCATATTTAGCTGGTTGTCCACTAGGACTCCAAGATACCTCTCAATGGTAAACCACTTCCAAAATCTTGCCAAGATTGACTCTCATCATATCTGCAATGGTAGTGCCTCTATGAAAGGCATGAAGTTGCCATCTGCAAATCCTTAAACCAAGACTCTCTTTTCCTGAGGTCTTGCTACAGGTGCAGAGAGTAATTCCAGAATCTTCAGGGAAAAAGGCATTAAATCTCAAATATTAACTCTTAGATTCCACCCCTCTTTGGCTTTGATATTTTCGAATCTGATTGTGAAACGGCCCAAGAGCTTCTGGGAGTAATTGAAGTTTGCAGGATAAAAAGATGATCCCTGTGTTTATACTGCAAGGCTTACTATGATGTGGATCTATTAAACTGGTCTTCGTTACGGCTATGAGACTACTTTGAGAAATGAGGAGTGGTGTGTCAAATTATTCTTTGTAAATATTTGACAGCAGAGTTCTCAGAATCATAGGAAACTAAGCAGAAGAATCTTTGATAGGAAGATTCTTGGACTTTCCTATAATGTCCCTAGAAAGTTAGGTGCTCATATTTAGAGACCCATCAAGAGCTGTAACTGGATTCTGGTTAGATTCAGGTCAACAGCATGGCAAAGAGGCAGGAAGTTACATGTGAAGAGACACATTTTCCTTACCTCTTGTTGAGTTTCCTCCATTATTCCTTTTTCAACACTTCCACTACTGAAGACAATCAAAGTATCCCAGGTTCTCAATTCTTTATTCTTATTTGTTGTGGGCCGCCGAGTGCAGGAGAATCTGGGCAGCTAAATTCCATATTTGACTAGTGATTTGTGTGATTCTACAGAAGAGGACAAGAAAATGGTCTTCTGATGATTCTACAAAGAGTCACCTCTCCTTAGAGGTTGGAAGAGTTTGTTTCATTGCTTCAGTTGCCTTTGGCTTAACAGATTCCACAGAAGAAGGGTGAATAGAATAGAATAGAATAGAATAGAATAGAATAGAATAGAATAGAATAGAATAGAATAGAATAGAATAGAATAGAATAGAATAGAATAGAATAGAATAGAATAGAATTCTTTATTCTTTATGACTGGACACACAAGGAATTTGTCTTTGGTGCATATGTTCTCAGTGTACATAAAAGAAAAGATACATTTGTCAAGAATCATGAGGTACAACACTTAATGATTGTCATAGGGTACAAATAAGCAATCAGGAAACAATCAATATTAATATAAATCGTAAGGATACAAGCAACAAGTTACAGTCATACAGTTGTAAGTGGGAGGAGATGGGTGATAGGAATGATGAGAAGACTAATAGTAATAGTAATGCAGCCTTAGTGAATAGTTTGACAGTGGTGAGGGAATTATTTGCTTAGCAGAGTGATGGCATTCAGGAAAAAACTGTCCTTGTGTCTAGTTGTCTTGGTGTGCAGTGCTCTATAGCGTCATTTTGAGGGTAGGAGATGAAACAATTTATGTCCAGGATATGAGGGGTCAGTAAATATTTTCACAGCTCTCTTTTGGACTCGTGCAGTATATTATTTTATTTTTTCCATAATTTCTTACACTTACTGTAGGTTGAACTACCGTGTTTCCCTGAAAATAAGACCCCGTCTTATATTTTTTTTGCCACCAAAAAAAGGAACCAGGTCTCATTTTTTGGGGGGGATGTCATCCACTGACTCACCTCATTTGCATGTGTTGCCCCCGGCCTCCTTTTCACTGTCAGAGGCCTACAGGAATTTCTTTGACTTTGGATAGTTGCAGCCACACCAAGGCTTTCCTGTAGCTGATAACAGAGCTCCGAATGGATCCGGAGCTCTGTTATCAACTAGAGAGGCCTTCAGGAAAACCTTGCCGGCTGCAGAAGAAATGGGCCGAGATGTACGAGGCTTGTCTGCAACTATCCGAAGGTAAGTAGTAGGGCAGCTCCACTGAAGGTAAGTAGTAAGGAAGCTCCACCACCCCCATTCCTACCCTAGCTTAATTTTTACCTGTGCACCCTGGAGTGGATGGGGTGTTAATTAGGGCTTATTTTGGGGGTAGGGCTTATATTGGGCGCACGTGTAAAAATCAAGCTAGGACTTACTTTCTGAGTAGGTCGTATTTTCAGGAAAACACGGTATAGCAAATATTAGTGGATAGACCAGCTGAAATGTTGCCGGGTCATTGGTTTTCTTATCCTAGGTAGAATCGTAAATCTCACACCCCATCCATTAGAGTTTATGGGCAGATTAAAAGTGATACGGCAAATGGCTTATTTGGTGAGATTACTCAAGATTGTGGAAGAATTGTTATTGGATCCTCTTTGCTTTGCATGGTACTTGCAGACCGTATGGTGAACAGATAAAGATACAGTAGTTCCGTTCCGAATCAAGGCTGATGTTCACAAGTCCCAACTGTATTAACAGTTTGCAAATTTTCCATTGCAATTAAATGCTCTTTTTCGAGTTACTTTGTTTTATCTCTTATTATGCATCGTCTTCAAATACATTTAAGGAGGGTGGTATATAAGACGTTCTTCCATTAGACTTGCGCTTCGCTGGCCCCTTCAGCTCCGAGGAGAGACGTCTTTTCATTACGAGACTTGATAAAGTTAAACTTCCTTTATTAAAATTCTCTTGAAAGAAGAATCGGGAGCCCGCTACAGATTTATGCCAGAGAGACGAGACATGTACTTGTAATTTCTTTTGTGCTAAAGATACAGATTGCATTTAATAAGGATAATTGTTTGGATGTTTAATATTCCTTGGAAGTTTAATATCCCTCTTGCAAATCTAGGGGAGAAAAAAACCCCCACTCTGCGAATCTCTGATACTTGGAGATGACCTTCATTGTTATTTTAGAGATTTATATAAGCCTGGGTAAGTGAAATGGTGCAGAGAAATAGTATGTCTCATTGTTCTTATGATGATACAAAGATAATGACACACTAGCCAACTCCGGCATGTTTTAATCCTTTCGAGCATATTTCAATGGGCAGGCATCTATGTTCTGATTCATTTTAGAAGTGATGATCTCTCTTTAGAATACTTCTAAATATTTTCTATTTCTAATAATAATAATAATAATAATAATAATAATAATAATAATAATAATAACAACAACAACAACAACAACAACAACAACAACAACAACAACAACAATAATAATAACAGAGTTGAAAGGGACCTTGGAGGTCTTCTAGTCCAACCCCCTGCTTACGCAGGAAACCCTATACTACTTCAGACAGATGGTTATCCAACATCTTCTTAAAAATGTCTAGTGTTGGAGCATTCACAACTTCTGGAGATAAGCTGTTCCACTGATTAATTGTTCTAACTGTCAGGAAATTTCTCCTTAGTTCTAAGTTGCTTCTCTCCTTGATTAGTTTCCACCCATTGCTTCTTGTTCTACCCCCAGGTGCCTTGGAGAAAAATACTTTAGAAACTTCTAAATGAAATTTCTTTCCATCTCAGTTTCTGAAAAGGTCCAAGGTGGGATGAAACAAGGGAGAGACATTTAGTTCATCCAGATAAATTCTTTTCAAGATATATGGGTATGTCTAGTTTAATGAAAAGAAGGACTATGGGGTGACATGATAGCAGTGTTCTGATATCTCAGGGGTTGCCACAGAAAAGAGGGAGTCAAGCTATTCTGCAAAGCACCTGAGGGCAGGACAAGAAGCAATGGATGGAAACCAACCAAGGAGAGAAGCAACATAGAACTAAGGAGAAATTTCCTGACAGTTAGAACAAGTAATCAATGGAACAACTTGCCTCCAGAAGTTGTGAATTCTCCAATACTGGAAGTTTTTAAGAAGAGATTGGACAACCATTTGTCTGAAATGTTATATGATTTTCTGCCTGAGCAAGGGGTTGGATTAGAAGACCTCCAAGGTCCCTTCCAACTCTGTTATTCTATTCTATTCTATTCTATTCTATTCTATTCTATTCTATTCTATTCTATTCTATTCTATTCTATTCTATTCTATTCTATTCTATTCTATTCTATTCTATTCTAGCCGGGCTGCCATCTTTCCAGCTGACAAACCCAGTGTCTTAACCACTGGGTCACTGCCAACCAATGAAAAGAAGTCCAATAAAAACTTTAGAAGAATGACGTGATATGAATTATTATTAGAAATTCTGTTTATATAAAGCATCACACAGAGAAGCAAACAAAGAGCACATTCACCATGTGCTTTACTGCTCAACTATTTTCTGTAACAGGAAACAGGAAACTCTACTTAGAACAAAAGGGCATAGAGGGCATCATAGGCATCAAAAAGGGCATCATAGATCCAAACTTGCAAATACTGCCATACAAAATCTTTCAATATTCACAAGAAAAAAAACCCCTTTCTTAAACAATCAAGAATCATCCATGTGGACTTATCCATAAATAACATCTGCACTAAAATTCCACTCTATTAATTATAAGGTGTATTTTTTTTTAAAGTGAATTGGCAAGATTGTCAGCAGTTTGCTATATTATTGCTACCTTTGATCCAATGCCCAGTTAATCAGTCCTTATGGGCAAAATGTTTTGAAAATCGCCCAACCACCTTTCACAACAAAATTCCTGCTGTTGGTTTATTGTCCCACTCTTCCAAAGACATATAAATTGCCTTAAGTATTTCAATTCCTGTTGAGTTTGTTACTGGAAAACTAAAATGGGTTTCTCAGTGAATCAGTAGTATTTAAAAACATGGGAAACTGTTGTCTTAAAATTAACACAATGACAAAAATCTTTGAGGAAACATAAATTCATTCAAATCTAACCACCATTTAGAATGTGAACACTATTTTTTTTTGTAGCATTGAGACTTGACCTTCATCTATACAATTTTATTTTGGATAGTAATATTAAATATTTTAAATGTTTGTATTTTTCCAGATTACATATGCATAACTCAATAATCCACACATACAGATTGTCATGGTTTTTTCCCCTCACCCCAAACTTATTTTCTATTTTTTAAAATTTATCTTTCATTCTGATGTCTGGGAGAGGGAATCCCTCATTCTAAAACATGAACATCCTGGAACACTCAGTAGCTGTTGGCAAGAACAGGAAGGAAAACCATTATAGATTTGGTAGTTGATTATGTTATATTATAGGTGTACTTCCAGGATCAATTTGCATACAGAGTAAAACTTTGTAGAGGACCAGATCAGAGAGCTAAATCCCTAGTATTCCCACATGTCTCGGAAACAGACAGAATCCATTTCACCATTAAGTGGCTGTTACCGTCCTTACACTGCATGTTGTAGAAGACTCCTGTTTTCAATTCTTGGGCTCTTGGGTCTTGCTGTTAGCACCATTTATCTGTAGAACAATGAGCATCAATATTTATTTACTTATACATGAACACAAAAGCAAACATAATGAGCATTTTGAATGATATTCCAAAATTGTAGTATCTGACTGTTTTTAAGGATGATTTAAGCCTGTACCTGCTATCTTGTACATGTTTGATAAACAAACAAAAAATAAATAAAATAAATGATTGGTTATTTTGGGGATGGGAAATAGACAAGAGAAATGTACTGAGAAATTGGAAAAAATTCTCAATGAATAGAATAGAATAGAATAGAATAGAATGGAATGGAATGGAATGGAATGGAGTGGAGTGGAGTGGAGTGGAGTGGAGTGGAGTGGAATGGAATGGAATGGAATGGAATGGAACGGAATGGAATAGGGTAGAGTACAGTAGAGTAGAGTAGAGTAGAGTAGAGTAGAGTAGAGTAGAGTGGAATAGAATGGAATGGAATGGAATGGAACGGAATGGAATAGGGTAGAGTACAGTACAGTAGAGTAGAGTAGAGTAGAGTAGAGTAGAGTAGAGTAGAGTAGAGTGGAATAGAATGGAATGGAATGGAACGGAATGGAATAGGGTAGAGTACAGTAGAGTAGAGTAGAGTAGAGTAGAGTAGAGTAGAGTAGAGTGGAATAGAATGGAATGGAATGGAATGGAATGGAACGGAATGGAATAGGGTAGAGTACAGTAGAGTAGAGTAGAGTAGAGTAGAGTAGAGTAGAGTAGAGTAGAGTGGAATAGAATGGAATGGAATGGAATGGAATGGAATGGAATGGAATGGAACGGAATGGAATAGGGTAGAGTAGAGTAGAGTAGAGTAGAGTAGAGTAGAGTAGAGTAGAGTAGAGTAGAGTGGAATAGAATGGAATGGAATGGAATGGAATGGAACGGAATGGAATAGGGTAGAGTACAGTAGAGTAGAGTAGAGTAGAGTAGAGTAGAGTGGAATAGAATGGAATGGAATGGAATGGAATGGAACGGAATGGAATAGGGTAGAGTAGAGTAGAGTAGAGTAGAGTAGAGTAGAGTAGAGTAGAGTAGAGTAGAGTAGAGTAGAGTGGAATAGAATGGAATGGAATGGAATGGAATGGAACGGAATGGAATAGGGTAGAGTACAGTACAGTAGAGTAGAGTAGAGTAGAGTAGAGTAGAGTAGAGTAGAGTAGAGTGGAATAGAATGGAATGGAATGGAATAGAATGGAATGGAATGGAATGGAATGGAATGGAATGGAACGGAATGGAATAGGGTAGAGTAGAGTAGAGTAGAGTAGAGTAGAGTAGAGTAGAGTAGAGTAGAGTAGAGTAGAGTAGAGTAGAGTGGAATAGAATGGAATGGAATGGAATGGAATGGAACGGAATGGAATAGGGTAGAGTACAGTAGAGTAGAGTAGAGTAGAGTAGAGTAGAGTGGAATAGAATGGAATGGAATGGAATGGAATGGAACGGAATGGAATAGGGTAGAGTACAGTAGAGTAGAGTAGAGTAGAGTAGAGTAGAGTGGAATAGAATGGAATGGAATGGAATGGAATGGAACGGAATGGAATAGGGTAGAGTACAGTAGAGTAGAGTAGAGTAGAGTAGAGTAGAGTAGAGTAGAGTGGAATAGAATGGAATGGAATGGAATAGAATGGAATGGAATGGAATAGGGTAGAGTACAGTAGAGTAGAGTAGAGTAGAGTAGAGTAGAGTAGAGTGGAATAGAATGGAATGGAATGGAATAGAATGGAATGGAATGGAATGGAATGGAATGGAATGGAATGGAATGGAACGGACTAGACTAGATTAGACTAGAATTCTTTATTGGCCAAGTGTGACTGGACACACAAGGATTTTGTCTCTGGTGCATAAGCTCTCATTGTACATACAAGCAATAAGTGATAAATCATGTTCATAAATCATAAAATAGAACACTCAGTGATAGCCATAGGATACTAAATAAGCAATCAACATAAATCATTCTAGGATATTAAATAAAACAATTAATGTAAATTGTAAGATACAAACAACGAAGTTATAGTCATAAGAAGATAAGGAATAGGTAATAGAAAAGATGAGAAGGATAATAGTAATTCAGCCCTATTAGTTAGCTTGACAGTGTTGTGTCAATTAGTTGTTTAGCAGAGTGATGGCATGGGCGAAAAACTGTCCTTGTGTCTAGTTCTTTTGGTGTGCGATGCCCTATAGCAAAGAAATGTGTCATTTAATGCATTTTTGAAAAGCCTTTTTTCTACAGATCATAAAAGTGACAAGTATGTATCTCTCAGGCACAGGATTCATAATTATTTTTCATGAATAATACTTTTAATGCACATATGATTGGTATATTGCTATTATGCAATTGGAATAATATTTATATATTTGGATAATATACTGTATATTCTTTTCCTGTCATTGTCAGTTATTGAATGGTTATGGTGAGGATGTGACTCCAAAGGCAGAGGACACCTGGTTGAAAGTAGTGAGCCAGGGTGTTGTAATGTTCTGATATGGAGAGATAACTTCAAAGGTGAAGGGACTACTGGTTGAACATATTAAGTGTTAAGGTGGGGAGTAACTTCAAAGGTGGAGTGACCATTAGTTGAATGCTGAGGCCTTCAAAATGCCCAGTATTCTGTCTTTCCCCTAGTTGTTTTTGCAAATCAATGGACATGCAGCAAATCCATTTCCCTTCTATAAAATAGATTAAATAAATGTAGAATTTTCTCAGCTAAAAACTGTTCTTTCCATTCCCCTTCTTAATGTTTCCTCCTGTAAAAGACATTTCACCAGGTTTCCCGTGTTTAATTATCATGTTGATGCCTTTACGTTTCTCTTCAAATGTCATTTTAAAATGAGATCAGATATAAATCTTGTAACACTGGAGCCCTTCTGAATGGCACTACTACATCCTCTGTAAATTTTATTGTGAATATCTGTGTCAAAAGAAAATTAATATACGGCACTTGTAGATTTAGATTATGTATCACCCTTTTATTAAAGGTTGTCTACCTGATGCTATTATCAGGCGCTTGGCTGTATTACAATTCAAAGGCTGTTTTTTTTCCTTGGTGTGTGTGTGTGTGTGTTTGTGTGTGTGTGTGTGTGTGTGTGTGTGTGTGTGTGTGTGTGTGTGCATGTAGCACAATTTAACAAGTGTGTGTCTGTAACTAGACAGGGAAAAGAAATTCTTTCTATTCAGTTTGGGTGTTTCCAAAACTTCAGATAAATTTAAATAAAGCAAAGTAGTTATTATTGCTCATAAAATCATCATACTTTTTTTTTGTTAAGGAAAGAGTATTTGGCAAGGGTGTTGGCCACATATGGCAACCCATGGAGCCCAGAGGTGAATGTCTGTGCCACGTATTTAATGTCAGAGTTACAGTCCACAAGGAAGCAAAATATATTATCAAGGGAATAGAGGATGCTTCAGAAGTTCTTAAGATAGAAATGGCATTATAATGAAAGGATATTTTGCGGACCTGATGGACTGTAATGAGTTTGTGTTCTCCTGAACTATTAGCTTGATTAAGAAACTAAACAGTGTTTTGATAATTGCAGTATAACAGGCCAGCATCCAGTCTGTCTTGCATCTGCCTATTTGTTTATACATCACATTTATTTATACATCACATGAGTGGTGCAGTGGTCTAGAGGTGGAGCTCTCGCCTCACAATCAGGAGGCTGTGAGTTTGATCCTAGGTAGTGGCAGATATTTCTCTCTCTGGGCACAATGAGTAATTTATCTGTTGTGAACTCTGCATTGGTGACAGGAAGGGCATCCGGCCAGTAAACACTCAGCTCCATTCAGTTGCCCTGACTCCACCCCGATGTAAGCTATTACAGGGTCATTAAAAGACAAAAAAAATTATATATGACATTTAGAGAGTATCCATCTCACTCACAGAATGACCCCAGAATTAAAAAAAATATTTCTGGAAATATAGGAGCAGCTAGCATGGGAGAAACCAACTGGCACTTATTTGTGTATTATTTATTTCCTTTGAACTCTGGCACTCTCCTTGGGTAACTACATAAAACTAAGATTAATGTGGTTTAAACAACAGCAGAAGCAAAACGTGGAAATCGAAAAACAAAATTTATCCTAAAATTATTTAGCCACGTTCAACCATGAAGAGATTAACAAAAGGCAGGGGTGGGCTGCTGGGGGTTCACAGGGGTTCGGGAGAACCTCTAGCTAAGATTCTGTGCAGTTCAGAGAACCCACAACTCCCACTCCTGGCTGGTCTCGCTCATCCCACCCCGCCCCTCCCAGGAGTCCCCACACGGCCCGTTTTGGATGCAGGCAAGTGCAGGGTGCACTCAGAGGCTCGGGAGAGTGAAAAACGGGCCTACCGGAAGTTTGGGAAGGCCGGAAACGGGCCTGTTTCTGGCCTCCAGAGAGCCTCTGGAGCCTGGGGAGGCCATTTTTGCCCTCCCGGAGGCTTGAGGAAAAACGCAAAAATGCCCCCCATGCTGTGGTGCAGGAGGCCGACTAGGCCACGCCCACCATGGCCACACCAACCCAGCAACCGGGCAGAGAACCCCTTGCTAAAATTTTTGAAGCCCACCCCTGACAAAAGGGGTGTGGTTTACAATTTATTCTGAATGCTGAGAGAATAGAGGCCGAAGCACAATTTAGGAGGTGTAGAAGAAAGTAAGGTTCATTTATGTTAAATAGTTAGTCCTCTGATAGTAGAGGCAAAACTGATTGTCCCCCAGATGTTATCACAGATGTTTAACTAAAAATGCACAGGCAGTTCATTAGATAGTCAGCTCCAAGCCAATTAGAACTCTAAAGATCAATATCGACATGTTAAACCGTAGCCCTCTTTGGGGATAATTAAAAAAAATGAAAAACTTCTTGGGGTTCAGTGATGCATGCAGTGTGGGATCAACAATTGATTATAACCTTTGAGACTTTTTTTGGGGGGGATAAAGGAACGAAACCTTTTGTTCTTCTATTTATAGCCTGTTCAATTTGTCCTTGGAACGCCAACCCTAGAGCCTACTACTTATACCAGAAAACTCAAGAGACACAGTTTTATGCTTCCTCTGAAGGTTTGTAACTTCTAGAGTTTGTGATCCATAAGAACATCCATTTTCATTTATTTGCAGCAGAGGTAATAAATTTGTGTCGGCCCTTTTATCACTATGACTTGAAGGAGGAAGAGGAGGATGAGGAGAAGGAAGAAAAGGGAGAGGATTCAAACAGGACATATTGGCAGTAGAAGAAAGGACGCAGAAAGATCAAAATTATCTGCTTTTCTATGATTGTTAGAATTAGAATTCTTTATTGGCCAAGTATGATTGGACACCCAAGGAATTTGTCTTTGGTGCATATGCTCTCAGTGTACATAAAAAGAAAAGATACATTCGTCAAGAATCATAAGGTACAACACTTAATGATAGTCATAGGGTACAAATAAGCAATCAAATCATACTAGGAAACAGTCAATATAAATCGTAAGGATACAAGCAACAAAGTTACAGTCATACAATCATAAGTGGGAGGAGATGGGTGATAGGAACGATGAGAAGATTAATAGTAATAGCAATGCAGCAGTGAATAGATTGACAGTGTTGAGGGAATTATTAGTTTAGCAGAGTGATGTCGTTCGGGAAAAAACTGTTCTTATGTGTAGTTGTTCTTGTGTGCTATGCTCTATAGTGTTGTTTTGAGGGTAGGAGTTGAAACAATTTATGTCCAGGATGCGAGGGGTCAGTAAATATTTTCACAGCCCTCTTTTTGACTCGTGCAGTATACAAGTCCTCAATGGAAGGCAGGTTGGCAGCAATTGTTTTTTCTGCAGTTCTGCTTATCCTCTGAAGTCTCTGTCCGTCTTGTTGGGTTGCAGAACCGAACCAGACAGTTATAGAGGTGCAGATGACAGACTCAATAATTCCTCTGTAGAACTGTATCAGCAGCTCCTTGGGCAGTTTGAGCTTCCTGAGTTGGCGCAGAAAGAACATTCTTTGTTGTGCTTTATTGATGACATTTTATCCTGACCAATGTGGAGCACTGGACTCTGGGTTCTCTGCTTTTTGGAAAAGACCCTTTAGAACATAAATAGAGTTAGAAGGGACCTTGGAGGTCTTCTAGTCCAACCTCATGCTCAAGTGGAGACCTTATACAATTTCAGGTAAAGAGCTATCCAGTCTCTTCTTAAAAGCCTCTGGCGATGGGGCACAACTACTGCAAGCTACTATATTCCATTAGTTTACTGTTGGGAAATTTCTCCCTTAGTTCTAGGTTGCTTTTCTCCCTGATTAGTTTCCATTCATTGTTCCTTGTCTTTCCTTCTGGTGCTTTGAAAACTAGATTGATCCCCTCTTCTTTGTGGCAGCCCCTCAAATATTGGAACACTGCTATCATGTCTCCTCTACTCATTCTTTCCACTAGACTAAAGGTAAAGGTCCCCCTTGCACATATGTGCTAATCGTTCCCGACTCTAGGGGGCGGTGCTCATCTCCGTTTCAAAGCCGAAGAGCCAGCACTGTCCGAAGACATCTCCATGGTCATGTGGCCGCCATGACTAAATGCCAAAGGCGCACAGAACGCTGTTATTTTTCCACCAAAGTGATCCCTATTTTTTCTACTTGCATTTTTACATGCTTTCGAACTGCTAGGTTGGCAGAAGCTGGGACAAGTAACGGGAGCTCACTCCATTACGCGGTGCTAGGGATTCGAACCGCCGAACCGCCGACCTTTCTGATCGACAAGCTCGGCGTCTTAGCCACTGAGCTATCTAATTCCTGCAACCGTTCTTCATATGTTTTAATTTCCAGCCCACTAATCATCCTTGTTGCTCTTTTCCTGAACTCTTTCCAGAGTCTCAACATCATTTTGATGTTGTGTTGACCAAACCTGGATGCAGTATTCCAAGTGTGGTCTTAATAAAGCTTTGGAAAGCGGTACTAATACTTCATGTGAACTTGGTTCTATCTTGATCCTTCTTCTGTTATTGTGTTACTCCCAAGAGAGAGACTTACAATCTCAGAAGTTCTCTCTTGATAAGGTTGATAAGCTAGACTTCCCTTGTTTGAGAGCCTCCTGTATTACATATATTTTCTTTTTCTACATTGTTTTTCCTGAAGGCATTGCAACAGAATGGCTGTGCATGGCTGATTGATTTAATTTAAAACCTTCCATTAATTACTTTATGAGGAATATGCTTGGTGGATCATAAATTCAATGTTTGCTCATTCACCTCAGCATCTTCTCTGCGTAGTTGCCATAAGTTATTTTCACCGTGCTTATTCGGAGATCTTCAGCCTGACGATGGGGTGTAATAATTCATAGTTAAAATGTGCAGTGGAAAAATTCAGTTAGGAATTGTTTCCTGGAAAGAGGAAGCGAGTATTACGGATATCACCCACCCACCCCCCACACAGTTTTCTCCTGTTTGATAATAAAGGATGGATTGAGCCAATACTGCAATTTTGGGTTATATGGATTGCCATAATAAGAGAATTGGTGAATTGCTTTGACTTTGTAGTGCTAGCTTTCATCTCATAAGTCTTTGTTAGCTCTGCTGTTTCGCTGGACCTTTGCAATTTCCCAGCCCACTTGTAATTACTGTATATCGTGAATGCAAGTTAAGCTATAATAATGGCTGTCATAGACTCTTTTGGAGCCGTTCTTGTTAGGCTTTGTGAATATAATGTGGTAAACATTGACATGAATAAAATCTCTGGAATAATATTCTATTTTCTCCCCCACCTGATGCCTTCTTTTACTGAGAATAACATGCATTGTGTTGAAGTCAATGTCAGAAAGGCTTTTGATTATAATGCCTTAGGATTTCAGCCATTAAAAGGTTAGAAGAAATATTGATGTGATTATAAATACTTAAAAAGAAGAAGATTCACTCCTTCTGGTTCAATAAAATGACTGGCAGGTTATATTAAAAAAGCTAAAAAAATGTTTTTTAAAAAATACTCTCATGTACCCCTTTCTTTGCTAATTAGGAATTTAGTGCAGCTTATTGGAGTTGTTGTTTTTTTGTCCCATAGTCAGGAATACACAGAATGGTTAATTAAAACCAAAACCAAAACCAAAACCAAAATAAAAATCTGAAAACCATATACCCAGATAACAGAATAACAGAGATGGAAGGGAGGTTGGAGGTCTTTGGAGACCATGTACTATTTTAGACAAATGGCTGTCCAGGCTCTTAAAAACCTCCAGTGATGGAGCACCCACAACTTCTGAAGGCAAACCATTCCACTGGTTGATTGTTCTACTTGTCAGGAAATTTCTCCTTAGATTTAGGTTGCTTCTTTCCTTGATTAGTTTCTATCCATTGTTTCTTGTCTTGCTTTTTGGTGCTTTGGAGAATAGCTTGACTCCCTCTTCTTTGTGGCAGCTCCTCAAATATTGGAACACTGCTATCATGTCTCCCCTGATCCTTCTTTTCATTAAACTAGCCATGCCCAGTTCTTCCAACCATTCTTTATGTGTTTTAGCCTCCAGCCCCCTAATCATCTTCGCTGTTCTTCTCTGCACTCTTTCCAAAGTCTCAACATCTTTTGCATATTGTGGTGACCAAAATTGAATGCGGCATTCCAAGTGTGGTCTTGCCAAGGCGTTATGAACTACCCGAGAAGTAATGCAATCAAGGTGAACATGTGAAATTTTGTGTACTGGGTGATAATCTCATTCGATGCGTTTTGCTCCCTGCAACTTAAATGCTTCGGATTGGCTGGGTCACAAGAGGAAGAGTCATTCTGTGCAGTGAATAGCTCCTCGTTTTTGAAGCGCACCCAAGAACACTTTTCCTCATTTCCTTTTTTTTAGTCACATCACATACAGTAGACAATATAATTCAAGAGGCATGTTGAAAGGATTTGGTATATAAGGTGTTTGGAGTGCAAGCTTTGAAGGACAAATTCGTCATTTTGAAATTTGCCCCAAATGATTGTTGGCCGCTGCAGCGCTGAGACAGCCTCCCAATGAATCAAGCTGAGATTGCTTTGTCTCCTACAAATACATCCATTAATTCTCACTCGGTATAAAAAAGGATGAACAAGAGGATGGAACAGATATGAAGAAGGTGCTGTTCTTCATTCATTACTCTTTCTAGGATCTTCTCTGCTGTCCCAAAGATGCTTCTTCAAAAGGCAACTTGACTTTCTTTGGGTTTCCCCTTCCCCCTTGAAAACATTTCAATCCTCACCCAAGTTCACTTCATTTCACTTCAGTTCTTGGACAAGAAGCGAAACATTTTCAAGGAAACCCCCCCCCAAGAAAATCCATTTGCCTTTCAGAAAAGCACATCTGACCTCAGTCAACCATGACCTGGATGATTGAAAAACTCCATAGACATCTGCTCTACCAAAATGATGCAAGTGCACTAAGTCTTGGAGGTGTGTGGAGATGGCAAGCTACTGGAAAATGCCTCTTCTTCTACTTTTCTGGAATCAGCCTACAGCCCCCAACTACACATCCCCATCAGCGGTGGGTTTCACACAGGGGTGAAATGCTCCTGGTTCGGGTGGGCTGATCGGTCGTCGTAGATCCGATAGCAATCGCAGCGCAAGGCTTCCTTCACCTCAATGCACAAATTGAGAACAATTGAGAGAACTAAGGCAAAGGGAAGAGGAAGAGACATGATCCACATGTTGACAACTGCTAGATCTTGAACCTGGCTTATGGGGAGAGAGATGGCATATCACAGTAAATGTACATGGCACTTGGGTGTATATTTCGGCATTTGTGCAAAGGGAGGATGAAAATGGAGTTGTAAAATCTGGACCGATCATGAGTTCATGGGATATGATGGGAACATGACTCAGTCTGGGTTGGGATATTCAGAGAGGGATATTCAGAGAAGACTAACTCTAATCCAGTGGTTCCCAACCTTTTTTTGGCCATGCCCCACCTAAGCATCTCTAAAATCCTGATGCCTCCCCCCTGTGACATATAATTCTTCGAGTCTTGTCTATGCATATATTTAAAAGTGTTGCTATGGTCCAGAGCCATGATGGCGAACCTATGGCACACATCCTACAGGTGGCACACGGAGCCATATCTGCGGGCACGCGAGCCCTTGCCCTAGCTCAGCTCTAACTGATTTTTGGCTGGCTCTGCCCATGCCACCCCTCCCCTCCCAGGAGTCTCATTGCAGGCTGTTTTGGATGCCAGGTAAGAACAGGGCTTGTGCGGAGGCTCTGGGAGGGCGTTTTCGGCCTCCAGGGGGGGGGTGGGGAGGCTGTTTTTGCCCTCCCCAGGCTCCAGGAAAGCCTCTGGAGCCTGGGGAGGGTGAAAAATGGGCCTATCTGGCCCACCGGAAGTCAGGAAATGGGCCATTTCCAGCCTCTGGGGGCTTCAGGGAGGCCTGCTAGTCCCAAAATGAGGTTCCGAGGGGTCGTGTGCACATGCGCGGGGGCAGCATGGGGGGTCACATGCACATGTACAAGGGGGCGAGGCACATGGGGGGCATTGAATTATGGGTGTGGACACGCGCACGCTAGTGCGCATGCGTGCACACTTTTGGCACCCGAGGGAAGAAAGGTTCGCCATCACTGGTCTAGAGTCTAGAGTCTAGACACCACACCAGTAGTGGGTTCCTACTGGTGCGCTCTCCGCCTTTCTTCGCCGCCGAGCCGAAGAAGCTGGCAGCGTTTGCGGCAGGGGCTTCCCCCGCCCGCTTTCCCGGGACGCCGGGATGCCGCCATTTGCGTTCTTCTGCACTCTGCGCAAGCAGAGTGCAGAAGAACGCAAATGGCGGCATCCCGGCGTCCCGGGAAAGCGGGCGGGGGAAGCCCCCGCCGCAAACGCCGCCAGCGTCTTCGGCTCGGCGGCGAAGAAAGGCGGAGAGCGCACCGGTAGGAACCCACTACTGCACCACACAATTTCGAATTGCCCCCATTAAAAATCAAATTGCCCCCCTGTGAGATGTGGGCCCCACGTTGGGAACCACTGCTCTAATCTCTGGATTTTTCAGAGATTTAATTCAACATGAATGATTTTTCCCCCCCTACGAAATGCATTTCTGAAACAGTCTGTGAATCACAAATAATTAACAGCTTTTAATTGAAGGTACATGTATTTTCAGTTTTAAAACTGCAAGAAAAAAAAACCCCTGTTTTTTTTGGGACTGTTTTGAGCACATCATGCAGTCCAGCAATTTCAAGGCATTATCTCACTGAATTGCATTGAGTTCGGTGACCCTGGTTCTTAACCGAGGTATGTGTTTTCTTGTATCACAAAGAGAAATCTAATGAGCATCTGCTAAGTTGGAAAGCAAGAAGGTGTCAAAATCAATTAGCACGGCTCATCTAAATGGTAGCTTCTGGGACATAGTTTAAGAAATATTTAAAAATAAAATTTGGGTGTGATAAGACCCATTCAGTTGGAAGAATCACCTGCTTTTTGAATAAGACAAAAACCTGTCAGAAAGAGGGCAAAGGTGGAAATAGCTATGCATATTTTAATTTAAAACCTTAAACTATTTGGTTATATTATTAAAAAGAAGAGAGAAAATTGCTTTTATAATTCCCCAAGGGATACCCCATTTTGAGTAGTGGTGGCGCAATGGTTAGAATGCAGTATTGCAGGCTAATTCTGCCCACAGCCAGCAGTTCGATCCTGACCGGCTCAAGGTTGACTCAGCCTTCTGAGGTGGGTAAAATGAGGACCCAGATTGTTGGGGGCAAGATGCTGACTCTGTAAACCGCTTAGAGAGGGCTGGAAAGCACTGTGAAGCGGTATATAAGTGCTATTGCTATTGCTATTTTGAATTCTTATGTGCTTTGGGTCGTCCAGGAAAAATATCTAAAATATGAAAAGCAAGCCATACGATGTTAATACAACATGTTACATGGTGATAAAAATCAGAACAATGTTGGTAAAATGTTGCTAAAAGTCAAACTATTCTCCAAACCACCTGAGGGTAGAACAAGAAGCAACGGGTGGAAACTAATCAAGGAGAGAAGCAACTTGGAACTAAGGAGAAATTTCCTGACAGTTAGAACAATTAATCAGTGGAACAGCTTGCCTGGAGAAGTTGTGAATGCTCCAACACTGGAAGTTTTTAAGAAGAGATTGGATAACCATTTGTCTGAAGTAGTGTAGGCTTTCCTGCCTAAGCAGGGGGTTGGACTAGAAGACCTCCAAGGTCCTTTCCAACTCTGTTGTTGCTGTTGTTGCTGTTGTTGCTGTTGTTGCTGTTGTTGCTGTTGTTATTGTTGTTATTATTGTTATTATTGTTATTGTTATTATTATTATTATTATTATTATTATTATTATTATTATTATTATTATTATTATTATTATTATTATTATTATTATTATTATTATTATTATTATTATTATTATTATTATTATTATTATTATTATTATACACAAAAAGCAGTAATACACAGCAAACAAGATTTATATGCTGGATTTCATATCACTATATCACAAGTCGAACACTTCCCAAGGATCTAGGACCGTGTGATGTATTTTTGTATGATGCACGCAGATCCAAGTACGGTGGCCTTTTGCAACTGACAGATCGTGATTTTGTCAATGTTTATTGTTTTTAAATGCCGGTTAAGGTCTTTTGGCACAGCACTGTGTGCAGATTACCACTGGGACCACCTGTACTGGTTTATGCCAGAGTCATTGTAATTTGATTTTAAGATGCTGATATCGGTTAAGTTTTTCTTGTTGTTTTTCATCAATTCGGCTGTCACCTGGTATGGTGACATCAATGATCCACACATTATTGTTATTGTTATTGTTATTGTTGTTATTGTTGTTGTTGTTGTTATTGTTGTTATTATTGTTATTATTATTATTATTATTATTATTACTATTATTACTATTATTACTATTATTATTATCATCATCATCATCATCATCATCATCATCATCATCATCATCATCATCATTATTATTATTATTATTATTATTATTATTATTATTATTATTATTATTATTATTAAACAGGAATATAAGGCATACCATGCAGACCTTTACAGACAGATGAAAGATTCAGGAACAACAATGAAAAACCATTGCAAATGTATATTTCTGAATGTTATGCAAGCTTCAAGTCTCTGTGTATTATACACAAACCCACGTACATTTTGTCCCTCCACCCATCTCTCAGCCAGTTTATGTTTTGAAACAAAAGTCTTTCCCCACCATTTTAATGACAGTCTTCTACTGCCCACAAAAGAGGCAAGATAAACAATACCTTTCTTCCAGACTATTTGTAGCTCAGGATTGAACAGGGGGAGTTCTTGGTGGTCTCTGAGCTTGGTTGTTTTCCTTCAGATGTTTCATTGTATAACTAAGTAACAGCATCAATGTGAGTGGGTGTACTGGTTTGGAGTGAGTGCTCTTCAACTAACTGACCCCCCCCCAAAGGGGGCGTGCATAAGTGCACCATCGTGCCTACCGTCCCTGTCCTTCTGTCCTATTGTCTAAGTTTACCTATACATACCTTGCTTTTGTTTATGTTTATATCATACCTGTTATCTTGTACACATGTTGACAAAATAAATAAATAAAAATAAATAAATGTTACTTAGTTGTGTCATGAAACAACTGAAAACAAAGAACCAAGCTCAGAGACCACCAAAGATTCCTTCCTTCTCCAGTACAAAGGGTTTTGTCTAAATGGAAAAAGGCATTGTCACAGCATTAGATAGCACTGTCTGGGTTGACACACCTCTGGCACTGGAGCTGAGGTCCACATTTTTTTTTCTCTTGGACCAAGGCACTTCTAGTGGTATTCTGAGAGTTGCATTTCCTAAATCCCAGATCCCTGACAGGCAGGAGAACAAGCTGGTTGAGAAAGAGAACAATCAATATAAGTTAAGCCATAGGAATGATTAAAAATTGGAATTGGTCACCATACATTTAAGAAGTTGCTAAGGGCTATGAGGTCTGGGTACCCAAAATTCAGGTGTCCACTGGAGGAGTTTGAAATCTGAGATGGTATGGGTTCTTCTGCTTGAGCAGGGGGCTCAATAAGTCCTCCAAGGTCTCTTCCAGCTCTATTGTTCTGTTTTGTTTTGTTCTGTTCTGTTCTGTTCTACTCTACACTCTAATCTACTCTACTCTACTCTACTCTACTCTACTCTACTCTACTCTACTTTACTCTACTCTACTCTACTCTTGAGCCTCGGTGGCGCAGTGGTTAGAGTGCAGTACTGCAGGCTACTTCTGCTGACTGCCAGCTGACTGCAATTTGGCAGTTCAAATCTCACCAGACTCAGCCTTCCATCCTTCCAAGATGGGTAAAATAAGGACCCAAATTGTTGGGGGCAATATTCTGACTCTGTAAACTGTTTGAGAGGGCTGTAAAGCACTGTGAAGCAGTATATAAGTCTAAGTGCTATTGCTACTCTACTCTACTCTACTCTACTCCACGCCACGCCACGCCACGCCACTCCACTCCACTCCACTCCACTCCACTCCACTCCATTCCATTCCATTCTATTCTATTCTATTCTATTCTATTCTCTCTCTCTTTGAATACATTATTGAGTACTGCTCTCTACATACCCTGCCAATTTCCAGTTGGCCTAGCATGAAATAACTGAACAGTTCTACCATGTATCTCACCCAGAACAAGGTACAATTATCCCTGCTACTACTATTACACCAACTATTGCTTGGGTCAGCGGAACAACTTATCCAGGGAAATCAAAGGCTCACGTTCCCTGAATATCTTGAATTCTGTTGGGGATTTGGACTTTTTCAAATTCAAAGCCTATGTTTCTGTCTTTGCATGTTTCACCTGAAGGCGATGTTGTCCGCCATTGTGTGAGGGAGATAAGAAAGTATCCATATTACCTGAGACTTTTGAGGTTCATGTTCAATTTTGGTTTTCAGCTAAAGCAAATTTATCTGGAATATTGATTGTACAGTTCTGTTCAGAAGTCGAAGGGCTGCAATCTGGTCTAGTTGTAGCTTCTGAATGTTTTTTGAAGGAAGGTGGGGAGGGTGAGGGAGAAATGACAAGGCAAAGAGGACCAGCTTTCAAGCTAACTGAACAATTTCTATTCCATTACCGTAGTATATTAGCCTTTACAATTATACTTTATCCCAAGATCTGGCATTTTATCTGATCTGTTTTGATAGCCTTACTTTAAATATGACTTTGTAGGGCTGTTCCTAGCCAGCTCTCTGAAATTCTGGTGAAAAGAGAAGAGGAATACAGGAATTGATGGATGAACCTAGAAGCAGAGATCCAGCTAATTATCTTTTTTTTTAAGAAAAAAGGGGAAAAAATGACAGAAGATGAAAGCATTTCGTTCTCCAATGGAAGGACTGAAATCTGAATGTCTTTGGATCGTACAGCTCAGATGATGTGAAACAATTTATAACTAATGACTGAAATAGACTGTGCTCGCTGCACGCAGAGGAACAGAATGGATGGGAACCACAAGTCAGGTTCCTAACATGTCATTTACAATTTAGTAAGCTAATAAAATGGAGGCACTAAAATCAGTAATATTTAGAAATGTTGGTTAAAGTTGGCGAGTTTCAATGTGGTTAAAATAAATCCTGAAGGGAAAAGTTGTATCCGGAAGAGAATATATGGATATTGATTTTTTTCCCCCTTATCCTAAAAAAATATCCACCTTGACTTGAGTAAGTTATAAGACTGGTGCAAAAAGAATAAAACATACAAGTGAAAGTTTTACTGCCATTTGATTTGTCTTCTGTACTAATGGGAAACAAGGATGATATATATCTATATCTATATCTATATCTATATCTATATCTATATCTATATCTATATCTATATCTATGTATCTGTATCTGTATCTGTATCTGTATCTGTATCTGTATCTATATATCTATATATCTATATATCTATATCTATATCTATATCTATATCTATATCTATATCTATATCTATATCTATATCTATATCTATATCTATATCTATATCTATATCTATCTCTATCTATCTATCTATCTATCTATCTATCTATCTATCTATCTATCTATCTATCTATCTATCTATCTATCTATCTATCTATCTATCTATCTATCTATCTTTACGTTACAGATTCTTACATATAGAAACTGAGCCCCTTATGAATTGGTAAGATTTAACAACAGGAGTCCTTGACTTATGGCCACAATTGAGCTCAAAATTTCTGTTGCTAAGTGAGACATTTGTTAAAGGAGTTTGGCTTCATTTTATGACCTTTCTTGCCACCGTTCTTCAGTGAATCACTGTGTTGTGGTCCGCCAGCAGCCTGTGGAGCTGGCAGCAGAGTCGGACAGCGAGGAGGCTGGGGAGGAACATGGGCCAGGCCTGGAGTCTGGAGAAGGCTCGGTGTCAGAGGTAGAGATCCAGCCCAGACCATCTGGGAGGTCTGTGCTGACTCCAGAGCCTCCAGAGGCTGACATGAGCGAGGCAGAGGAACAGGGGGAACCTGTTCCCAATGCGCGCATGCGCAGAGCTGCCAGAAGGCAAGAACAGTTCCAGAGGAGGAGAACTACTCGGGAGTAAGGCTTGGAGATGATTGGTCTCTCCCATAGGCTATAAAAGTGGAGCAAACGGATGTGCTCATTGCAGGAAGCAACTTGGTTCAATTCTGATCGTTGTAATGCATTGTAACTTCAAATGGTCACTAAATGAAGTGTCGTAAATCAAGGACTAGCTGTATAACCACCACTTGTGGTTCTCCCAGATGTAAATCCATGGCAATTAACATTGGTTTAGGAAATATGTTTTCAATCAGAAATGAGGAGGTAATAAGCCGCCTGGGAAAGCCAAGGGAAATCATCAAAACCATACAAAAGCAAAAGTTAGAATATTTCAGACATGTGATGCGACACCCAGAAAAATACGGCATACTTCACTTAATCCTCCAGGGAAAGATTGAAGGCAGATGAGGTCCAGGCAGAAGAAGAACATCATGGCTTCAAAATCTAAGGGACTGGTTTGGACAAAACTCAACAGCACTTTTTCATGCGGCCAACAAGATCGATCAACGTCCGATGATGGATATGGCACAAGAAGAAGAAGAAGAAGAAGAAGAAGAAGAAGAAGAAGAAGAAGAAGAAGAAGAAGAAGAAGAAGAAGAAGAAGAGGAAGAGGAAGAGGAAGAGGAAGAGGAAGAGGAAGAGGAAGAGGAAGAGGAAGAGGAAGAGGAAGAGGAAGAGGAAGAGGAAGAGGAAGAGGAAGAGGAAGAGGAAGAAGAAGAAGAAGAAGAAGAAGAAGAAGAAGAAGGAAATATGTCTTTCTGAACTATGGAGGGAAGATAATGATGAACTTTGCATAGCTAGGATCAGAAGCTAAAACGATTCCAGACAAAGAAGCTCAAAGTTGATAGAACTCTGGATTCTTCTCAGTTTGATGATGATGATGTTCGTCCATCGTGTTCGAAGAGGACCTTGACATCTATCAATTGGGGGGGGGATGTCAAGATTTGCGTGTGAATTGGCTTAAAGTGAGGGAGAGGTGCGCATAGTCAGCCTCACTCTCTCTTCCCAGATTCCATCTTGTTCCAAATAGCAGGACAAGAGTCGAGACAGTTGGAGATGGGCTGGGTGCAGTGGTTGACCAGGGCGTCTTTCGTGTTTTGCCATGCTCTTAGCGTACCACATCGCTTGCAGAGACTGCCTTCATGACCGTTGTCCTTCTAGTAGATTTCATCCGCTCAGTCCGCCGAAATCTGTCTTCACATGCTCGGGATAGACAAGTCCTTATCTCACCGAAGGTCAATGACCCAATGGCTACTGTCAACCTGGTTTGGCCAGCCTGTCGAAGCTGTTGCCCGGGGTGTGGCCGCTGCGCATGCTAGCTGCTAGGAGCCACAGGAGAGAGCTGAGTGACAGGTGGGGACCAAAGGTGAACGAGCTGCCCTAAAAGCTGCCCTAAAATGAGCTGCCGTAAAAGGACACGACATGCCCCTACACCAGAGGTGCTACCCCTCCCTGAGCACCCCATACACCCCTTTAAAAACCAAAGAAAGGAATAATTTCTGTCTTCCCCTGATCATGATTCCAAATTCCTAAACCTGTCTCCACTTTCCCTGGTCTCTTAACATACCCTTAATTATATCCTTTCTCTACTCTTGAATTGGTAATGAAATAAGACTCGGAGCAAAAATAAGCAACGTGAAAAAGACAAAGTATGCTCTCTGTTCTTTCGTGTCTCTTGTTACGTGACAAAGGGATGACGGGAGTTTAATTTTCTCCAATTTTTCAGATCTTTGACTTTGTTTCAGGATTCTTCTTCTTTTTCCCCTACCCCCACAGAAGATCTAGAAACTCTCAAAGCAATTGGAAGAGAGTGTCAGAGAATTCATACATCTTTAATACCCTCACTAACATTAAAAGAATCACTTTCATCTTTTTCCCCCTCTATTGTTTTCAGTTGATCAGGGGAGAGAAATATCTGAAGAAACATCTAAATTCAGCCCATAACAATAGAAGTTTCCAAACTGGGCTTCTTAATAATGAGCAACGTTGATATCTACCGTATTTTTTGGAGTATAAGACGCACCTTTTTCCTCCCTAAAAGTGGCTGAAAATTTGGGTGCATCTTATACTCCGAATGTAGCTTTTCTGAAGCTTTTTTCCCCCAGCCCTAACTAGGTGCTAATGATCTTCCCAGCTCTTACCTTGCAGGCTCTTTCATTGTTACTCTCTCAGAAGACTGTTTTTCCAGCCCTAAGTCTTTGCAGGTTTTTTTTTCATTGCTCTACTTGTTCCAAAGAAGTTTTTTTCCAGCCCTAACCAGGTGCTAACGATCTTCCCAGCTCTTACCTTGCAGGCTTTTTCATTGTTACTCTCTCAGAAGAATGTTTTTCCAGCCCTAAGTCTTTGCAGGTTTTTTTTCATTGCTCTACTTGCTCCAAAGAAGTTTTTTCCCAGCCCTAACCAGGTGCTAATGATCTTCCCAGCTCTTACCTTGCAGGCTTTTTCATTGTTACTCTCTCAGAAGAAGGTTTTTCCAGCCCTAAGTCTTTGTAGGGTTTTTTTTCATTGCTCTACTTGCTCCGAATAAGTTTTTTTCTAGCCCTAACCAGGTGCTAACGATCTTCCCAGCTCTTACTGGCTTGCAGGTTCTTTCATTGTTATTCTCTCAGAAGAAGGTTTTTTTAAGTCCTAACCAGGGGATAAAATAATGTGCTGAAGCTGACCAGACTAAGGACGCTAGCCAGATGAATACCTGGTAGGCAGATTTTTCCCCTATTTTCCTCCCCCAAAACTAAGGTGCATCTTATACTCTGAAAAATACGGTAATTATTTAAAATTCAGAAGTGGTTTAAACTGAATTTGATCAAATCTACCTTGATCAAAAGAGCAGCCCAAAATACAAGGATAGGGAATCCTGTGATAAATGTCAAATGCAGATACTTCATTAATAATGAACCTTGCCTATTGTTCCAAACAATCGTGGTTTTATCTGAAATATATTGCTAATTATAACACCAGATTTCTAAAACTATGTGACAAAATTGCTTCAGAATTAGTCTTTATTGGTCTTCGGTTGTTACACCTTCACTGGAACCCTTGCTGACTCCATAACAGCATAACAATTAGCTCCTCAAGCAGAAAACAAAGAGTAGAGTAGAGTAGAGTAGAGTAGAGTAGAGGAGTGGAGTGGAGGGGAAGGGAAGGGAAGGGAAGGGAAGGGAAGGGAAGAGAAGAGAAGAGAAGAGAAGAGAAGAGAAGAGAAGAGAAGAGAAGAGAAGAGAAGAGAAGAGAAGAGAAGAGAAGAGAAGAGATGGAAGGGACCTTGGAGGTCTTCTAGTCCAACCCCCTGCTTAGGCAGAAAACTATATACAATTTCAGACATATGGTTGCCCAATCTCTTCTTAAAATCCTCCAGTGTTGGAGCATTCACAACTTCTGGAGGCAAGTTGTTCCACTGATTAATTGTTCTAACTGTCAGGAAATTCCTCCTTAGTTCTAAGTTGCTTCTCTCCTTGATTAGTTTCCATCCATTGCTTCTCAACCTGCCTTCAGGTGCTTTGGAGAATAGCTTCACCCCCTCTTATTTGTGGCAACCCCTGAGATATTGGAACATTGCTATCATGTCTCCCCTAGTCCTTCTTTTCATTAAACTAGACATACCCAGTTCCTGCAACCGTTCTTCATATGTTTTAGCCTCCAGTCCCCTAATCATTTTGGTTGCTCTTCTCTGCACTCTTAACTACCGTTTGAATACCAGTATATTAAAAGGAAGTGGCATAAAATTTCATGGCAGCATGTTAAACAAAGGAACATTATTAAAGGCATATAAGCTTCCTTCTTGATTTCCAATATAAGAAGATGAGCTCACAAGGGTTATAAATTTAGCTCCAAGGTCAAGTTTCCATCCATTGCTTCTCAACCTGCCTTCAGGTGCTTTGGAGAATAGCTTCACCCCCTCTTATTTGTGGCAGCCCCTGGGATATCGGAACACTGCTATCATATCACCCCTAGTCCTTCTTTTCATTAAACTAGACATAACAAGAGAATGAGAGAGGTTTCTAAAACTTGTCGCACAATTTACAACAAGGATTGGTAAAAATGTTTATACAGGTAGTCCTCAATTTATAACCTCAACTTATAATTCAATGAACGTGCTGCCTAAGAATCCTAGAAATTGAAATTCACTCAACCTCTGTAAAAGTCTCAGGCTGAAAATGGTAGTTTGTCCTGCTTTAGGTTACACAAATACAAAAGGAATTGCCTTCAGTGAGACACATCCATAAAATACTTGATTTTGAGACCCTGAATCCAGTTCTTGACTCGGTATCAGGCATTTTCTCATGTTCCTTTTACAGAATGCAGAACTTTTTGAAACTCTTCCTTGCACAGAATTTGCAACAGTCCAAATGCTGCCCTGCATTTTTTTTAAAGCAACGTTTCCGCTGAACAGACTAACCATGTGTTTTACGCATCAGCGGAGGAAACAATGCAAAGTTAGTTTTCTCAACGTTAATATTGCAAGTTACAAAAATCTTGTCCCAACTCTTTGGCTGAAGTAAACATACCACTTCGCAATCTTTTTTGCCCCTTTTCCCCTGCTGAGAAAAACAAATCTAATAAAGAGCACCGATGCCAGAATTTGCATTTCTCCTTCTGTAAGTTGGAAGGAATGAAGATATGATCATGGCCAGAACGGCAAAAATATTTCTGTGATCACCTGCGTGAAAGTATCCCGTGTCTCTATTGTGAACTCTTATCAAAGCACCTATACACACAAAAATGGAGAGGTGTGTTGGGTATACTTGCAAATTGCAGTCCCGTGCTATATAGAAACTTTGTCCCGCAACCTTTCTCATTTGGGAAAAAAAATCCATTTTTAAAATGTTTGTAGATCTGTCACCTGATGTGGCTTTCTGCAGCCTTAATTTCTTCCTCTTGATTTGCAGCTTATGAACAGATGGTAAACAGATTAAAACAGTTTTGTGGTAATATTGACTTCACATGCACCCTAACCTCTGTAAAAGTTTTTTCTTTTGTGCACTGATAAGCAATTTCTTATTTTAGGATTGAAATGATTGTACTTCACTGGTGGATGAAATTAGTCCCTGGTGTTTTGTGAACTGAGTAGAGCTGAAACTAACAAGCCAGAAACTTTAGGTTGGATACCTTAAAAACCTTGATGTCTAAAAATTACAGGGTGGAACAAATACGACAGTGTGTCCCAACTACCTAGCTTGTGAAGAACCTTGGGTCACAAGTGGAGTTGGCTGTTGGAATTTCATGGAACAGAACATTTTGCCTTCTTGGCAAGGACAAAATTGGGGGACAGCTTAATCCACCCGAGGTCACCCCCCAAGTATGTATGGTGTTGAATGGATGTTGTTGTTTTAATACTGTTTTTAAATTTTGTACTCGTTTTTTAATTATATGTATTTTGGTTATTCTTGTATTTTTTCCCTGTTGTACGCCGCCCTGAGTCCTTCGGGAGTTGGGCGGCATATAAGAATAACAAAATAAATAAATAAATAAATTTTCCTTTCAGATATTCCACTGCAGATATTCTACTCCACTTCCTCAAACTTGGCAACTTTAAGACTTGTGGATTTCAACTCCCAGAATTCTCCAGCCAGCATAGCTTGTGAGAGTTGAAGTCCACAAGTCTTAAAGTTGCCAAGTTTGAGGACCTCTGTTCCACTGGGTGGAACAAACTTTGAAGAACACTTCTGCTGATCTTTGTCTGAACGAGCATCATTCCCAAGTTCAGGATAACAATAGTTGAACTTTGGAATAGAAATTAATCTGAGTCTGATAATAAGATGCAGTGCCACTTGTGAAAAGAAAGAAAGAAACACCTCTTCAATATGTTTGTGGAAGAGAATGATTTTCAAGAGCTCTCCGAGGGCAGCTTCTCAATAAAATGAAAGGAAGTCATTTCTGTGATGAAATGGAAGATTGGTGTAATCAAGTGCGATGGAAAGCAAAGATGCCATAGTTCTCTCTCTCTCTCTCTCTCTCTCTCTCTCTCTCTCTCTCTCTCTCTCTCTCTCTCTCTCTCTCTCTCTCTCTCTCTCTCTCTCTCTCTCTCTCTCTCTCTCTCTCTCTCTCCTCTCTGTCAATTGTCAGTAAGTATGGGAAAAATAGAAAACCAGTATACAGAAAACCATAAATAGCAATAGCAATAGCACTTAGACTTACAGTATATACTGCTTCATAGTGCTTTACAGCCCTCTCTAAGCGGTTTATAGAGTCAGCATATTGCCCCCAAAAATCTGGGTCCTCATTTTACCGACGGATGGGAGGCTGAGTCAACCTTGAGCCAGTGAGATTTGAACAGCTGAACAGCTGAACTGCAGCTAGCAGTCAGCTGAAGTAGCCTGCAGTGCTGCACTCTAACCACTTCGCCACCTCGGCTCCTCCAAAGAGGAGTTATTCTCTCAGAAAATGCTGAACACATCCAGAAGCGAAATGTAGAAGGTTATCTCTGTTAAGGTTACCTTTTGAAAGAGAAGTGTGCCTTCTACTACTCAGTTCCCTTTTGGAGTAGCAATATTATGCTGAGTACAAAAGGAGCAAGACATCATGAGCGGTAAAAAAATAAAATAAAAATAAAAATGTGACATTGGAAAAAGCAAAGAAATAACGAATAGCTATGCACTGTATACAGAGGTGGCTTCCTGCCGGTTTGGACCGGTTCGCTAGAACCGGTAGCAGGAACTTCCCGCTGCTTGCCAAACCAGCAGTGATGGCCAGCTGGACACGCCGCCGAACTGGTCCTCCAGCTTGAAAGCCATCCACCAGAGCCAAATTTACGTGAAAATAACCCTCTGCGCATGCGCAAAGCCTGCTGCACATGCACAGACAAATGTAACCTGGGAGTGACAGGGCACGTGCAAGAGTGTAGCTGGCATGTGTGCGCAAAACGTGCACTTCCAGCGTGACCCCGAATCGGTAGGGAAGGTAAGTAGAACCCCACCCCTGTCTGTATATTGTATTTCTTCACACTTTTTGTATGCTTGCAAACCATTCTTGCTTCAAACCAGGTTTATATACTACTTCACCGATGGCCTTTTGTCTCCTGTAAATTTCTCACAGCTTTCTGTTTCAGAGGATGGTAACTCTGCCCAACTCTTTCTCAGTGTTTCTTTCCAATTGTCCACCCACTCTCCCATTTTGCAATGATTCTGTCAGCATTCCAAGTAATGCATCCATAGAAAGCAGAATTCCGAGGCAGGGAGATTCCTCAAAGGACAATTTTATTGGATACATCATATTGGCACAACTGGTGAAGACCCATTCTAAAAGTTCTCATGGTTTTCACCCAGGGGTGAAATCCTCCCGGTTCGCCCAGGCCAGTCCTTCGGCGTATAGCCGATGGAACTGGCGGCGGTCGTAGCACGGAGCTTCTCCCGCCCGCTTTCCTGGCCCGGCTGAACGCCGCCATTCGGGTTATTTTCCCCTCAGTGCATGCGTGCGCATGCACAGAGGGAAAAATAACCCGAATGATTGTGTTCAGCCGGGCCGGGAAAGCGGTGATTGTGTTCAGCCGGGCCGGGAAAGCGGGCGGGAGAAGCTCCGCGCTGCGACCGCTGCCAGTTCCATCGGCTATACGCCGAAGGACTGGCCCGGGCGAACCAGGAAGAATTCACCCCTGTTTTCACCTAATTAAAAGAGAAAGTTTCCCCCTTTCCCCAAGTCATCAGTCATATGGTCCAATCCATGGTCCATGGTACTCAAACTTTCCGCTACCAGTTCTCCAGAACTGGTCAGAACCTGTTGAATCCCACCTCTGTTTGCCTTGCTAATCCAAAGACCAAATTGTCTATCTAGAGCAAGATTTTTGAATGACAGTTAAGGAGCTGTCCAAACTTAAGGAAAACTCTCCTTCACCCGGAAGTCATTTTTGCAAAACTCTTGACCAACACTCTGTTTTGTTTTACAGACTTCCCCTCCAGTCTTCCAAATCATTATATTTCTATTTTTTTAAAAAAAATATATCCAAATCTGGAACACTACCGACTTTAAGAGTTAATTCCTTAATGTAATATTGAAGTTAAAAGTTGGTCTTGTCAGTGGGAAGAAAATGCTGGGGAAATATGTGTCTAGGAGTTCCAATTTTAGCAGGGGTTTAAAAAAAAGGTATCAAAGCAGCAAGACTGGAGAGCAGTCTGGAAGCAGGGCTGACACATATTAAAGAAAAGCTATTCTTTAAAAGAAATGTTTTTTTTTACATTGAACATTATCATAAAACAAAGAAGCATTCCATTGTTCCAGCTGAAGAAGTCTTTGGAAAGATGACAGAGAAGAGAAAGAGAAACTCCTAGACTGTCTTGGATTGAATGTTGCTTCTTGTCTGTAATTTCCATGAGGAACTGTTTTGAAGTTCTGGTGCTGTGATGGCGAACCCTTTGGACACCGAGTGCCCAAACTGTGCGTGTGCACATGCCCAAAGTGAAAGCTGCATGCGCAAGGAGGGGCATGCGCAAAGGTGCGCATGTGCAGACATATACGCATGCGCAGCAGAGACCCGAAGACCAGCTGGCTGGCAGGAGGCAGGGCATCCCAACACCGGCAGCGCGGCAAGAGGTAAGATCTTTTTCTTTCATGAGCTTCTGTTTCGTCGTTTGCAGGGAAAAAGAAGCTCACGACAGAAACGCCACGGAGATAAATAAAATAAAATAAAATAAAATAAAATAAAATAAAATAAAATAAAATAAAATAAAATAAAATAAAATAAAATAAAATAAAATAAAATAAAATAATGAAATGAAATGAAATGAAATGAAATGAAATGAAATGAAATGAAATTAAATTAAATTAAATTAAATTAAATTAAATTAAATTAAATTAAATTAAATTAAATTAATAAAATAATAAAATAATAAAATAATATACGAGTTATTCAACTCTTACAGTATGTATCTCTTACAGCCATCTTGAAAGAAAACAGGCAAGATATTGCTTGCAGCTAGTCATAAGTAGACCATAAGAAAACGAGGCTGTTTAATATCTCTCTCCCTTCTTTCTGAGCTGTCTTTTCAAGTACTATTCACATACTTCAAAGGGCCTACCAAACTTGCAGTTTTCTGTGACTCTGTAAAGTACTGCAATTTGCCAGTTTGTTGGTCCTGGTGGAATTTGTCCAGATTCCTGGCTGGGAAGGGAGAAAATTTGAGTGGAACCTTATGGGGTACATTCTACAGGGTTAGTTGGTCTGCAGAGAGTTCCACCTCAAGTTAGAAGATCAACAAATAGTCATTGGTTCAATTGGCAGCGCAGAACTATGCAGTGCCAGTACGTTAATGAATTCCTCGAAATGGTTTCATTATTTGAATTCACGCGATTTGAAAATAATATTTCTATGGGAAAATATGGTAATTGGTTCCAGTCCGATGAAAATATGCAATGGAAATTTTTTTTAACATCAATTTTTTTATGCATATTAATGAAATAGTGTAGCAAAGAATAAAAAGAATATACTTGTGATTTAAATTTATGGTTAACAAAGCCACAGAGTAGTGGTAGAAAGCAAATTAAGAACAAAAAAGAAAGAAATTTCTGCTGTAGATTCAGGCATTCTCATGTTTGATTCCCATCAAATGTTTGCTGTAAGGTAATAATGAGCGTCTTGTTTTTAAAATCTGTATTGCTTTGCTTTAATAGAAATCTTTGCTTTCTCCATTTTGCACCACAAAGATTAGCAGCATCTAAAACCACAGCCACAACTGTTCACTTGATGGCCTCAATGGCACATCAACCTTGCATACCCTGAATTTGGAATTACATTAAAGGTGAGCTCAAATTAATTTACAATTCGCAGTCAATTGAATATTGCATCGTTCTAACCTGCATTAAATCTATCTATATAAAACGAGCTGAGCCTTTGGATTTTACACAAGCAATTATATTGTTAAGTGGAAGAGAAAGTCACATAGTTGGCTTCAGGTTTAGTAAGGCCCAAGGAGAGTAAAGTAAATTTTCAAACAGACTAGGACAGTGATGGTGAACCTATGGCACACGTGCTAGAGGTGGCACATGGAGCCATATCTGAGGCACACAAGGCGGTGCCCTATGTCAACTCCAGCACACATGTGCATGCTGGCCAGCTGATTTTCTGCCTTCCGGAGGGCAGGGGAAGGCCATTTTCGCCCTCCCCAGGCTTCAGGAAAGCCTCCGGAGCCTGTGGATGGTGAAAAATGGCCCAACAGGCTTACTGGAAGTTTGGGTAGGCCTGTTGGGCCTGTTTTTTTTGCTATCCACAGGCTCCGGAGGCTTTCCTGAAGCCTGGGGAGGGCAAAAAATGGCCCAACGGCCTACTGGAAGTCTGGAGGCTTCAGTGAGGCCTGCGCACATGAGCGGGGGAGGGCATTGCATTATGGGTGTGGCAGGGTGGGATCCTACCGGTGCGGTCCAGTGCGGAGCTCCAGAAGGGACCCGCCAATACCCCAATATGTGCGCGACTGCTCCAGTACCGTCTCCACCGGGCAGTCGCGCGCGTCACCATCTCTTTTTCGTGAATTCTTGGGCGATTTTGCTTCTGCGCATGCGCGGAAGCAAAATCGCGCTGAAATCTCACGAGGGGACGCGCGCACGCACGAGATTTCAGTGAGATTTTGCTTCTGCGCATGCGCGGAAGTAAAATCACGCCAAAATCTCTCTCTCGTGCGCGTCCCCTCGCGAGATTTCGGCACGATTTTGCTTCCGCACATGCGCAGAATCAAAATCATGTGAGGGGGCACGCGCGCGTAGCGTGTGCGTGTGCACAAAGCATGAAGGACCGCGGAGCAGCGCACCGGTCTGGGTAAGTGAGCATCTCACCCCTGGGGTGTGGGCATGCATGCGCTATCACACCCGCACCCTTTTGGCAACAGAGCAAAAAAAGGTTCGCCATCACTGGACTAGGAGAATGAATGTCTATGGAGATTCTCAGTCATCCAGGTCATGGTTATCTCAAAGGTAATTTTTCAAGAGGCAACTGGACTTTCTGTTTTTTCTTTGAAGATGTTTCGCTTCTCATCCAAGAAGCTCCAGTCAGAGCTGAAGAAGCTTCTTGGATGAGAAGCGAAACGTCTTCAAAGAAAAACCAGAAAGTCCAGTTGCATCTTGAAAAAAGCTCCTTTAGGAGAATGAATGAAATTAGGATGAGTCCCAAAAGAGGCCAAGGTATGACCTTCACCTTCAAGGATGAGGGATTGTTAACCATGGTTGCAGTCATGGTTGATTGATTGGGGTAAGGGTCAGGAGTGGGTTTCTCTTGCCTTCCCTAGTGCTTGCTACACTCGCGCGTGTGCGTGCCTCACATCCGGGTACTGTCCATCTGCGCATGCGCAGAAGCCTTTGCGCATGCACAGAGGGTTATTTGGCAGCCGCTTTCAAGCAGCGGCAACCGGGGAACTGCTTCGGGGGTGTGGCAAGCCGGCCATCACTACCGGTTCGGCAAACGGGGCCAAATTTCTGCCACCAGCTCGCACGAACTGGTCGAAAATGGTAGCGACCCACCACTGGTAAGGGTTCAAAACCAGTATGCATCCTAAGCTGTCAAGCATCTCCAACTAAAATGGTGACTAGCACCTAGTCAGGTACGCAATTATTAGTCTAGAAAGGGATTTCAAAGGGAAACTGTGGCTGGAATGGGAGAAACCAGGTATTCTCTGACAGAGATGGTTAATACTTAAATGTGCCACCACCGCCCAACTTCAAAGCCACCAAAGGACTGCACCAAGTCTTTGCTCAGGAGGGTAGTTCAGGAGCAAATAGCCACGAGTTGTACCCCTTGAGAATCTGTTTTTAAAAAATCTACTTTTTTTGTGTATGTTGACAAGCCAACTCTTGTGGATGAGTCTCTGTTCTGTTTTTGGTAATATTCAAATCTAGCCAAGATGTGTCTGTGAGCTTTCTGCCAAGTCAAGCAGAGAAGTTGATATAAGGGTAAAGCAATTGGTGATTTACTGCTGAGCCCAGGTGCAGAGCTTGACATAAACAGAGAATGACAGATGTAGTGAAATGGCATGAGCTACATGAGCTCGTGGCAGGCACAAGCTGTGGGCTCTTTGAATTCTGCACAAAAATATACAGGCCAAGCTATAGCTGCAAAAAGCTACATGACCAGTAGGTAGCAACAAAGAGTTGGGGAAGAGTGTTGTGTCTCTTTGCAGCCATCTAGTGGCGATGTAGAGTTGTGATAGACTGTGGGATGAGACTCCTTAATCACTGACTGCACTGAGGTAGTTTATTCATCATTAGGGAAATATAATTTATTTTCAGAAATTTATTTTCAGAAATACCATGTTTCCCCGAAAATAAGACCCGGTCTTATTTTTTTTTGCCACCAAAAAAGGCACCAGGTCTTATTTTCGTGTGTGTGTGTGTGTGTGTGTGTGTGTGTGTGTGTGTGTGTGTTTGTGTGTGTGTGTGTGTGTTCCACTGACTCACCTTGCGGCGGTGGGACCAACAGCTCCGCCCAGCAGGAGACCGCTGCCGGCCCCCTTCTTTTGTGGCTACTTGCCGCCATTTGCACGCGTCACCCTCGGCCTCCCTTCCGCTGTCAGAGGCCTTCAGAAAAGGCCTTGGCAGCTGAGAAACGAGGTCTGGATTGACGGGCACATTGCCCCAGCCTTCGTTTCGCCATCAGAGGCCTTCTGGAAAGGCCTCTGCAGCCGATAACAGAGCTCTGGATCGAGTCACAGTGACTTAGCGTGGCCTGTCAATTCTGTCTGAAATTCTTTGCCGAAGAGTTGGAAACTCTCTTTTAGCTGACATGTATTATTTCTTTTTTTTTTAAAAAAAACAATTTTTTATTATAGTGCCATCGGTCCCTTTTTTTTTCTCTGCTTCTCTTCGGAGAATGGCTTCAGCCACAACTCGCTTTCATTCTGAAGGCCCTGCTTGGTACAGATATTTCAAACCCGAAGGTTTTTCAAAGGAATTTTTAATAAATCACGCTATGTTCCCAGCTGAGCAATTTTGCGGTGGCTGATATTTTGGATGTTTTATGTGGTGCAAGTGAAAGTCGCATGCTGGGTTACTACAGAAATAGCAATTCATAAACAACGGAGGAAACAAAAGCTTCTCGTCTACCCAGAATGCCTTAAACAAACTTGATTTGTTTCAGACAGGAAGAAGTTTTATAGCATAAGCAAAATCAACCATATATATATATGACCCTGCAGAGGGTAAGGCAAGCAACTTGGCCAGAAATAGGCAAGAACCATTGTCTAGAAATCTTGTGGAACGAGATAATATTAGGAAGGGCAAGGCCTCACTGAGTCATTAGTTGACGTCATCATCTGATGGATTTTAAGTATTGCTGCACAGACCCTGGTTGCATTGTATGTTATAGCAGGATTAGTCTCTGTGAGGAGCAGGGAAGTATAGAATTATCCTGTGATCCCTGGATATTTATAGCACTTAGACTTATATACCAGTGATGGCGAACCTTTCTTGGCTCAGGTGCCAAAAGGGTGCGTGCACACATACGATAGCGCATGCGCATGTGCCCACACCCATAATGCAATGCCCTCCCCAGCATGCATGTGCACAACCCCCGCATTGCCCCTCATGCATGTGCACAACCCCCCGTGCTGCCCCCCCCCTGCACATGCTCACAGGCCTCACTGAAACCTCCGGACTTCCAGTAGGCCTGTTGGGCCATTTTTCGCCGTCCCCAAGGTTCAGGAAAGCCTCCTGAAGCCTGGGGATGGCGAAAAACAGGACAATGGGCCAACTGGAAGTTAGTTTCCGAACTTCCAGTTGGCCCATTGGTCTGTTTTTCGCCGTCCCCAGGTTTCAGGAGGCTTTCCTGAAGCCTGGGGAGAGCGAAAACGACCGGAAAAAAAGGCCAAAAATCTGTTGGCCATCATGCGCATGCGCACTGGAGCTGACATAGGGCAACGCCTCGCGTGCCCTCAGATATGGCTCCGCATGCCACCTGTGGCACGCATGCCATAGGTTCGCCATCACTGTTATATACCATTTGATACAGTAGTGGTTTCTAAAACATGTTGCTGCAGCGCAGAAGCATCCCGAGCAGGTGGGCATCCCACCACTGCCGCTACCAGTTCGCCGAACCGGGCCGAACTGGGAGCAACCCACCGCTGATTTGCAGCACTCTGAATGGTTTACAAATGTCAGCATATTGCCCCCAACAATCTGGGTCCTCATTTTAAGCGACCTTGGAAAGATGGAAGGCCGAGTCAACCTTGAGCCAGTCAGAATCAAACCCCTGGCTGTGGGCAGAATTAGCCTGCAATACTGCATTCTAAGCAGTGCGCCACCATGGCTCATATATACTGTAGTAATGGTTAGATAAGACTAGTATAAATGTCTCTGCAATTCATGTTGTTTCTATAGGTCCAGTGTCACAGGGACATTGTCTCTCTGGGTAGTGAATCTTCCTGTATAATATTAGGAAGGGCAAGGCCTCACTGAGTCACTGGGGTGAAAGAGGATATTAAGACTCAAAAGTACAAAAAAAATCTAAAGGGAGGAATTAAAAACATTAAATGGATGCAGGGGAACATAAAAATATTGGTATTTGGCTGGCTAAATCTATCACAATGCAAGACACACAGAAGATGCTCATTGAGACTAGTTGACGTCATCATCTGATGGATTTTAAGTATTGCTGCACAGACCCTGGTTGCATTGTATGTTATAGCAGGATTAGTCTCTGTGAGGAACAGGGAAGTGTAGAATTATCCTGTGAACCCTGGATATTTATAGCACTTAGACTTATATACCATTCCATAAAGTAGTGGGTTCTAAAACCCATTGCTGCATGCGCAGAAGCATCCCGGGCGGGTGGACGGAGCCTCCCACCACTGCCACTACCAGTTCGCCGAACCGGGCCGAACCGGGAGCAACCCACCGCTGATTCCATAGTACTTTACAGCACTCTGAATGGTTTGCAAATGTCAGCCTATTGCCCCCAACAATCTGGGTCCTCATTTTAAGCGACCTTGGAAAGATGGAAGGCCGAGTCAACCTTGAGCCAGTCAGAATCAAACCCCTGGCTGTGGGCAGAATTAGCCTGCAATACTGCATTCTAAGCAGTGCGCCACCATGGCTCATATATACTGTAGTAATGGTTAGATAAGACTAGTATAAATGTCTCTGCAATTCATGCTGTTTCTATAGGTCCAGAGTCACAGGGACATTGTCTCTCTGGGTAGTGAATCTTGCTGTATTGGCCTTCAAGGACAGCTGAGGGAAGGGCGTAACATTTTGCCAGCGTAACGGCCCTCCAGTGGTTAGAGACTTCAAGATTGGTTAAGTATGCCAAGGGTGAGGTAGAATACTTGTTGGATTCACTGTCAATAAATGTTGGGGTCCTGACTAGATGCCATTGCTGCTCTTTGTCTGCTAGATGTTGTTTAATCAGAGCTTTGGATGAAGTAGATGAGTCAGAAGAGATGCTGAGCTACATATAAAAACTTGAATTAATTTCACAATTAATTTTTCTCTTCTAGTTGGCACACACAAAAAAACAGTGCTTTGTCACAGGCTGGTGGGCGCTGTGGCATGCATAGAGTATTCATAGAGAAAGGGGTTTGCAAGCCAATTTTTGTGAGCCGCAAAAAGCCTCCGGAAATGGGTGGTATACAAGCATGGTGAATGAATGGACAGATGAATGATAAAGATAATTCCAAGGGAGTTAAATTTGGGGTGTGTGTATATGCATGTGTGTGTTTAGGATTCTGCCATCCAATGCACAATGACATCATATGAACGCATTCGTAAATTAATTGTTTTACTTTGCAAATGTAAACGCGGAATTTCCTTCCGTTTGCTGCAGAAACCTTGCCAAAACAGCTGCATTTTGCTCTGGTAGCTTCCATGGTGCAGAATTAAAGAAAGACTTTGGCTGTCCTCCGTCCCAGGTTCTGCTCGCCAGAGAAATGGTACATTCCCAGGAGATTATTCAGCGTGAAATTCATTTCCTTTTATTGATTTTCCAGGAGTAGAGAGGTCAGTTTTATTCCCCCACCAAAATTGCTGGCAAATTCAACAGCAAAGCAGTGTGATGCAGCTTCAGACAAGAGCCTATCAGAAAAGAAGAAAAAATGGTGTGACAATTCTTTGTCAGTACCACCAAACGACGCTATAGAGCACTGCACACTAAGACAACTAGACACAAGGACAGTTTTTTCCCGAACCCCATCACTCTGCTAAACAAATAATTCCCTCACCACTGTCAAACTATTCACTAAGGCTGCATTACTATTACTATTAATCTTATCATTGTTCCTATCACCCATCTCCTCCCACTTATGACTGTATGACTGTAACTTGTTGCTTGTATCCATACGATTTATATCAATATTGTTTCCTGATTGCTTATTTGTACCCTATGACAATCATTAAGTGTTGTACCTCATGATTCTTGATGAATGTATTTTATTCTCCTTCTGTACACTGAGATCCTATGCACCAAAGACAAATTCCTTGTGTGTCCAATCACACTTGGCCAATAAAAGAATTCTATTCTATTCTATTCTATTCTATTCTATTCTATTCTATTCTATTCTATTCTATTCTATTCTATTCTATTCTACCAGTATGGCTGAAGACACAAAGATTCAAAACTAAAATTTAAGCACCCACAAGAATGAATGCTTTTCTTTCTTTCTTTTCATTTTTATAGATTTTTGCAAGTTTCATTTTTCCCAGGTTTGTTTATAAAACACACTTGCGTTGCGTTTTGATCGTTTCTTCTATAAAGAAGTTCGTAAAGCTTGCAAAAGATGGTTTTGGAATTCTTTCCTATCCTTTTTACCAGCTGAGGCCTTGGGAAACTTCTATGCTTTCTTCTGTGCAAGTAAATATCCTTTGGCTTCTCTCTGTATGTTTCCATTTTTCTCTTGTGTCTCATTGTGGCTCCGAGTACGCTATGAAGTGAGTGAGATAAATTCCTGGAAGGCTGGAAGGAGGGGATTTTAACTCCTTAGAGTCACCTTATGGGGAGATGGGTGGCATAAAAATTTAATAAATACAATAAATAAAACTAAAATAAAAACTGCTCCCCAACTCTCTCAAGATTATTGTAATCATTGTGTTTCTCTCTCTCTCTCTCTCTCTCTCTCTCTCTCTCTCTCTCTCTCTCTCTCTCTCTCTCTCTCTCTCTCTCTCTCTCTCTCTCTCTCTCTCTCTCTCTCTCTCTCTCTCCTCCTCCCTCCTTCCCTCTCTCTCTCTCTCTCTCTCTCTCTCTCTCTCTCTCTCTCTCTCTCTCTCTCTCTCGTACATTACAGATTTATTTTCTGGATTTTTTTCCCCACTGCAGATTCCCCTGGTGAATCTGATCCTATTTATTTATTTACTTATTCAGTCATCTATCTCAATTTGTATGGCCGTCCATCTCAAATTCATGAATCTTGGAGGCTAAACACAGTTAAAATCTCATAAAGTACCTAACAATAAAAAACAACAACACATCCATAATCAGAAACCAAGGTAAAAATGGCCAATACAAATCAGGTTGGCCAAACAGAACAAAATTTAGTCACATTCAAGGAAGGGGAAAAAAATGCCAGTCTGATCAAAGTTATGATATTCCAAGATTGATCAAGAATCAGAATAGAGCTGGAAGGGATCTTCTAACCCAGCCCCCTGCTCAAGCAGGAGACCCTATACCCATGATGGCGAACCTGTGGCACGCAGAGGCATCTCTGCTGGCACATGAGTCATTGCCCTAGCTCACCTCCACTGCGCATGCACATGCGCCAGCCAGCTGATTTTCAGCTGGCCCTGCCCACACCACCCCTCCCTTCCCAGGAGTCTCCAGAAAACCTACGGAGCCTACGGAGAGTGAAAAACAGGCCTACCGGGCAAACTAGGCCTCCAGAGGGCCAGGGGAGGCCGTTTTCTCCATCCCCAGGCTCCAGGGAAGCCTCTGGAGCCTGGGGAGGGCAAAAAACAGGCCTACTGGAAGGCCGAAAAAGGGCCGTTTCTGGCCTCTGGAGGCTTCAGAGAGGCCTGCTAGGTCCAAAATGGGGCGCGAGGGGGTCATGCATGCATGTGGGGGGGGTTGTGGCAGCGCAAATGCACGGGGGCATGGGGCACGCAGGGTGTATTGCATTATGGGTGTGGGCACACATGCGCACGCTATTCCCGGCTGGATTACTGCAATTACTAGTCAGCCTCCTCTTCCCGGCTGGATTACTGCAATGCGCTCTACATGGGGCTACCGTTGAAGAGTATCCAGAGACTGCAATTGGTGCAAAATGCAGCTGCGCAAGCTGTGGTGGGTGTGCCCAGATACACCCACGTAACACCTATCCTCCGCCAGCTGCATTGGTTGCCCATTAGTCTCCGGACCCAATTTAAGGTGTTGGTTTTAACCTTTAAAGCCCTACATGGCTCAGGGCCAGGTTACCTTCGGGACCGCATCCTGCCGCATACCTCCCTACGAACGGTCAGGGCCCACAGAGTTGGTCTCCTCCAGGTCCCATCGACCAAGCAATGCCGGTTGGTGGGGCCGAGGGGGAGAGCCTTCTCTGTGGGAGCTCCCTCCCTTTGGAACCAGCTCCCTCCAGAGATCAGGACTATCCCCACCCTGCTGGCCTTCCGTAAAGCAATAAAAACTTGGCTCTTCCGGCAGGCGGGGTGAAAGTGAGACCAATTAGATTATATTTGGTCTCCCCCCTGGTTATGAATGATGGATGTTTTTTTAACTTTTTTAACTTTTTAATTGTTATATTGATTGTTATTTTTTAATGATGGATTTGACATGCTGTTAGCCGCCCAGAGTCCCTCCGGGAGTGGGGCGGCATACAAATCTATTTAAATAAATAAATAAATAAAATTCCACATGCACATGCACTTTCAGCACCCGAGGAATAAAAGGTTAGCCATCACTGCCCTATACCATTTCAGACAGGCGGCTGTCCAGTCTCTTCTTAAAAATCTCCAGCGATGAAGCACCCACAACTTCTGAAGGCAAGCTGTACCACTGGTCAATTATCTTCACTGTTAGGAAGTTTCTCTTAAATTCCAGGTTACTTCTTTTCTTGATTAACTTTCCACGTTGATTCATAATTATCCACAAAAGGCTCTACAGCTTTTTTTAAGGTGGGGGGGAGGAAACCCCCCACTAAGTTTCCTCAGTGGAGCAATACTATATAGCCTCATGCCTATTTCTCCTTTTAATCAGACCTACCTTTTTCCTTAGTGCCACACATGCATCCAGTTCAAATGTAGGCCTTACAAATTTAGTCTGAACCCTTTCCAGAGGAGCAAAGCAGTTATACGGTCCCAGCTGAGCACCAAACCATAATTTCATGCATGCCTTAGGCAGATAAAGATTTAACTCTGCTGGGCCGTGCAGTGGCCTTCTGGCAAAGTAAAAAGATTTTATTGCTGCCACTGATTTTCAAATTACACAGTTGGGGGAGTGCTGCATTTGGTAGAGTTATGAAAAATATGCCCCAATATATACCTTAAAAAAAAAGATTGGCTTGATTGTCCGGTCATTTAGCCAACGGGCATGCACTTCTGGTTTCTTCAGAAAACTTTAAAACTTAGTTTGAGTAGTCATTTTCAAGGGCTTCATGTTACTTCAAGTGCTTCCTCAGAACAATAAGTGGCCAAGACATTAAAAGCTCTTTACAGTCCAATTTGTTGCTGTAATAGAAACTCTCCATCATTTGCATACAATAAAGCTACAATATGCCTAGAGCAAGTTTTGGGGGATGATGGTCTAAATTATTAATTTTGGCCATAAGAGACCAACTTGGAATATTTTTCCCATTTTTTTTTTCATTTTAGACTCCGTGTTTAGCTAACGTGGAGTAGGGGTCCATTTTGGCACCACAACAAAGTACGGAAAAACAAACAACTTTATTTGACAAAGTTAGGGAGATAACTAAATAATTTTATTAAAAAGGACCTTATATTGCTGAAAACAATCCATTAGTGTGAATGATTTCCATCACAAATGGTTTCCGCACACATTGTTTGGAAAAAATGATAGCTTGAACACATCCCATTAATAGCAATAGCTTTACGGCACTCTCTGAGCGGTTTACAGAGTCAGCATATTGGCCCCAACAATCTGGGTCCTCATTTTACCGACCTCGGGAAGGATGGAAGGTTGAATCAATCTTGAGCCAGTCAGGATCTAGCTCCTGGCTGTGGGCAGAGTTAGCCTGCAGTTCTGCATATTAACCATTAAGAGTTAATGGTTAGCAAGAGCCGAGGTGGCGCAGTGGTTAGAGGCAGTACTGCAGGTCACTTTAGCTGACTGTAATCCGCAGGTCAGAGGTTCAAATCTCACCGGCTCAAGGTTGACTCAGCCTTCCATCCTTCCGAGGTAGGTAAAATGGGGACCCAGATTGTTGGGGGCAATGTAAATATATACATTGCTTACTGGTGAAAACCGCTTAGAGAGTGCTTGCACTGTGAGGCGGTATATAAATCTCACAAAATAAATAAATAAATAAATAAGAGTTGCTAATAAAGATGTAGGCATCACCAAAGGGAAGAACAGCTACAAGGGTTATTCAGTGTGAAGCAGCGGTGAAATCTATTTACCTTCCCTACCGGTTCGGAAGCGCGTGCTTTCCGCGCGCGCACTCGCACCGTGTGCGCCCCATCAAGCACACTTTTTCACCCTCTGCGTATGTGCAGAAGGCTTTGCGCATGCATAGAGTGTAAAAGACAAGGAAATGGTGACGTTCGAGAGAGTGGGTGGAGCCTCACGCTACTGCCGCCACCGGTTCTCCGAACCACCAGTGGCCGCCACTACCTGTACGCCCGAACTGGGGCGTACCGGTAGCATTTCACCACTGGTGTGAACACAGAAAACATATTTGTGAAGGACACTGCATTGCCAGTAAATCTAGTTTACATCTTTTCCTCTCCCTATTGTAGTGATCTGAAGACTGGAAATGGTGTACAAAATCCACTTGTGATCTTGTCCTGTCCTGAGCAAAACAGGGGAAAAAATATCTGTAAGAGGTCAGGACAACTGGAATCACAGAAATCCGTTGATTCAGAAGTCAGAAACTGACCTATCTTCCGCACTTATTACTAATCATAGACATTGGTCAATTGGCATCTCTTATCTTGTCCTTCCTTTGTTCTTTTGGGACGGACAGTTTCCATGTGGCACAGAGTGTATGGGCCACAGACAATAAAATCCATTGTGAACTTACAAAATAATCTTCACCACCATTTTTCTTTTACATAACTCTGGCTCTCCTTAAAGGCCTCTTCTGTCAACGTGATGAACTAGTTTCATTTTCTTAATACAAGATTGCCCTTACATTAATATGAGAATGCTGATGTTAACATTCAAACTGAAGCAGTTCCTTTAATTGTTTTGCAACAGCATGCTTTATTACCTTGTTGCCTTTATGCAGGTCTCTCTCTCTCTCTCTCTCTCTCTCTCTCTCTCTCTCTCTCTCTCTCTCTCTCTCTCTCTCTCTCTCTCTCTCTCTCTCTCTCTCTCTCTCTCTCTCGTTGGTTGATAACAGTGGTGGATTTAAACTTTTGAAATATGGAGAGAACTTGCTTCTTGGGGTTTAGCTTGACACATAATTATGGCTAGATTCCTAGATTCTTCAATATATCATCCTTAATATGATAAGAACCTCTTTTGCTTCCGCAACTTAGCTCATCAATCTAAGTCTTGTCAAAGAACCTGATGCTGTTAAGCTCATGAGTGTGTGTTTGTGTTCCTACAGAGAGATTTTTCTGCTATGCCCAGAGTTCAGCTCTAAAGAATGGTTGCTGGAACTGGATATGTCTAGTCTTAGGAAAAGAAGGACTAGGGGTGAGATGATAGCAGTGTTCTGATATCTCAGGGGTTGCCACAAAGCCAAACTATTCTCCAAAGCACCTGAGGGTAGGGCAAGAAGCAATGGGTGGAAACTAAACAAGGAGAGAAGCAGCTTAGAACTAAGGAGAAATTTCCTGACAGTTAAACAAGTAATCAGTGGAACAATTTGCCTCCAGAGGCTGTGAATGCTCCAACACTGAAAGTTTTTAAGGAGAGTTTGGATAACCATTTGTCTGAAGTGGTGTAGGGTTTCCTGCCTAAGCAGGGGGTTGGACTAGAAGACCTCCAAGGTACCTTCCAACGCTGTTATTCTATTCTATTCTATTCTATTCTATTCTATTCTATTCTATTCTATTCTATTCTATTCTATTCTATTCTATTCTATTCTATTCTATTCTATTCTATCCCTATCCCTATCCCTATCCCTATCCCTATCCCTATCCCTATCCCTATCCCTATCCCTATCCCTATCCCTATCCCATCCCATCCCATCCCATCCCATCCCATTCTAATTCTACTCTACTCTACTCTACTCTACTCTACTCTACTCTACTCTACTCTACTCTACTCTACTCTACTCTACTCTACTCTACTCTACTCTACTCTACTCTACTCTACTCTACTCTACTCTATTCTATTCTATTCTATTCTATTCTATTCTATTCTATAGCATGAGCTTAAAGGCAGAAAATACAGCCACATATGATGACCACTATAGACACTAACTATGTTCACTCAGCCCTCAGTCACTGTGCTGGCAGAGGTTGGAGCATGTTGACCTTGGTTGCATTGCTTTGTTGCTTAGCCTGGTACATTGGATGAACCCACCTTGCATTCTGTAATTTCAGAAAAGAGAATGGATTAAAGATCCAACCGGGACTAGAGATTTAGTCTTCTGAGCTTTCAGATTTGTGCTGGAGATCATCTTCAGGAAACTTCTCTCTACTGGAATATGTGCTTTGGGCGATTCTATGAGTTGTACTTAAGACGTGCCTTCCTATTGGTTGATTGGTGTTTTGATGGCCAGCGATTGGCTATTGTGCCGCCAAGCCCTCAGCTCCTCAGCACTTGATAGGCTGGGGTTAAAGCAGCACTCCTATTGGTTGACAAGGGGCCTGTTTCCCAGGCTTAATCATTTCCCTGACTATCTTCCTACCTGCACGACCAACAATCTTAGTAGCTGCGAAACTGAATGTGTGTCCTTGTTCATTGCAATGTGAGGCTACCAATGAGTTCAGGTCTCCTCGTTTGTTTTCTTGCAAGATCGCTCGCTTGTTTTCTTGCAAGCTGGTGGTTAGCTTCCTCCCCATCTGTCCTACATAGTAACAGGGGTAATCTATGCAGGGGATTCAGTAGATTACATTAGACATATCTCTCACTTCCAAGCCATCTTTGCAATGCATGATTTGTCCCTGTATGCTAGTCCCTGGGTGGTGTGCAATGTCCACTTGCAGATCTCAGAAGCTTCATTCAACAGCTTCTGAAATGTTTTTGATGCATGGCAGGAGGTGTCATATAGTTGGTTTTGTACTTCCTTTCTTCCTTTCTCTGCTTTGAGAGAGGTTGACCTCCTGAAAATACTGTTTGTGTGTCTGTAGGGGATGTGATGGCTCAGTGGCTAAGACACTAAGCTCGTTGATCAGAAAGGTCAGCAGTTTGGCGGTTCGAATCCCTAGCACCGCATAATGGAGTGAGCTCCCGTTACTTGTCCCAGCTTCTGCCAACCTAGCAGTTCTAAAGCATGTAAAAAATGCAAGTAGAAAAATAGGGACCACCTTTGGTGGGAAGGTAACAGCGTTCTGTGTGCCTTTAGCGTTGAGTCAAGCTGGCCACATGACCACGGAATCGTCATCAGACAGTGCTGGCTCTTCTGCTTAGAAACGGAGATGAGCACCACCCCCTAGAGTCAGGAATGACTGGCACATATGTGCGAGGGAAACCTTTATCTTTACCTTTATGTACTAGACAGGGAGGGAGGGAGGAAAGAAGGGATGGAGATAGGGATAGAAATGGATGAAGACATTTAGAAACACTTACATCACTAACTAATTAACTAATGTCTACCTTTACACAACATTATTGTGACCTTGAGAAGTAAAACCTTCTCAAGGCAGATCTACTTTTGCACTATGCTAACTCTCGGTTTCTTTAAAAAAAAAGCGAATATCGTGAAATATAACACAATATAAATAATGAATAAAAGCCTAAAAGGCAGCATCAGTTTTAACACCGCTAACATGATATAGGCAGGAAAAAAGACCCTGCTTAAACCACATATCTGTAGCAAATAGAAAAATAAACACATTAATTTTTAAGGACCGTGTGTGAAGGACCACTATTTCTCCTGAAGATAAGACAAATGTATCTCTTCTCAAGGCTGAGATTCCTAGCCGTTTGCTTCCCTTATGAGCCATTTAGATATGCACATGATGGTGTAAACCAAATAATTCATCCATTCTCCTGATTAAAATTCTTAAGGCTTCACCATTCAGGAGTAGCGCTTAATTTCCTCCAGATAAGACGCTCTTCTCTTAATGCAAAACAAAAGATGTGATTAGGGAGGTGTGCTCCATCTCCGATGATTAAAACACATTCTTTCTTCCCAGAATCCCATCCAAAGGTGGTATTCAGCTGGTTTGGACCGGTTCGGGCGAACTGGTAGTAGCGACATGTGGCTGCCCACCTGCCAAGGGCGGGTTCCTAATTTTTTTACTACCACTCTGTGGGCGTGGCTTATTTTGTGGGTGTGGCTTGCCAGCCATGTGACCGGGTGGGCGTGGGCCTCAGAAGCTTAGCAGCAGCCGGAGAAACAGGGGGGCATTGCTCACCCGCAACGCAGCCCCCCGCAGCGGGAGCAGCAAGACCACGGCAGCAGTTCTTCTAGGAGGCTCCGTCCGTCCTGAATGCTTCTCCACATTCGATGATCCTAGGCTCCTGTCACCCATTCCCCCTCCCCTCAGCAGCTCGAGAAGCCTCAAATGTGCGAAAATGCCTGGGATCATCACCGCACATTCGTGGCTTCTCGGACTGTTGAAGGGAGGGGAATGGAGATAGGGCCTGCCGCCCGTTCTTTCAGCGTCTCACATGCTCCCTCAGCCATCCTCCCCTGCTTGGACTCACTGTGGGGTAGGAAGGCAGCGCACGTGCAGTGCCGGAAGCTCGGCTTCTAGACATGCACAGAAGAAAAAATTTAAAAAAATTAAAAAAAAATTTTTAAATGGCGGCGCCCAGGCACTGGCAACCGACCGCACCGGTACTGTGACGTCACCAGCGGGCCGCTACCGGTGCTATAGAGTGGACCGCACTGGTAGGAACCCACCACTGCCCCCTGCCCTGGTGCTATGCTGTCCTATTTAGCCACATTTTCAAGCTGTGTGCATGTGTGCAAGCCATGTACACAAGCAAAGCACATGCACGGAAGGTACATGCGCGGCCAAAATGAATGTGCATGCGTGGGGCTCACATGGGCGAACCTGTAGGGAAATTATGGGAATTCCATCTCTGGTCCCATCCTTTCTCTTTGCAGTTCTCTTTGCCCATCTTTGTTCCATCTTATTACACCATCCTGTTATATCTGGGCTGCTTTTGCTAGAAAGTGCCATTATTCATTTTCCCTTGCAAGGAAGTTACTTCAAAGCTCTAACACTTCATCGACGACTTTTCTTCTCCCAGGGAAGAATGTGAAAAGGTAACATTTTCTCTCCCCCAATCAGGGATCCTCTCATCCTTCTTGCTTCATTATTCGCTATTGCAATCACCCGTGCATTCCTTTTAAAAAAAAGAAAAGAGAAAGAAATGGGGGAAAAATACTTTCATAGACCCAATAATCAGCCGCATGCAACAATATCACTAGCTGATTTTAAATCCGAGTGTAGCTCTGGATGTATTATAGAAATGGATTTTGTTCATCCAGTTAACAATTTCCTTTCTGTCTTCTGTTTGCTGTGTGCGTGCTTAAGTGTGAATCCCATGTTCATTTATTTCTGAAGACCACAAAAAGCTGCATAGAAATGTAAAATTCTATTTCCTTCATTCCAACATTTGGTTTAATTAATTGGGTGTTATTTATCTAGCCTAACTTAATAATAATAATAATAATAATAATAATAATAATAATAATAATAATAATAATAATAATAATAATAATAATAATAATAATAATAAGAACAACAACAACAACAACAACAACAACAACAACCACAGCAACAGCAACAGCAACAGCAACAACAACAGAGTTGGAAGGGACCTTGGAGGTCTTCTAGTCCAACCCCCTGCTTAGGCAGGAAACCCTACACTACTTCAGACAAATGTTTATCTAACATCTTCTTAAAAACTTTCAGTGTTGGAGCATTCACAACTTCTGGAGGCAAGCTGTTCCACTGATTAATTGTTCTAACTGTCAGAAAACTTCTCCTTAGTTCTAGGTTGCTTATCACCTTGATTAGTTTCCATCCATTGTTTCTTTTCTTGCCTTCAGGTGCTTTGAAAAATAGGTTGACCCCTCTTCTTTGTGGCGGCCCCTGAGATATTGAAACACTGCTATCATCTCTCCCCTGGTCCTTCTTTTCATTAAACTAGACATACCCAGTTCCTGCAACCGTTCTTCATAACAAATGCATGGTTGTATCAACAATTGAAAAATTGAGGGAGTCAACCTGTTCTCCAAAGCACCTGAAGGCAGGATGAGAAGCAATGGATGGAAACTAATCAAGGAGAGAAGCAACCTAGAACTAAGAAGAAATTTCCTGACAGTGAGAACAATTAACCCGTGGAAGACTTGCCTCCAGAAGTTGTGGGTGCTCCATCACTGGAGGTTTTTCAAGAAGTGATTGGACAACCATTTGTCCAGAATGCTATAGGTCCCCTGTCTGAGCAGGGGGTTGGACTAGAAGACCTCCAAGGTCCCTTCCAATTCTGTTATTCTGTTATCCTTATCCTGAAAAGAATATCCTTTTAAAAATTTTAACACTACATGTTTATCTAGGGTTAAGCACAATAGCAGAAGAAAAATGTAGCTTGTGACCATCCCTTCCTTTGTGGATGATTAATTTTTAGAAATATAGAGGCATCCAAGCTCCATTTTATGCAGTGCTTTATGCATCATTCATTTTTGGGTACAACACCAAAGAATTTTATGTAGGAGATAAGATCAGACATGGGCAGAAACAGTGACTTAAATTGTGGTTCCTTTCTGGGTATTAGAACTATATGGGGGAGGAATTTTCTCTTACCAGCTTCTCTTTTCTCCCATTTTCCAAGACAATAAAAAGCCACTTCTGTATTGCTGCTACGAAAATTGCCTGGGTATAATTTTGGAATCAGTTCAAATTTGTTTTTTAAATTATTGCTTTTTTTAAATAGTTGTATTTACATCTTAAAAATAGCTTACATGTACCTTAATTTGTAACCCTGCCTAGTAATTTCAGTAATTACTGGAGATTCAGTAATTTCTGGAGATTTATGGATGATAGAGATAGAGATGATTATCTCTATCGTCTCTATCTTTATCATTTCTATCTCTGTCAGACATAGAAACAGAGATACTGTAGACAGACAGACAGACAGACAGACAGACAGATATGATAGACCAGTGATGGCTAACCTTTTTCTTGTCACGTGCCAAAAGCATGCACGCGCATGACAGTGCGCGCGTGTGTGTGCCAACACCCAAAATGCAATGCGCGCGTGACACCCCCTGCGCACCTCATCCCCACACATGCATGCATGGCCCCTGTGCTTCCCCTGCCCCCACGCATGCACACGCGACCTCCTGTGCTCCCCCACCCCCTGTGAATATGTGTGTAACTCCCCCACCCCATTTTGGGCCTAGCAGGCTTCTCTGCAGCCTCCTGGGACAAAAAACGGGCCATGGATGGAAGCGCCGCACCCCCCGACACCCCATTTTGGGCCTAGCAGGCATCCCTGCAGCCTCCTAGGGCCAAAAACGGGCCATGGGGGGGTGCCGCACCCCTCATGCCCCATTTTGTGCCTAGCAGGCCTCCCTGTAGCCTCCTGGGACCAAAAATGGCCCATGGGGGGCTCCCATGCATGCATGTGTGACCCCCCAGCCCCCCATATACGCGTGTGTCTCCCGCATGCACCCCGCCCTCCACGCATGTGCAGCAGTGGAGTTGAGCTGGGTGACGGCTCGCGTGCCTGCAGGGAGGGCTCTGCGTGCCACCTGTAGCACGCATGCCATAGGTTCGCCATCACGGTGATAGACAGACAGATGTCGAATGGAATGGAATGGAATGGAATGGACTAGACTAGACTAGACTAGACTAGACTAGACTAGACTAGAATAGAATAGAATAGAATAGAATAGAATAGAATAGAATAGAATAGAATAGAATAGTTCTTTATTGGCCAAGGGTGATTGGACACACAAGGAATTTGTCTCTGGTGCATAAGCTCTCAATGTACATACAAAGAACAAAGCGATAATCATAAGATACCAATAGGAGAAAGTAATAGGAAAGATGAGAAGGATAATAGTAATCTAGTCCTAGTTATTATTATTATTACTATTATTATCATTATTATTACAGTATGATTATTATTACTAGAGAGATAGAGACATAGAGAGATACAGAGATAAGAGAGAGGGATAGAGATAGAGATGGCAGAGAAAGGTAGAGAGATGGAGAGATGGCAAGATAGAGAGGTAGAGGGATAGAAGATAGAGAGACAGATATCTCTCTAACACCTGAGGAAATTCATTGCGTAATTCAGCAAGCAAATCTGGAATGTATAGCAGCTATTATTAGAACAGACCATCAGAATGAAAGAGAGGGGAAAAGAGGAAAAGAATGAACTGTACATATCTGATGGCCTTTGAGTGAATGCAGGTGGTGCTAAAATAGAGTTTTAATTCCTAGCTGAGACCATTTGAAAACACCTACACATGACTTATTTGGAGCAATGACCTTACCTTGCCCACGTGTTCTATCTCTAATATTTTTTTTCAAGAAGAGCATTGTTAAACAAAAAAAGGCCTGGAACTTGGAGGATTCTTTGCATCAATAGAATGCCAACCTTTTATAAAGATTAAAGCTTTTATGATTAGCTTTGACTTTCTATAAGACGATAACAAAGAAAAATCAAAGCAGGCCTTCAAAACTGTCCAGAATAATTATCTTTTCCATAATGGCCTTTCCCATTCAACAGGAACAATTATGGGAACTGAAAGACCGGTTCTTCATTTTAATCAAATTAACTCCCTGAATTTACAACATCTTCTCTTGATGTTCTAGCTCAGTTTTTAAAAAAACAAAAACAAAAAACAAAGCAGAGCACACACACACACACACACACACACACACACACACACACACACACACGGCAATGGTGAAGAGCATTGGCGTTGAAGTCCAAGTTATAATATTAGAGGAAATATTGGGAGAAAAGAATCAAATTCAGGGTCAGTAAAATCTTTTTTGAGTTGGGGGCTCCTTTGGGTAGCAAACCACTTGAAACTTCGCCAAAAATAAATCCTTTTGCAACCCATAGGAACGGTTCTTCACAACTTTTTCTCACAAGTAAGTAAAATCACAATTGTAGGGATTGCTAACTTCAAATCCGCATACCAAGCATGTGATGCAGTCACTTAGCTGTGGCTAACTCGATATCTATATGTACCTACAAAACTCTGTAAAATCAACCTTTGTATTGATCCCATCCGCAGATATTCTTCTTTTACATGAAGCGCAATCATTGTATCAAGTCTACAACAGAGTCTCTGTGGAGTGGGTGGCATACAAATGCGACCAATAAATAAAATAAATAAATAAACTGGCCTGCCTTTTCTCCAAGAAATTCAAATATCTTCTACTTCTTCTTCAGGTTACAGGAACTGGGCATGTCTAGTCTACTGAAGAGAAGAAGGACCAGGGGAGAAATGATAGCAGTGTTCCAATACTTGAGGGGCTGCCACAAAGAGGAAAGGGTCAAGCTGAAGGCCTGAAGCACCTGAAGGCCAGACAAGTAATAATGGATGGAAACTGAACAAGGAGAAATAAGGAGAAATTTTCTGACAGTGAGAGCAATCAACCAATGGAACAGAAGTTGCCTTCGGAAGTTGTGGGAGCTTCATCACTGGAGGCTTTCAAGAAGAGATTGGACTGCCATCTATAAGACATGGTGTAGGGTCTCCTTCTTGGGCAGGGGGTTGGACTAGATAACTTATAAGGTCCCTTCCAACTCCAGATTTAATCTGTTAAATCTGTTCTCTTGCAATCTCTTGTGAGGACTTTAGACCGAGATGTGATCCATACAACCAGCTGCCATAGTGCCAGGAAGTTCCACTAAATGTTTCTCAAGAGCACACAGGTGATTGTCCACCTGCTCTCAAGAGGGTAGTTTGTGAACTTTTGTGGATGTCCATGGAGATTCTCAGTTACCCAAGTCATGGTTGTGTCTAAGGTACTTCCCCCTCCTTCCCCCCCTCAAAAGGCAACCAGACTATGTTTTTTAGGTAGGAAGAAATGTTTCCTTGAGGAACAAGATGTTTGACTTCTCATCCAAGAAGCTTCATCAGTTCTGACCAGATGGTGGGAGGAGATGGAAGGATTGATTATTTTGTTGATACCGGTATAGTGCCAGAGCCCAGTGTAACAACATAACAAGAGCCCCAACACTTGTGACCTTCAAGGAGAGACTGGACTGCCACCTGTCTCAAATGGTGTAGGAACTCCTGCTTGAGCAGGGGGTTGGACTAGATGAACTTAGTGCCAAAAAGGCACTAAGAGTTTTTAATCTAATCTTGCATAGCTTCTTCCCTGGCAATATTACACTGCTAACCAGAGCATACAAAACATTCGCTAGACCAATTCTGGAATACAGCTCACCTGTCTGGAACCCACACTGCATATCAGACATTAATACAATCGAGAGAGTCCAAAAATATTTCACAAGAAGAGTCTTCCACTCCTCTGCTCGCAACAGAATACCTTATTCCACCAGACTTGAAATTTTGGGCTTAGATAGCTTAGAGCTTCATTGCCTTCGATCTGATCTAAATGTAGTTCATAAAATCATCTGCCACAATGTCCTACCTGTCAATGACTACATCAGCTTCAACCACAACAATACACGAGCACACAATATATACAAACTCAATGTAAACCACTGCAAACTCGACTGCAGAAAATACGATTTCAGCAACAGAGTGATCAATGCCTGGAATACACTACCTGACTCTGTGGTTTCTTCCCCAAACCCCAAAAACTTTAACCTTAGAGTAGACTGTCTATAGTCGACCTCTCCCCGTTTCTAAGAGGTCTGTAAGGGGCATGCATAAGCGCACCACTGTGCCTACCATCCCTGTCCTACTGTCCTATTGTCCTCATTTATCTGTACTTACTTTGCTTATGTTATGTTTATACAAATACCTTCTATCTTGTACATGTTTGACAAACAAATAAATAATATAAAAATAAATAAATAAATAATATCAAATGTAGTGGGGGTGTTTGTGTTGGTCAATGTAAGAGATCTTCAGACCAGAATACCATATCATATGCTTTGGATGTGGCTAGCATGTGATCTGAATCTAGAATATATGAATCTGTATCTTAATATCATGCCTTCTTTTTAAACCACTTTTAATCTTTACCTGAGTGTTGTAAACAGACAACAATTGCGCTAGAGACATCGCTATTCATGTTACGTACAAAGCAAGTTGAAAAACTGCGGGAGGCAAATTGTATGAATCCATTTCCCTTTACTGTTAAGAATATCACCAGACTGATCATTAACGCTTCCAACATTTTTACAACTCTCTGGATAAATAGGATTAAGACTGCATTAAAAAATACTGTTCCTTCTTTATATGTCTATATTATATTATGATCCAGAATAATATAAGAGCCTTAAAGAGTATACATATATATCTCATCAAGAGAGATTAAAAGGGGAATAGAAAAAAGCAGATATAAGAAAAGCAATAAAACATGTTTTTCATTATTTATATATGCCACACTTCGTTTTAATGATTTTAAAATTGCATATAAAATTATAAGATGCACCTGCCCCTAAGTCTTCTACATTCTGATTTTCTAGGTATCAATCATTTTGTTTAAATGTCATTGGGGTGATTTTGGCCTGATCTTTGTGAAGTTCAACTATCTGGCTATCAGTTACAATCCTTTATCTGCAATAAGTCAGAAACTGAGTTGTACATAAGCAACTAGGTAGGAAGAACAAGGATGTGGGCACTGTGAAAATTGACATCACACCTTGAGTAATTTGGTTCTGCCAGTTTACTACCTGTCTGTAGTTGTTAATCTCCAGATTCTACTCAAAAACAGAGTAGATGGAAAATTCCTAATGGGAAGTTCTCTAAAATAAACCTTCCTGATCAATGGAAGCGTAGGTAAGGAGGGTTTATAGTTAAGAGATGTTGTTTAATCCATTAGTAACTCATTGACCCCCCACTAAAGTTGGTATTTACATGGGACATCAGAACAGAATATCAGAGTTACAGAGAAGACGACAGTGGTAAAACTCTACACAAAGAAGAGGGAGCCCACCTATTCTCCAAAGAAAAAATAAAATAAAAAAATAAAATAAAATAAAATAAAGTAAAATAAAATAAAATAAAACAATAATAAACAAATAAAAATAAAATAATAAAATAAAATAAAATAAAAAATAAATAAAATAAATAAAATAAAAAAATAAAATAAAATAATAAAATAAAATAATAAAATAAAATAAAATAATAAAAAATAAAATAATAAAGTAAAATAAAATAAAATAAAATAAAATAATAAAATAAAATAATAATAAAATAAAATAAAATAATAATAAAATAAATAAAATAAAATAAAATAAAATAAAATAAAATAAAATAATAAAACAAAACAAAATAAAATAAAATATAAATAATCAAGGAGAAAACCGACCTAGAAATAAGAAGATATTTCCTGACAGTGAGAACAATTAATCAGTAGAATGACTTCCCTTCAGAAGTTGTGGGTGCTCCATCACTGGAGGTTATCAAGAAAAGATAAGTCAACCATTTGTCCAGGGTGGAATAAGGACTCCTGCCCTGGGCAGAGGATTGAACTAGAAGACCTCTAAGGTCCCTTTCAGCTCTATAATTCTATAATTCTATGAGGAAAAAAAGTTAACATTTCTCAACACCCATTATTGCAGAAAATATTAAACATGAGGCTGACTTTTTGTACTGTGGTGTGGTTTGGACCAGATGATATGTGAAGGCACTTGAAGACACGAATTTTGGGACTCTTGTTTCTCTAGACAAAGCAAGTTATTCTACTTACGTCATTTTATTTTCAGTTTCCATTTCTCAGATGTATTTTGGGATTTGCCTTTCCTTTGCTCAGTAAAAATGTGACGCTATTGCAATTAGCACTGCAGCAAACATGCTCTCTGTGTTGGATCTGAGCAATAACTTTAGTTTTCTGACTGCGAATCATAAAAACATGGCATAGCATAAAAATAAGAGCAATAAAATGACATCCATAAAAATAAGTGCAACGCACAAAGACATTAAGCTCACCTACAACTGCAGTTTAGAACACAGGCATTTCTCTCTGAGTTTAACAAAGACGTAGAAAAAGTGGTGTTGGTTATTTGATTCTACAGCCAAAAGATCCCTTGTGTTTTGCTACTTGTGGCATCCTTTCATGTTGTCAGTTCTCTTGCTATTTTTATATCTTTTTCGTCCTTGGCCTCATTCGGCGGCACTCAACAACATTCAATTGATACGGCAACCTTCATGATTTTTTCCCTCTATGAATGTCTGTTACATCATCACATCTGATGCAGTTTGATTATGTCCTTGATGAAAACTTATGTCATCACGGTGCATAGACTGAACTTCTGCAAGCACAAACAAGGCCAAGGACTAAAGAGAACAAGGAGAATAAAAGAACTATACATTTCCCAAAGACATCATCAGCAACGTCCAGTGAAATAGACAGTCTGGCTTTCCACTCCTTAAAGTGTGATGGTCAAAGGTGGTATTCAGCCACTTCAGACCAGTTTGGTTGAACCGGTAGAAGTGACCTGCGGGTGGGCCCACCACCCACCCGCCCTGGCTCTATGCCATCCTATTTAGCCACATTTTCAAGCCACGTGCATGCGTGCAAGCCACGCATGCGCAGAAGGCAGGGGTGGGTTCTAACTTACCTCACTGCCAGTTCACTTCCTCCCATACCACGTGGCTAGGCCTCGTGGGGAAGCACGTGCTTTGCACATGTGTGCATGCGCAGTGCTGAAATTCAACCCCTCCAAAAAAGCCAAAAACAAGATGGTGATGCATGTGCAGTGCCAGAAACGTGGCTTCTGCGCATGCAGAGAAGAAAAAAAAATCAGAGAAAAAATTAAAAAAAAACATTAAAAAAAGATGGCGGTGTCCACAGACCGGCCCCGACAGAACCAATTCGTGACATCACTGTGATGTCACCAGCCATTTACTACCGGTTCTATAGAACCAATGCGAACCAGGAGGAACCCACCTCTGGTGGAAGGCAACGCACATACGTGGAAGGCGTGCATGCGACCAAAGTGAGCATGCATGTGAACTCACATTTTCGGTGCTGGGCAAACCAGTAGGGAAATTATGTGAATCCCACTTCTGGTGATGGTCATTTTAAATCACTGCTTTTTAAATTTATTTTTGGGGGGGGGGGAATAACTATACCAGGCATTAGAAGAAATGATTGTGGGATTAATAGATTTTTTTTAACACATAATGCCACAACTCACAAAGGACTTTTGACCGCATAACTTGATTGCGTTTCATACAATTGAGAAACAATCATAAACAGGATTATGAGGTCTACAAGGTTTAACAGAACAAATTTTTTTTTATCCTACAGATGGCTGCAAGCTAACAGGGTAATTGAGTGTTGTGGTGAGTTTGTGGAAACAAATTAAAACCCCAAGTGTTACCTGTGGAATAATTGGAGCCCCATCAGATATTTTCTGGCACCTTGAATAAGTCTGAAATTTTAGAAGGCATTGAAATGAAAGATGAATTGTAAAGAATCCGGAACATAAAGAGATTCTCATTTAGGTCTTGATATAGTTGTGCAGATTCTGGAAAGTTTTGTTGAGAAGTCAAAGTTAAAAGGTCACCAAACATTTTTATAGCCATTTACAGTTCTTTGAAAAATATTATTTTATGCTAAATTCAAAAGTTCTCTCTTCTCTTCTCCTTGTGCCATATCCGTCATTGCGGCGATGATGGATATGGTGATCCACGTTGGCGATCATGAAGCTGACTACTTCAGCTTCAACCACAACAATACACGAGCACACAACAGATACAAACTCAAAGTGAACCACTCCAAACTTGACTGTAGAAAATATGACTTTAGCAACAGAGGGGTAAATGCCTGGAACTCACTACCTGACATTGTGGTTTCGTCACCAAACCCCCAAAACTTTACCCTAAGACTGCCCACTGTTGACCTCACCCGATTCCTAAGAGGTCAGTAAGGGGCGTGCATAAGTGCACCAGCGTGCCTACCATCCCTGTCCTAATGTTCCCTCTTATCAGTACCCATCTTATGCATATAAACAATGTTATATCTATGTATATTACCAATACGTACTTGACAAAAATAAATAAACAAAATAAATAAATAAAAAATGTTGGTGATCCTATTTTTATCAACAGCCACATGAAAAAGTGCTGCTGAGTTTTGTCCAAACCAGTCAGTCCCTTAGATTTTGAAGCCATGATGTTCTTCTTCTGCCTGGACCTCATTTGCCTTCAATCTTCAAAAGTTCCCTCTATCTGTTTCTTTTTCAAGAGTGTGCAGATTGGATCTAATCCAGTTTTGGTTGTTTCAATTTGCTTTCCATTCCTCCAAGTGATCTAGTGTATTTCCAAAGTGATTTCATTCAAAAAGTTGATTTAATTCAGAGGCACAATGACCTTTCCTCATCATAAGCCAAAGGGCGTCAAGCCATTGGATGAATTGGGAAGCGATGGATTTGGTTTAAAAAATCCAATCCAAAGGGAAAATCCGATTTAGAAAGTCCATTTGATTTGAATCGCAATTGAATTTCTTCTCATTAAATCTCTGCAACGTCTTTCCTCCTCTTCATCTTTCTATTGGTTTTCAATAGTTTTTCTTTGCCTCACTCAGCACTATTGTGTTGACATGGACATCTGTTACTGGTTGGTAAATAAGCACAAATTGGTTGACAATTCTGTGTCTCCTGCCAGGAAGAACTACTCTGATTGGCTGGCAGATTTTTGGTAGCTGGATGCTCATGTAAATATGTAACCAAACTTGTTCTATAATGTCCTGATCTGAAACACTGAAAACAGATAATCTTGAATGTATGTTAAGGTTATTTTCTAAAGGCTGGGAGGCAAAAAAACCCCACCTTATAATTTAGAAGAAAATGAACTGTATCATTTTCTAGCGTTAATAATCCTATTTTATATCAGAGCATTGCGATTGCTTTCGTTTGGATCCAACCCCACTCCCAGAGATCTATCAACTCTTCCCAATGTGGTAATGGACTCATTCTTTTATCCCGAAACTAAAACTTTGATAGGTTATTGCATGAAAGCTTATACATTGCAGTTTCAGTAGATGTTTAGGCAAGATATTCTTTGCAAGTTATTTACCAGAATAACTCTCAAACGATTATTAAATTCCACCTGAAATTGGGTTAGCATTAAAATAAATAAATCTAAAAATGAGAAATGGAGAACTGAAATACATGTATACATACCACTGTATGTAATATATGTACTACGTGTGTGTGTGTGTGTGTGTGTGTGTGTGTATGTGTGTGTGTGTGTGTGTAAATCATTTGGGAAACTATAGATATAATCTTTTAGGAGGAAATCCCCACCACCCCCAGATCTATGTTTCTGTTTCTGTCTCAACTGATGCAATCTTTTAAATCCTAGTTGGCTGCAATCTTTTGTTATGGTGTAATGAGACCTTTATAATCTGAGTTGCTTTTATATCGGTATTAGTGCTTTCTTGTAGGACATATCTTATGAAGGCAAGATACAAGTAGATCAACTACTATCAATCTTGTTGGTGTATTGAAAGAATATTCCCACCTCTATGCTCATATTCCTGATGCACCTGAACATAGAGAACGGAGATAAGAACATGCCAGACTCCATGTCTATAGAGTCATCCACGTCATGGTTGTCCCAAAGGTGCTTTTTCAAGAGTCAACTGGACTTTCTGGTTTTTCTGGTTCTTCAGCCCTCTCTCAACAGAGGGGTAGGGATACGACATCAGCTATTTCCAGTCTACAACACAAGTCCTTTCAACAGTTCCCAGAAGGTTCCACACCCATTTGCACCACTCAGGTGACCCTGACGACACCGATAAACCTCCAGGCGACATTTTGTTTCTCATCCAAGAAGCTTCTTCGGCTCTGATGAAGTTTCTTGATGAGAAGCAAAATGTCTTCAAAGAAAAACCAGAAGAGTCCAGTTGACTCTTGAAAAAGCACCTTTGGGACATGCCAGACCCATGTTTACGTTCACAATAATGTCATTTTCCTTCTGTTGCATTAAGAACATAGAAAAGGGACAACACAATAACGCAAAACGATTGGGTTGGCCACCTAGCAATCGGCTCTTCCTGATGGTTTGAAATGAGTCAGAAGACAGCAGCTCTTTCTTACAGGCATACAATGTTGTGGATCTATTCCAGAAACCTGTCAAATTAGTTGGATCAGTTTCTTGTTTCCAGCGAGCTGCATGTAGACTGCCATTTTCCCCAGTTGTGTTCACTTGATCTCAGACAGCCATACCACAGGAAACTCAAGGCAATTATTTCCTCACCAAATCCCTACATCTGATAAAAGAACGCCTTGTTCTTTCACTGCCCTACTGGATTGTCTCCTTTGGGGAAAATGTACACTTCAGAAATCTTTTTCTTGAATTCCCTCTGGGCTTGATAACTATACTTCTCATAACAATGATGGACTTTCGTTAGTTTCCTGAGGCAATCTTGACTGAAACGCCATGGAGTCATTTTTTTGTCCTCACACTTTTATGTGCTCTAACAAAAAGAACAGGGCGATCTAATAGGCTTTGAAGGTGAATGGTAAATTATATGGATTAGCTTTCTTTAGAAAGATGCCTTCTGAAATCCTGTTAAAAATACCTTGCAAGAAATTAAATGCAGACAATCAAGATTATTTTTATTTAAAAAAAAAAACACCAAGCCATGCTAAATTACAATATGGGGCTTTGAAGCGAGCTGTGCTGAAATCAGTAGGACCAAATATATACATTTGAGGATACATGCTGAATTACATTTCTTTTAGAAGCATTTTTTAAAAATATCATTTAAACCAATAATCATGAACTTTAAATGCATAAAGAAAATGAATGAGTCCGGGCATAATACACTGGGAGATATTTATGCGCTACAACTGCTGAAATGGACAGGTTTCTATTACTTTGAGTGAAATAGATGTAGGAAAGTAAAGGGAACATTTCAATTCAGTGGGGGATTTTGATCACTTATTAACCTTAGTAGGTCCTAGTCTGGAGACGTTTAAACTCTACAGCTGTGTGCAAAATGGCCCCTTTGAATTGGAAAAACAACAATGCAAACTGGGAAGGAAAGGTGGACTTTTGGTGATGTCATGGATATGCACAGGTGATTTTCCTAACAACACCCGTCATTTGCACTATTCTGCAGACAGATAAGATGCCGAAGAGAAGTTGTGGAAAAGTAACTTTCAGCAATGAACATGCCAAATATATGTCATTTTCTCTGCCAAGCGCTGAGCCAAAACAGCATTTTGAGAAGTTCGCCTTCCAGATCTTTCCATTTCTCTCTTCTCAGCCAAGACCAAATCACTGGAGAAGGAAAGAGATGAGGAATCAAACAATTAGAAAACAATTGTCTAGGCAGTAGATTTCAGACTTGTGCTGAGAAAATGACAGGAAAGGAGGAAAAAACATCCTTCATCTTGTTTTCCTAGATTCTGAAGACAGAACATATAGAATAACAGTTGGAAGGGACCTTGGAGGTCTTCTAGTCCAACCCCCTGCTCAGGCAGGAAACCCTACACCATTCAGACAAATGGTTATCCAAAATCTTCTTAAAAGCTTCCAGTGTTGGAGCATTCACAACTTCTGGAGGCAAGCTGTTCCACTGGTTAATTGTTCTGTCAGGAAATTTCTCCTTAGTTCTAAGTTGCTTCTCTCCTTGATTAGTTTCCACCCATTGCTTCTTGTCCTGCCCTCAGGTGCTTTGGAGAATAGCTTGACTCCCTCTTCTTTGTGGCAACCCTGAGATATTGGAAACACTGCTATCATGTCACCCCTAGTCCTTCTTTTCATCAAACTAGACATACCCAGTTCCAGCAACCATTCTTTATAAGTTTTGGGTTGATGATGTTGGGTTGAAGATGTTTACGTTGAAGATGTTGGGATTCATTCCAGATGCCAGAACATTTTTATTATTTCCCAGGTCCTGTAGCAGTGTTTACTCAAGTTTTGAGAAAGAGGATGTCATAAGGATGGTAGAAAAGTGATAATAAAACCAAGAGCCTTTTCCAAGTTGGAGAAACACTGATGGGCAAAAGGCAAGACAACGCCTTCCCACTCAAACTATAGAGGTCATTAGGAGTGCCCGATGAATCTAGATTCATAACTAGTGATGGGCAAGCACTATCCATCAGAGAACAGAGGAATAGTTTAGTGGTCAAGGCATGTTGTTTTAACAGAATAATAGAACTGGAAGGGATCGTGGGGATCTGCTCAAACAGAAGACCCTATATCAGGAGACCCCCAACCCCTGGGCCATAGCCTTGAGCCTTCAGAAACCGGGCCACAGAAATAGAGGGTGAGCATGCACATGAGTGTGTACCTCCCTACTTGCGCAAGCAGTGGGTGAGCATGTTTTCGCATGCTCCACTTGTGTGAATGACCATTCCACTGATTAATTATTCTTACTGTCAGGAAAGTCCTCCTTATTTCCAGGTTTAGTTTCCATCCATTGGTTCCTGTCTTGCCTGCTGGTGCTGTCATGCCCCCCTGGAGCAGAGGTGGGTTCCTCCCAGTTTGGACAGGTTCGCCCAAACGGGAAGCAAACCGCTGGTGATGTCACGATGATGCCACGGAACCGGTTCGGTCAGTGCCGGTCCGTGGAGACGCCGCCATCTTTTTTATTTATTTATTTTTAATTTTTGCGGGGGGTTTTTTCTTTTGAGCATGCGCAGGTGCTGAATTTCCAGCACTGCACATGTGTCGCCATCTTGTTTTTGGCTTTTTTGGGGAATTTGTATTTTTTCAGCACTGTGCATGCGCGCGCCCAAAGGCTTACCCATGCGGCACAAGAGGAAGCGAACCAGCAGTGAGGTAAGTTAGAACCCACCCCTGCCCTGGAGTGGAGAGGGAATGGAGATTTTACAATATCCTTCCTCTGCCACGCCCACCAAGCCACTCCCACCAAGCCATGCCACGCCCACCAAGCTATGCCCACAGAACTGATAGTAAAAAATGTGAATCCTACCACTGTCCAGCACCTACTACCAGGGACCCAGGCAGGGACAGTCAAAGAGAGAAATGTGGCCTACAAGGCTTTAGAATGCTGACATCAGGTCTAACTTCTGAGTGGTGAATTTTGCTAGCTCTGTTAAGTACACTTTACTATTCTTTTTGTTGTTCTGCTTTTTTATTCCATTTTCATTTTGACATATGTATTTGTGTGTGTGTGTGTATGTATGAGAGAGAGAGAGAGAGAGAGAGACAGAGACAGAGACAGAGACAGAGACAGACACACACACACACACACACACAGAGAGAGAGAGAGAGAGAGAGAGAGAGAGAGAGAGAGAGAGAGAGAGAGAGAGAGAGAGAGAGAGAGAGACTACATTATTTTAATAACAAGATTATTATTAAAAAACAAATACTGGACTATAAATCGGCCTTTCAAGTCTTCCTATCTAGAGATGGAGGACAATCAAATTAAAGATTTAGTACGTTCTCTTTACTACCCTCGGTTAAGAGTCTACATTCTGCTGTCTTTGCTGTTGCCTTGGCGGCTGTGCTCCTCTTCTTCATTCTGTATAATTAAATATGCTCGTTCAGCGTTCAGCAAAATGGCATCATTCTTAATTCATGCCTGGTAATTCAGGGAGACAATAAAATAACAGCCATGCATGCGCCAATGCCTGAAATGTATATTTTGGACGCTGGTGGCTTTATGACAGCATCCTCCCTTCATCTCTCACAATGTTCTGATAAAATCTAACGGCTTCCGAAGAGGGTTCCTAAATGAACCCAACCAAGAGCAAGGCAACACAATTTAAACTTATTTAGGAGCCGCAGTGGCGCAATGGTTAGAGTTCAGTACTGCAGGCTACTTCTGCTGATCACCGGCTGCCAGCAGTTCAGCTGTTCAAATCTCACTGGCTCAAGGTTGACTCAGCCTTCCATCCTTCCGAGGTCAGTAAAATGAGGACCCAGATTGTTGGGGGCAATATGCTGAACTCTGTAAACTGCTTACAGACGGCTGTAAAGCACTGTGAAGCGGTATATAAGTCTAAGTGCTACAGCTAGTGCCCTTCCTTCCTTCCTTCCTTCCTTCCTTCCTTCCTTCCTTCCTTCCTTCCTTCCTTCCTTCCTTCCTTCCTTCCTTCCTTCCCAGTGGTTAGAATGGAGTGTTGCAGGCTAATTCTGCCATTGCCAGCAGTTCGATCTTGACTGGCTCAAGTTTAACTCAGCCTTCCATCCTTCCGAGGTGGATAAAAAGAGGACCCAGATATGCTGACTTTAAACTGCTTAGAGAGGGCTGTCAAGCACTGTGAAATGGTATATGAGTCTAAGTGCTATTGCTATTTGACTCTCTCGAATTTGCGATCCGTTGGGAATAAAAGGGGGAATGTCGGTATGATTTAATGCAACAATTCAGCATCACAGTAATCCTCGGCTCACAGCCATCATGGAGCTTGAAATTCCTGTTGCTAAGCGAGACTCTACTATAAAATAACAGTCTATGGCTATTTTCACTGCCGTTATCAAAAGCCTCAATTCACCAACAAGGAATATGAAGTTTACCGTCCAGCAAGTTCTCCTTAGTTCTAGGTGGATTCTCTCCTTGATTAGTTTCCATCCATTGTTTCTTGTCTTGCCTTCTGGTGCTTTGGTAAATAGATTGAACCCCCTCCTCTTTTTGGCAGCTCCTACAAATACTGGGATACTGCTATCATGTCCCCCCAGTCCTTCTTTTCTCTAGACTAGCTAAATCCAAATCCTGCACCCTTCTTCATATGTTTTAGTCTCCAGTACCAATTGAATGGTCAAGTATTGTTCCTTATTCAGCTACAGTCCCATTTCCTTCCTGGTGGTTGCTGCTTCTCTTTATATTTGTGGTCCTACCAGTATTGGGGACCACATGAAAGGATTACCTGAAAGCTGTTTCTGTGAACCTCTTTATCCTTTTACTAACACTTCCTCTTAGGCAACACTTTGTCTTTTGTAGTAATGTATATTTTAAAGCCATACGTGATTCCCCCCCCCCACTGCAAATTAATGTTGCAAACCTGGCAATGCAGAGCTTGTAATATCTGTAGTGGGGCCTTTTGTTTCTGGCCCATACAGGGATCACAATTTAAGCTGATTTGTAATGATCTTTGCTGCACTTATACAATACTCATCGTTTTCGTTATGCACTGCTGAGGGACAAGCCATCCTGGCTCTCGCTTGGAAATAATAAATCTGTATTCAGTCTATTGTTTTTGGTTTATTGGACATGGGCACGCTAACATAATTTCATTTAGGGTTATCTGGTGTAAATTCCGTATAGACTCACTTCCTTTCAGACGGATCTTTTTGTTAACAAATTGGATTACTACATGCAGATTCTGGGTTTAGCAAGATAAATATTATTCTAGCTCTTTTTTTTTTACTCTCAGGATATGAGTTTGGTCTTTATTGCTCTTTACTAAACACAAGAGGGCAGGGCTGTGAAGGCAATTGCAATGCTTTCACCGTTTCTCGCTTCAAACCTAGGGTAAGATCCAGACGGATTAAAAGTGAGGAAGTCACGCCTAATGTATGTTTCAATTTCTCCTCTCAAAACCAATGGAAGTTTAAGATGCTTAGGTTTATCTATCAGCTGATCTTACAGTACGCTCTGTGAGAGGCGTTTTTAGGTTTTGAAGACCATTTGATTCCGGGGTGGGATTCACATAATTTGCCTACCGGTTCGCCCAGCAGCATCGCAGATCTGGCCCGCAGGGCTGCCCTGGAAACAGCGAAGGACCAGCTCGTGGTGCCTCTGCCAGGAAAAATGGAGCTCGCGAGGGCCACGGACAGCCCTCCAGAGCTCCGTTTTTGCTAACGGAGGGTTGCAGGAGGCCATCACAGCTGAAAATGGAGCTCGGGAGCCCGTTTTTGCTGGCAGACCACTCGGGCCACAACAGGCGCCCCCGACACGAGTGATGACGAGTTGGCCACACCCACCCTGACCATGCCCACCCTGGGCCCCCCAAGGTCAAACACAACCCTGATGCAGCCTTCAATGAAATCGAGTTTGACACTCCTGTCTTAGAAGAATACTGACTCTGTATCTCCATTTGGAAGACATCTTAAGAGTAAGGCAAAAATTCAAAGCCAATCAATTTAACAGTGTAAGCATTTCCAATATTTGAGAGAATATGTAGCCGAGGGCCCGGATCTTCTCTGTACTTGATGCTGCCTGAGCTTGTTTGCCATTTCTGATGGAAGTTTGAAAGCCGACTAAGCGGAGATAAGCGTTTCCCCATCTCAGCTATGTTTGCATATCTGTAGTTCTTTCTTTTTTCTAAGGTGGAGAGAGAGAAAAAATCAAAAGGAAAGAAACTGTTTGTTGGAATGGCCATATACGCGTAGATAAACAGAAGGATTTCCAGAAGGAAAATGTAGTTGTGTTAATACTTGCTGAAGGGCAAGCTTTGCAAAAGTTTAGTTTACAAAAGATGAGCAATTCCCACCAGAGATTCCAAGCCTAACTCTTTACCAGGTTATTTAAGTAATTTTTACTCCCAGAGACCACTTTCTACATTGACTTCTTTCTAGACCTACATTTCAAAGAACAGTGAAATAGATGCTATTCAGCAAGAGCTTTTTTGGTGACTCCAGGCCCTTACAATCACTGCTATCTCTTTGCGATTCTGTACTCTCGTCTCTGTTCTAGTTCCCATATTACAGGCTCAGCTATAGAGAAACTCAGATCAATGGTTGAAACGATTTCCATTCTGAAATGTTGAAATTCTAGAGACTTGGAGGGTGGGACAATTATCCACTGATATGAATACAATACAAATTCCAGTCTCTCCTGCCTTCCTACGGAGATTCAGCTGCCATAACATTTGAACGAAATGGCGTTACTCATTAAAAAGGCAGAGCCTACAATGCTTTGGTGGTTTTGTCAGTCCTATTCTGAGCAAATCCTCAAATCTTTCTGGAAATCTACATATATAAAAGCCAAATACCATTCACTCATCACGAAATCTCCAGAACTGTAAAGCCTACAAACTCGAAACTTGGCACGTATGTTCCTCTTGGCTTCTAGGTGCTCACTAAGAAAGGATTTTTTGAAATGACCATCAGATCATTAGTATTTCTTATACAGTATTCTATTAACACGCTCTGATGCTAAGGAGTTAGACATTCTACTCTCCCTCCCACCTGAAAAGAACTCTGTTCCAACTGCCAGTTGCCTTATATTAACATGCTCTGATGATACCCCTTCACTAAACCAGGTGTGGGCTTGGCCAGTGTGTGACTCATCCAGCCTGTGGGCTGGGAGTTTAAACATTCTACTCCCCCTCCCCACCTAAAAAGAACTCTGTTCCAACTGCCAGTTGCCTTATATTAACACGCTCTGATGCTAAGGAGTTACACATTCTACATAAATTTTCAAGCTTTACGTGTCAATGTATCAAGCCCAATCGTAACTACTCATTAATTTTCAAGCTTTAACAGTCAAGTTATCAAGCCCGATCACATAGTTTCATAGTGAAGCACGGGTATCCAGCTACTAGTAATACATAAAAGAACAATGTTAACAGAGGGGTGGGTGAGAGGATCAAATGCCATTTTTCTATTGTCCGATTTGTCAACCAAAAGGGGCCTTGATACCTTCTCAGTGTTCTCAGAATCTGGGAATAATAAAAATGACTGCCAGATATCTTCAAATACTTTAAATGGTGGCCTACAACAATCCAGAATTGTAAGAATAGCTCTAGAAGAGCTAGTACACATTAATGAGCCATATTTACTACCAGAAGCATGCTTTTTTTTAATCCTAGGAATTTTGTAGCCCTCCTTACTTTAAGCAATTTTATCAATTTTGTGGATCATTTCTTCTGATTGGCAGTCTGAACTGAACTGTGTTGGAATGTTTGGAGTTTTATTGCAATAGTAAATGTGTTAGTTCATTCCCCTGTTTCTCTTTTTCCCCTTTTCAATCTTGAGCATCTCCATAAAACTCCAGGGTCAAAAGACTTGAAATACTCAGTCATTTTACTTGGCTTTGTTTTGCATTTGTTACTATTAGCTATCTCAGCAAGAGTCCATAATGAGAAAGAATTCAGAATTCTTTTGTGTAGATTAATAGGAGGGAGGCCGAAAATAAATTGTTAAAAAGCCAAATAAGCTAGAGAAAGACATAAAGAACGAAGACAGATGTTTACAGGTCTGTGATACTAATTGCTGTTAAAGAAAAATTATAAACTGGTCTCTGTTCTATTATATTTTATTCCTACCCCCTTGATATAATAAATTATTATTATGTTCATCATGCATTTAATTAACTTCTCTAAAAAAAAAAAGAAGACAAGTCGTATTTTGTTAAAACTTCTTTCGTATTCTTTTACACAATTATCTAAAAGTTATCAATCATTTTTATTAGTTAATACTTGAAATCACATCTCCAATATAATTATTAACACCAATCCATTTACTGGTTCATTTAACTCTGGCTAGGCTCAATTATGGGTGATGTGTTTTTTTTTAAAGACAAAGTTTCCATTTTCATAATGATACCATCATTATTTGTCTCAAGATCAACAGAAGATGTATTCTTTTTCGTTTGTTTGTTTAGCTTTCCAAAGTCTAGCTTTGACGGAGAAGAGAAACTAGTTGGCTATAAGAAATAGGGACGCTGAGTTTATCAGGCTGTACCTGTTGTGCTTGGATTTGGATATTACCTGTACTACAAGAAGACATGAAAAGGAAGTTATCCAAGAGAAGAAATGAAGAAGGATACAAGTCTTACAAGGAAACAAGCTGATGTGTTTCTTAAGCCTTGCTTAAGATTGTAGGATGCTGTTGACCCCAATTCTGGGGAGAGCACCTTATGGCACCTTATCTCTGGACACCTGCAGGGCTATGGAATGTCCCCAGGGCCTACCCAATGTCCCTAAAGAACCTTCCGGTGCACTAAGAACACCTTGACATCTTATCTACTATGTGCCAGACTTTCTGGGTAATTCCTGAATCTTGCTGGGTGTAAGAAAAGTATAAAAACAAGAATCTCTGTGGGTTCGGGGCTTCCTCTCTGTTAGAGGGCCCCATTTTTGTTCAGCTGAATAAACACATAATTGTTGTGGCCTGCCAGTGGCCAGCGGAGCTGGCAGCAGATTGGGACAGTATGGAGGTTGGGCAGGAACATGGGCCAGTCCTGGAGTCTGGGGAAGGCTTGGATGAGAGTTCTGCATTGGAGGCAGAGAGGGGACCAAGGCCATCTGGCAGTTATCAGCTGCCTCTGGAGTCAGACATCAGCGAGGCAGAGGAACAGCTGGAGCCTGTTCCTAGTGTGCGCATGCACAGAGCTGCCAGAAGACAAGAACAACTAAGAAAGCAGGATCGCTTGGGAGTAAAGCCACACCTTGTAGATGATTGGCCCCTCCCATAGGAAATAAAAGAGGAATGAACGGGGCATGGGCTTTTGCAGGAAACAATTAGTTCCTTCGGTCATTGCAAGAGTGGAAAATTCTGTTTGTGACTCTAATAGACTCTGTGCCAAGTTTTGCCTTGCCTGCGTTTGGAAACTAGTTCACTGCCAGCATTCCAAGTGAGATAAGGTTTGTGTTGATAAATATTCCTCTGAAAGACTGTTTGCCAAGCCATGTGGACTGTGAATGAAAGGAATTCACAGTCGTGTAACTAAAAGAGGTTTTACCAGGACTAAGACTCTGCTTCATGCTTTCTAAGGAAGCCTAGGTCAGAACAGTAATCCAAAAGGCAATCTCTGTGTTCTTTTGTGTATTTTTACCAAGCCATACCTCAAATCCGGCATACCATTTTGGCGACCACGGCAGGACGAGGGAGGTCCTGGGGAGGCTCAGGAAGGGGAAGCACCAGGCGCACTCTGGGATTTCTTAGAAGTGCCCCCCTACTTGATCTTTCACTGACTTTCATTAAAAAAATTATGCAGAATATATCTCAAAACGGGATCAAGTGTTCTCAAGGCAACAAGGCAGAGAAGAGTAGAGTAACGTGCCATTTACCGGTTGTTGTTGTTGTTAGTTGCAAAGTCGTGTCTGACCCATCACGACCCCATGGACAACGTTCCTCCAGGCCTTCCTGTCCTCTAGCATCCTCTGGAGTCCATTTAAGCTCACGCCAACTGCTTCAGTGACTCCATCCAGCCACCTCATTCTCTGTCGTCCCCTTCTTCTTTTGCCCTCAATCTTTCCCAGCATTAGGCTCTTCTCCAGTGAGTCCTTCCTTCTCATTAGGTGGTATTTGGTATTTGAGTATTTCCTTCTCATTAGGTGGTATTTGAGTTTCATCTTCAGGATCTGGCCTTCTAAAGAGCAGTCAGGGTTGATCTCCTCTAGGACTGACCGGTTGGATCGCCTTGCAGTCCAAGGGACTCGCAGGAGTCTTCTCCAGCACCATAGTTCAAAGGCCTCAATTCTTTGGCGCTCAGCCTTTCTTATGGTCCAGCTTTCACAGCCATACATTGCAACTGGGAAAACCACTATGAGAAGCCTCCTTCAAGGTTGCTCTACTCAGTGAGTAGTAATTTCATGCTACTTATTTATTTCAACCCATTTTAATATTTTACCTAATTTTTGTAACACTGTTTACAGATTAACAGAGTTGGAAGGGACCTTTTAGGTCATCTAGTCCAACCCCCCACCCAAGCAGGAGACCCTACACCATTTCTGACAAATTGCAGTCCAACCTCTTCTTGAAAGCTTCCAGTGATGAAGCTCCCACAACCTCTGAGCTGTTCCATTGGTTGATTGTTCTCACTGTCAGGAAATTCCTCCTTATTTCTAGGTTCAATCTCTCTGTGATCAGTTTCCATCCATTATTCCTTGTGTGGCCTTCAGGTGCCTTGGAAAATAGCTTGACCCCCTCCTTTCTGTGGCAGCCCCTCAAATATTGGAACACTGCTATCATGTGTCCCCTGGTCCTTCTCTTCACTAGACCAGCCATGCCCAGTTCATGTAACCGTTCATCATATGTTTTAGCCTCCAGTCCCTTCTTCATCCTGGTTGCTTTTCTCTGCACTTTTTCTAGAGTCTCAACATCTTTTTTATAGCGTGGTGACCAAAACTGGATGCAGTACTCTAGGTGTGGTCTTACTAAGGCTTTATAGAGTGGTATTAGTGATCTTGATCTTGATGGAAGAACACTATTAATGGAATTCATTCCGGTACACCCTGCCTCATTTACCAAGTACATTATACACAATATTTGAAAATTGCAGTGTATGTTTTGCTTCCCTTCAGATTTTTTTACAGAGGAAACATGTATTATGTTTTCCATTATGGAAAACAAAAAAAGGATGGGCAGGTGGGGAAAAAAAATCTCTGCAGGTTACCTCAAATTTTAACGATAGTATTGAATTCAAATGCCAGACCGACCGAGGCTGTTTTCCAAGTATAATTCTGCAATGTCTGGATTCTTAGAGGTTGTTTGAGCACCTGAGTCTAAAATGTCAGCATACAGGTTTAAATAGATGACTTCAATTTACAATTCTTGACTGCAGGTAGAGTAGTAAATCCTTCTTTACTCTGGAGACCCGGCATGGTTTATAGTTATACATAGTGAAGGATGTAAAAATCACACCCAACTCTATGCATTCTTTTCCCCATTTAGGCATGTCTATGAGTTTTACATGTGTGCCCACAATTTCATCATGGCAATAATTAGGTTTTTTTTCTTTGTTTCGTTTTGCTTTTATTCTGAAAACATTTTAAAAAGTCATGAATGTTGGTTCTATAGGATGCCTATACCTCTTGGCTGCAGGTGGCATGTATTAGATTTCAAAGCAGCGTCTGCCGATAGATTCTAATTTGCGTTAAATTATTTATTTATTTGAATTTATAATTTATCCAATTCCAATGGATTCTGAGCGCTTGGAATAAAATGGAGCTTTGATTATTTTTATTTATTTAAATTTCTACACTGCCCATCTTCCTTAAGTGACGCTGGGCAGTTTGCAACAACTTGATAAACCAATGTCCCAAAGGTGCTTTTTCAAGAGGAAACTGAGCTTTCTGGGGTTTTTTTGAAGACATTTCACTTCTCATTCAAGAAGCTTCTTCGGGTAAGAAGAATTCTTGGATGAGAAGCGAAACGTCTTCAAAGAAAAACCAGAAAGTCCAGTTGCCTCTTGAAAAAGCACCTTTGGGACAACCATGACCTGGATGACTGAGAATCTCCATGCACATAATAAACCAATATAAATACAGTAGTAAAAACATGGATTAAAACATGGAGTTAAGAACAAGGTTAAAAGTACAAGTCAAAAGTGAAAAGCATAGTTAAAATAGCAATAGCAATAGCACTTAGACTTATAGACCGCTTCATAGTGCTTTACAGCCCTCTCTAAGCGGTTTACAGAGTTCAGCATATTGCCCCCAACAATCTGGGTCCTCATTTTACCGACCTCAGAAGGATGGAAGGCTGAGTCAACCTGGAGCCTGGTGAGATTTGAACAGCTGAACTGCTGAACTAGCAGTCAGCTGAAGTAGCCTGCAGTGCTGCACTCTAACCACTGCGCCTTAATTCAGATGATTAAAAAATTAACAAGGTAAAGGTATGCCCTCAAGCCAGCAGGCACCCTCAGGGTTGCTTCACACTCTTAGACCCACATGCCAATTGGCATAGCCAAATCTTAATGCATTTCCAGAAAACTAGAAGGGTGAAGGCTTGCATTTGTGGCATACGAGTTCCAGTGTGCAAACCTGACCAGTGTTTTCTTTACCTTTAGCAGGAAGTGATGAATTAGAATGGATATGGCTAGGGTTCGTCTACTTTCTTCGCTATCTTATGAAATAATAAAGCCTTATTTGACAACAGCCATCATGGCTGCTGGACATGGATATCTGTGGGTCCATGGAGGACCATAACTTGGAATGTCATGTCAATCATAAAGAACATGAGAAGGAAGGAAGGAAGGAAGGAAGGAAGGAAGGAAGGAAGGAAGGAAGGAAGGAAGGAAGGAAATGAAGAATGGTTGCAGGAACTGGGTATGTCTAGTTTAATGAAAAGAAGGACTAGGGGAGACATGATAGCAGTGTTTCAATAACTCAGGGGCTGCCACAAAGAAGAGGGAGTCAAGCTATTCTCCAAAGCACCTGAGGGTAGGACTAGAAGCAATGGGTGGAAACTAATCAAGGAGAGAAGCAACTTAAAACTAAGGAGTTTATATATAAGTATATAAGTATACATATATATATATGCATACGTTTTTTTTATGTTGTTTTTTGTATGGTTTTTTTTTCTTTTCCTTTTGCCTTTGTATTATGTCTTTTCGTATTTTTGTACATTTTAAAACAACTCAATAAAACTATTTTTTCAAAAAAAAAAAAAAAACAAAAAAAAACTAAGGAGTCAGTGGAACAACTTGCCTCCAGAAGTTGTGAATGCTCCAACACTGGAAGTTTTAAAGAAGATGTTGGATAACCATCCAACTCTGTTATTCTATGTTAAGGAAGGAAGGAAGGAGGGAGCAATCTCAGCACTGGAAATCTTCCATAATTCATATAACACCAATTATAAACAATTACTGTAACAGAGAAGGGTATTTCTGCAAATTGAGATTATCCTCGCCTATCTGCTCATTTTCCATCTGCAGGAGATGATGGCCAACAATGGGCCAGGACCAATTTTCAGCACATTTAGGGTGGAAGGATGAAAGAAGTTCTCTGAAAAAACAGTCAGTTGTCCCAAATGCCAACCCAAATCAGGAAGGAAATAGGAAGCTTTAGATTTAGATTTATTATAGTTGGAAGGGACCTTATAGGTCATCTAGTCCAATCCCCTGCTCAAGCAGGAGTTTCTACACCCTTTAAGACAGATGGCAGTCCAGTCTCTCCTTGAAGGTCACAAGTGTTGGGGCTCTCACAACCTCTGCTGGCAAGCTGTTCCACTGGTTGATCGCTCTCACCGTCAGAAAGTTTCTCCTCACTTCCAGGTTGAATCTCTCCTTGGTCAGCTTCCATCCGTTATTCCTTGTTTGGCCTTCTGGTGCCTTGGAAAACAGCCTGATCCCCTCCTCTCTGTGGTATCCCCTCAAGTATTGGAACACTGCTGTCATGTCACCCCTGGTCCTTCTCTTCGCCAGACTGGCCAAGCTCAGTTCCTGCAACCGCTCTTTGTATGTTTTATTTTCCAGACCCTTTATCATCCTGGTTGCTCTCTTCTGCACTTTCTCTAGAGTTTCAATGTCTTTTTTGTAGTGTGGTGACCAAAACTGGATACAATACTCTAGTTGTGGTCTGACCAAGGCTTTATAGAGTGGTACTAGTACCTCTCTGGTCCTTGAGTGTATCCCTCTATTTATGCAGCTCAGGACTGTATTGGCTTTTTTGGTTGCTGCTGCACACTGCTGGCTCATATTTAGTTGGCTGTCTACCAGGACTCCGAGATCCCTCTCACAATCGCTGCTATTGAGTGTGGTTTCGCCCAGTTTGCATGTGTATACAAAGGTGTAATTCTAACTCTTGTGCATCTTTATTCAAGTCTCTTCTAAACAAAAGAGTTCATACTACGCTCTGAGGAGTGTTCAAATTGTCCCGATATCCCCATTTCCCAACATCCTCACTTACAGCTTCCTAACAAATATTTAGCTGTGCTCAGTTGAAATGAAAATGTGGTTTGGGGACCAGACCTGTCCATTTCATGACATCCTTTCCATTATATTGCTTATCTCCCAAGCCATTCAATTTTTCTTACTCGAGATGAGCTAAACAGCTTAATTAATTCCAGCTAAACAGTTATCACTGAGGAGAAGTTCCTGACCAGGTTACACTATTACTTAATGAGGAAATAACTCGAAAGCTGTTAGCAACAACAGTTAGATCTCCCCATGGGGTAAGCCATGAATTTCTCTTTACACACACACACACACAAACACACACACACACACACACACACACACACACACACACACGGCAGAACAGATGGGCTTCTTCTAAAAAAAAAGAATAGTTAGTCAGAGAGCAGAACTGGTATTTATTCTGTGTATTCGTTTGCGTGTACGGTGTGTGGTGCATCGTGGGGAAGTATAGTAAAGTAAGATACAAGCTTGTTAAAATATACAGTTTAAGAATTATCAAATGGTAAGAAAGAAGCATGTTAATTGAGGTGGGATTATGCTCCGTTCTTTCGAGCATAGATATCGTCACGAATGTTTTAGCATAGAAATAAATTGGTCAGAAAAGGTCGGAAGCAAAAATGAAACCTTTAGTTGTTTTTCTATTTTTTAAAAAAAACAGTAAATGCATTCAGTCTCATGCTTCAAGACAAAGCTCAGATGAGAATTAGAGATATATGCATTATTACTTTTGTTTTATGATTAGAATACGAGTTACCTAGCATACTGAACAAGATATCATTTTCTCAAGATATGAATAATGCAAAATGGTTCTTTAAAAAAATGTTGGTGATATTTCTGTCACTAAATATCAGTGTTCATCCTGCCAACAGATACCTCCTTGTTTCAATACTATTATCAACAAAGCTGAGTAAAATATAACAGAAAATAGGAGGAGAAGAGAAGGATCTGGTCTAAAAATACAGATACATCTGTATTCACTACAACGAAAGTTCCAGCGACAATAACAACATTTAAAGTTTTAGGAACTTTGGCACTGAGCAACCAAGTGAAAAACGTGAGGTTAATAATGGATGTAACAAACATTGTTTTCTTTGGTTATAAAACTGCAATAAAATAACATACAAAGAATAGATGAAATCTCACCTGAGTTAAATAGATGTTATCTATTTGGATTTAATCTGGGTTTAATCAGGATTCCTAAAAAGCATTATTCCAGAGATCCTCCTCCTCCTCCTCCTCCTCCTCCTCCTCCTCCTCCTCCTCCTCCTCCTCCTCCTCCTCCTCCTCCTCCTCCTCCACATTGTGCTTAGAAACAAAATACAATTTGTTCATTCATAGGAGGTGCTAATGACTTCAGAAGCAATGCAATTTGCACAATTTTCTACAACTGACATAGTAAGACAACCTTTGTATGGTTGTGAGTTAATGGCGGAATTGATGAATTTCAAGAAAATGAACTTTCCCTCAGCATTGTGTCTTCCCATTTGCCCATATGAGTGGAGAGATCAGTATTATTTGCAAATCTGGCTATGTGTTGATGTCACTAGTAATAAGTGATTCCAGCTGACACAAAGAATGCCATGGTTTGATTCTTGAAAATGGGTGAACCTGTCAATCTCACTTTTCCACATTCACAAAATTAAAAACTAACTAACTAACTAACTAACTAACTAACTAACTAACTAACTAACTAACTAACTAACTAACTAACTAACTAACTAACTAACTAACTAACTAACTAACTAACTAACTAACTGTATCCAAGCCATTGAATCTATTTCTTGCCCAATTCAGGAATCCAAATGAAAATATGTTAGATAGATGACCATCAGCCTCTGTTACAACACATCCATTTTAACTATGCATGTATAACAGCTTTTATAGCCTGTTAAAATCAGGTTAAACCCTATCAACATTTTTAAAAGCAACAATAAGAATAAAATCAATTGGTCTTCAAAATGAATGTAAATAGCGTTTCCGTAGGGTTGAAGGCTCAACAAAATGGAACTTCTAAATGCCACAAGAGAGGAAGCATTAAGAACGTTTGTGTGAGAAGTTCCAAAATGTGAAGAAAACAACAAGGAAGGCCTCTCACTTCCTGTGTCCTAAACTCATGTACAAATGATCTCCAGGATCCAATCTGGGTCGGTCACTGGGATCAGAAGTTTAGTCTTCCAATCTTTTGGACTTGTGAGCCCATCTTCAGGGAACTTTTCTCGAGCAAAGTGTGTACTTTGAGCTATTCTGTGTGTGGCATTTATGTGGTGCATGTTGTGTGTGGCTTTTTAGTTGTTGATTGGGGTGTTGGTGGTGGGCTATTAAGTCATTTGTTGTTGTTTCCTTGTGCAGCCAAGCCCTCGCCTCCTAAGTACTTGAGAAGTTGGTGGTAAATCAGCTCTCCTGTTAACTGACAAGGGGCCCGTTTCCAAGGCGTCAATCACTTCCCTGGCTGTTTTTGTCCCTGCTCATCCAACAATCTTAGTAGCTGCAAAATTGAATATATGTCCTTGTTGATTCCAATGTGAGGCTACCAATGAGTTCAGTATTACCTCCACTTTTATGCCTACTGTAATGTACTTCATATCATTTTCTCAAGTAAATAGACTTACTTTGCTCTCATTAACTTGAGCCGAGGTGGCGCAGCGGTTAGAGGCAGTACTGCAGGCCACTTTAGCTGACTGTCATACGCAGGTCAGCAGTTCAAATCTCACTGGCTCAAGGTTGACTCAGTCTTCCATCCTTCCGAGGTAGGTAAAATGAGGACCCAGATTGTTGGGGGCAATGTAAATATATACATTGGTTAATGGTGTAAACCGCTTAGAGAGTGCTTGCACTGTGAGGCGGTAAATAAATAAATAAATAAATAAATAAATAAATAAATAAATAAATAAATAAATAAATAAATAAATAAATAAATAAATAAATAAATAAATAAATAAACTTTCTTTTTTCCTTTTTAACCTGTTTCTCTAACTAATGAGGCCATTTTGATATTCTTCTTTTTATAATAATAATAATCATCATCATCATGAAAAAATTGCAAAATACCAGGACTTAAAAATCAAAACTCAACGATTATGGCACAAACCAGCAGTGGTAATTCCAGTGGTGATTGGAAATAATAATAATAGCAATAATAGCAATAATAGCAATAATAGCAACCACAACCACAACCACAACCACAATAACAAACAATAACAATAGTGGTTGCAGCAAAATTTTATAAACTGACTACAAAGAAGCATCATGACCATGTTGTGAAAATCTCAAAATGAGATTTTAGAAAATGAGTGGGTTAAAATCTTGTAGGATTTCAAGATCCAAATAGATCTTATCTATTATATATCTATATATCTATTATGTATATCTATTACAAATAGAATATTGTTCATAACCCGCCTGATACATCAGTTATTTAAAAGAAGAAAGTCAGGTGCATTGATATTACTATTTCAGATATTGCTAGAATTGAGAAAAAGCAATTGGAAAAAAAATTACAAAATCCTGGACTTGAAGATCAAAGTTGAACACTTATGGAAAAGGAAATCTGTTGTTATGCCATTTGTGATTGGAGCCCTCAGAACAACATCTCAAAGACTCCATCAGTATTTGGAAATATTGAATTTGTCACATCTGAATACACTTTATTTATTTATTTATTTATTTATTTATTTATTTATTTATTTATTTATTTATTTATTTATTTATTTATTTATTTATTTATTTATTTATTTATTTATTTATTTATTTATTTATTTAAATGGATTTATATGCCGCCCAACTCCCAGGGGACTCTATGTAACACTAATGTTACATTGCTTGGAACTGACTCTACTCTTAGACAGTACTTTATTTTTTAGGTCTTTGGTTAAGTCTTGAAGTATTAGGTTTCCACCAGTCTTAGACTGTGAATCTAACTGCGGATTACTCACACATAATAATAAGCAATCTTAGCCAACATTATATTTTCAGATTTAATAAGCATTTCCTCCACTTCGTCATTCATGTAATGAATTAACGGTTTGAGGAGCTGCACGCCCCTTTTTTCCCCTCCAGTCTGATTTTGAACAGTTAATGAATACCCTGAAGATAAGATTCGAGCTAGCCGTAGACCCACTTAATCAAAATGCCTTCCAGCTCATTAGTGAACTAACTTGCAAATCAGTCTATTGTAAAGTTTTGACAAATGTGACATTGAAATCAAAATCACCACACCACCACCACCACCACCACCACCACCATCATTGTCGTCGTTGTCGTCGTCATCATCATCATCATCATCATCATCATCATCATCATAGAATCAAGATCACATGAAGTGTTAATACCACTTTAAAATGGTTTGGTAAGGCCACACTTGGAATACCGCATCTAATTTTGATGTAGGAAAAAGATGTTGAGATTCTAGAAAGAGTGCAGAGAAGAGCAACAAAGATGATTAAGGGACTGGAGGCTAAAACATATAAAGAACGGTTGCTGGAATTGGGTATGTCTAGTTTGATGAAATGAAGGACTAGGGGAGACATGATAACAGTGTTCCAATATCTCAGGGGCCGCCACAAAGAAGAGGGAGTCAATCTATTCTCCAAAGAATACAACTGGAGCCTGAGATGAACCACCACTATGAGTCCAAACACAAAACATTATAGGGGAAATATCATATGCTCTCTAATATGAGCCACAGTGGCGCAATGATTAGAGTGCAGTACTGCAGGCTACTTCTGCTGACTGCCGGCTGACTGCAATTTGACAATTCAAATCTCACCAGGCTCAAGGTTGACTCAGCCTTCCATCCTTCCGAGGTGGGTAAAATGAGGACCCAGATTGTTTGGGGGCCATAGGCTGACTCTGTAAACCGCTTAGAGAGGGCTGTAAAGCATTGTGAAGCAGTATATAAGTCTAAATGCTATTGCTAATGCTAATATGCAATGGTTTTAATTTTTTTTTAAACCCTTCCTCATGGAGAACCCTGTAAATTTCGGTAAATTCTCACCATTTATTTTGAACAGAGCTGAGCTAACTTCCAGCTCTATTTTCTGGTTAATTTCAATAGGGAAACAATTTCTGTCTATGTGCTGGTTAAAAACCAACCCACCAACAGAAGAAGCAGAAAACGAGAAAAATAATTGCCAGGCATGAATTTGGAAAAGGGGTATTCTAATGCATTACTGCCAACCAGTTGGAAAAAAAAACAAGGACAGTTCAACCTTTTAAAGTATTGCATGGATGGATTGGATGAATATTGGATGGACAAATTGAACACTTTTATGTTCTCCCACACTGACCTTTAAAATCTTCACTTCAGGAAGGGCATCCTTTCTTGTCTCCTGCAGAAAAAAAGTGATAGTCTGTGGCACAATATACTTTACGAAATGTCTAAAATATAAATCTTCTCGTTCTGCCTCTTAAAGGGTTTGCAAAAAGCTGTTTTCAAAACCCAACTGCAAAAAAATCTCACTCCTTCTAAATAAGATGAGTCTTTTTTAAAATAATTTTTATTGAGTAAATTTAAAAATACATAAAACATGAAAAAACAAAACATTTTTGAACATAACTACATATATACAAATATATAAATGAAAGTAGATGTAGATTTTATAGAAAGTATATAGTACAAAACTAACAAACCTACAGAAAAACAAAACAAAAGCTTGACATCTCACATAAAACGATATAGTTATTTTACTTTAAGCAGTTTAGCATATCTTTTATCTTTCTAAATATCTTTCTATATATATATACATATATATATATATATATGTATATTTATATCTCTACATATATCTCTTCTGTTTTACAACAATCCTTAGAAGAATAAAACAACGAAGAAAAAGGTCACAAAGTAGAACAAGTATAATATAGTCCATCTTCGCTATCCAAAAACTTGCTATTTTGTTGTATTTTTACGATTCAACCAGTTGTAAAAGGTTTCCCAGATTTTATAAAAATCTGTTTCTTCTTTATCCTTTATTCGCATGGTTAGTCTACTCATTTCGGCACATTCAAATAAATAAGATGAGTCTTAACCCAGTCGCAGTTAAAAATCATAATCACCGTCCTTGTTTTTCAAGCCTTTAAATATTTATTGTATCTGTTTTTGTATTATCTCGGTGCAGGACCTGGAGGGCTTTGGATGAAGGACATTTTATAAATGTAGATTGAATTGATTGATAAAGTATGTGGAATGTATGTAAAAAGCCCTGATTTATCCCGAAAGAGGGGATTTGTGGAAAGATGCTGAATGCTTTTTGATAGTGAAGTAGCATTGTTTGGACGTTGTGCAAGCTTTCATGTGTATATTAGTTTGATACACAGTGACTGGTACATTAACAGGTAGGAATCAGTTTAAGACCTCTCGGTATTAAAAAAAAATACAGACAAAATCACTTCCTCCTTTGATAAATAATAGCAGCAGCTTAACAGTAGATATAGAGATAGATAGATGCAGATATTGTATTTATTTATTTTTCACATTTCTGAACTGCCATCTCCCTCAGAGAAGGACTCATACAACACAGTATTAAACATATATATATATATATATATATATATATATATATATATATATATATATATATATATATGTGTGTGTGTGTGTGTGTGTGTGTGTGTGTGTGTGTGTGTGTGTGTGTGTGTGTGTGTGTGTGTGTGTGTGTGTGTGTGTGTATAGGATTTTTTGCTGATAAATGAAAATAAAGGGAGACTATTACAGATCTATTTCGAGCTTATTTTGCTCTCGTCAGATAGCCATACCCCTTACTGGGATTTGAACCCGGGCCGGCTGCCTTGCAGGGCAGCAACTTAACCACCAGGCCATAGGCTCTGTTCCCAATCATAATCTATCTGCCTGCCTGCCTGCCTGCCTGCCCGCCTGCCCGCCCGCCCGCCCGCCTGCCCATCCATCCATCCATCCATCCATCCATCCATCCATCCATCCATCCATCCATCCATCCATCCGATGACATTTGTATGCCACCCAATTCCCAGAGGACTCTGGGCGGCTCACAGTCAGTAAACCTAGAGAATATCATAAACATGAGCCATGGTGGCGTAATGGTTAGAGTGCAGTACTGCAGGCTACTTCTGCTGCCTGCCGGCTGCCTGCAATTTGGCAGTTCAAATCTCACCAGGCTCAAGGTTGACTCAGCCTTCCGTCCTTCCGAGGTGGGTAAAATTATTCCTTTGTTGATTTAAAAATGTTCAAATTTACTCTGAGAAAATCCTCCCATATCTCTTAAAAATCAATCCTCCCACGCTAGATTTGATTTCTGACTTGAAGATATTTTTTTGTTTTGTTTTGTTTTTCATTATCAATTTTTCTTGGTGTAAGAAATATTCTCTGCTTCTTTGGCTGAGGATGGCCCTTTGAAGAAAGCTTTGATTTTCATTCAGTTGTAATGTATTGTCTCGTCTGCTGAATTGCAAATAATTCAATACAAGGTATAATCATTAGTATCTAATTAGATCAGGGTTATGCTTGACCTAAGAGAATGATTCTGAACAGAAGATCAAGTACTATACACACCTAGTAGTAAGTGATTGTTTTCAGTGGCCTTAATGGGCCCAGCGACATGTTGTATCTAGGATAGGAAAGAGCAGATATTTACAAAATGGTTTAAGGTGTAACCTAGGTAGTTGTAGACTATGGTTTTTTGTTGTGTAGTTTGGGGCTGATAGATCTACTCTAAAGAATCCATAGGGCACCCATGTACAGTGACATTGTGGCAACCTTTTCACTATGCTCTGGATTATAATAATTTCTCAAATCAAATCATGATGAAATAGGTCAACCCTCAAGTCATGTTTTTTTATTTGGAATCTCTGTTACATTTATTCAATTCACACTCTGCCTCTATTGATGAGTGATGATGAGTGTTAAGAGCAGCTAATTATTATTTTAAAAAAATTAATACCAAAGGTGTTACAAGTGATCTTGAGGATTGATTGACAGAAAGAAGATACGGTATATATTATAAAGGAATATTTCTATCTCTTTTCTATATATGGTTGGTTCTACATTTTATGTGTTATTGTTTTATGTCGTTATATTTTAAAGGTTTGCTATAAATATTAGTGGTGTTCATCACTGAGCGATCTTTAAACTGGAAAAAAAAAGAGATCACCATATTTATTTTATTTTTATTTTATTAAATTTATATGCCGCCCAACTCCCAAAGGACTCTTTGGATATCATGGTTAATGCACTAGTTGAGGTATCATAGCAGACTTTCAGTATTTGAGGGGCTGTCAGGGAGAAGAAGGTTTTGACCTATTCTCCAAAGTACCTGAGAGAAAGACAAGAAATAATAGCTGGAAACTTTTTAAAGAGAGATCCAACCTAGAACTAACAAGAAATTTCCTGACAGTAAGAACAATTAATCAGTGGAACAGCTTGCTGTCAGAAGTTGTAGGTGCTTCATCATTGGAGGCTTTGAAGAAGAGACTGGATAGCCATTTGTCTGAAATGGTATAGGACCCTGATGGCCAACCTATGGCACACGGCCCACTTTTGGTCCCAGGAGGCTGCAGGGAGGCCTGCTAGGCCAAAAATGAGGCGGGAGGGGGGTGGCGCCCATCCCACGTCCCGTTTTTGGTCCCAGGAAACTGCAGGGAGGCCTGCTAGGCCCAAAATGGGGTGTGTGGGGGGTGCGGTGCACCCCCCCGGCCCATTTTTGGTCCCAGGAGGCTAAAAAGGAGGCCTGCTAGGTCAAAAATGAGGTGGGGGGTGGCGCCAGAGGTGGGTTCCTGCTGGAGCTGCCCGGTGCGCAGCTCTGATAGGGAGCGACCGATTGCGCAACCGCTCCGGAGCCCTCTCTGCTGGTCCACCACGCGCATCACCATTTTTTTTCATTAATTTTTGGGCGATTTTGCTTCTGCGCATGTCCGGAAGCAAAATTGCGCCAAAATCTCATGAGGGGGTGCAGGTGTGTGTGAGATTTTGGCGAGATTTTGCCTCTGTGTATGCGTGGAAGCAAAATCACGCTGAAATCTCATGCGCACACGTGTCCCCTCGCAAGATTTCGGTGCAATTTTGCTTCCGCGCATGCACAGAAGCAAAATCGCATGAGGGGGCGCACATGCATAGCGAGTCTCCCCCAAAACTTGGAGATGCGCATGCAGTGCACCGGCACTGGTAAGACTGCAACCTGCCACCGGGTGGTGCCCATCCCAAGGCTCGTTTTTGGTCCCAGGAGGCTGCAGGGAGGCCTGCTAGATCTAAAATGGGGTGTGTGGGTGTGCAGTGCGCCCCCACCCATGGCCCATTTTTGGTCCCAGGAGGCTACAAGGAGGCCTGCTAGGCCAAAAATGAGGTGAGGGGTGGCACCCATCCCATGGCCCATTTTCGTTCCAGGAGGCTGCTAGGCCCAAAACGGGGTATGGGGGGTCATGCACACATGCACGGGGGTGGGGGAGCATGGGGAGGTCATGCACACATGCCCAGGGTGGGGGGAGCATGGAGGGGTCGCGCACACATGCGTGGGGTGCATGGGGGGTGTCATGCGCACATTGCATTATGGGTGCAGTCGCACACCCGCTTTCGGCACACGATGACAAAAAGGTTAGCCATCACTGGTATAGGGTCTTCTGCTTGAGCAGCATTAGAAAATCTCTATTATTCTATGTTCTGTGATCAAAAAAATAATGAACAAGATGCCTGGACTTTTAGAACCTCACATTCAGATTGCAAGATATGAGTCATTGTGTGTGAATTGGGCATCTATTTAAATCTATTTTATAAATGAATGCATCTTTCTTTTTTCTGGAAAATGCCTTTTGAGTTATGCAGAAAGCATAGTTTTTGGCAGTCTTAACTATGGAGTTCATTTCACTCAGCACTCGATCGCGTAATTACACTAATGGTAATACCAGGACTCAGTGCAGGGATTAATTGCATTTATTTTAAACTTGGCAGAAAGTTCTGCAGAGGACTTGGGAACAGGAGCTCAAACATATTGCTTTGTCTAAGCCTCAGGTCCTTACAGGTGCGATTGGTGTCAAGTGTGTTTAATAGACTTCCAGTGTTTATCACATACTTTTGTTGTAGAAGGTCTTTTTTCCTTTTAATTCTGCGAAGTGTTAAACATTTTTCAAGGCCAACCATGTTTATTGTATCTTTACTGGAAGCACAGGGTACAGACAATGGTATGTCATCTTGAATTTGGTATCAAGAGCTTGATGCATTAAAAGAGGGAGAGAGATAGTGCCAAGAAGTGACCGTCTTTTGCACAACTCTTTTATTATGGTCATAGATGGTGATGGAGATGGTGGCCTTCATGGCAGGGGTGAAATGCTACCAGTTCGGCTCGGTGTGTGCGTACCGGTAACGGAGGCTGCAAGTGGTTCGGAGAACCGGTAGTGACGGCAGCACGAGGCTCCTCCCACCCGCCCGGACGTCACAATTTTCTTTTTCTTAACCCTCTGCACATACGCAAAGCATTCTGTGCATGCACAGAGGGTGAAAAAGTGTGCATGTGACAAAAAAGTGTGCACATGACAAAAAAGTGCATGCAAAGCATGCACTTCCAAACCAGTAGGGAAGGTAAATAGATTTCACTGCTGCTTCATGGACAGGAACTGAAATCTGTATTCAATAAACCAATAGTTGTTTGGTTAACATACATTGCCAAATAAACCAAGCATGTTATATCTGACCCCTCCACAACATAGTTAATATAAAAATATGCATGTGAAAGATACTGATCAGTTTAATGTGCATGTTAATGATTTTTCTACTTATAAATCCATTTGTACAGATTTATTTAATATATACAACTACATTTCCAAGTTTTAGTCTTTTGGATAACGGAGTCTGCTATAATCTGTTATTATCCTCTCTTTTCATTCCCATCATCACGAGTACAAAACATTTATCTGGACTTGAGAGAGCTTATGCATTGGAAAACATTTCTCCTACTGCAAATCTTTTACCATAATGAGTTATGTTATCTTATCCGAACAGTGTATGCAAAGAGCCGAGAATGTGAGATATCATAAAAAGTTTCACAACGTAAATAATAAATCTAATACTGTAAGAAAAGATCTGCTAATGATACAAATAACTCCAAGGAAGCCAAGTGAGACTTATGCATGCAGGGTGGAGATCCATGCATGCAGGTTTCTTGTAAAGTTATTGAACGAATAAAGTTATTGAACTAATAACTAATTAATGGTTAAGAGCCTTGGTGGCACAGTGGTTAAAATGAAGTATTGCAGGCTAACTCTGCTCATTGCTAGGAGTTCGATTCTGACCTGCTCAAGGTTGACTCAGCCTTCTAAAAAAGATGTACAAAGGATGTTGAGACTCTAGAAAGAGTGCAGAGAAGAGCAACACAAATTATTAGGGGACTGGAGGCTAAAACATATGAAGAATGGTTGCAGGAACTGGGTATGTCTAGTTTAATGAAAAGAAGGACCAGGGGACAACATGATAGCAGTGTTCAATATCTTAGGTGTTGCCACAAAGAAGAGGGAGTCAAACTATTCTCCAAAGCTCCTGAGGGTAGAACAAGAAGCAATGGGTGGAAACTAAACAAGGAGAGAAGCAACTTAGAACTAGGAGAAATTTCCTGACAGTTAGAATAATTAATCAGTGGAACAGCTTGCCTCCAGAAGTTGTGAATGCTCCAACACTGGAAGTTTTTAAGAAGATGTTGGATAACCATTTGTCTGAAGTGGTGTAGGGTTTCCTGCCTAAGCAGGGGGTTAGACTAGAAGACCTCCAAGGTCCGTTCCAACTTTGTTATTGTTATATTATAATTATTCTACACTTCCGAGGTGAGTAAAATGAGGAGCCAGATTATTGGGGGTAATATGCTGACTCTGTAAACTGCTTAGTGAGGGCTGGAAAGCACTTTGAAGTGGTATATAAGTCTAAGTGCTACTGCTATTGCTAGTTATTGAACTGATAATTCAATCCATGCCCTCGAAATATTTTCCCACAAGTCTTCCTTTTTTTCTCGTAGCAAAATTCTGCATATGGAAACCAAGCCACCATCATATAAAGATCAGATTGTTCTACTGAGCTTCTAATTTGGGATACTTGATGGTAGTATCCTTCTTAAAGAAATGGGCATGTTGAGGATTTAATAAAGGACTTAATAAAATTCTGCCTGTCTTTGAGCCTGTACAGTACCTTAGAGATGATCTGAAGATCTTTCTGGATTTTGCTTTTTGAAAATCCTCAGAAACGCTGCTCCCTTATTCAATATAAAGCTTGACTTTTTACTGGAAACAATACAGAGGCAGCAGATAAGAAGTTCATCTTGACTCAAACAGGCCTCCTAAATCAATTCAGCACAACATCCAAACTAAAGCTCCCCTGACCTATTTTTTTCCCCCTGATTGTTCCACTTCAAGGATGGGAACATTTCTTGGTGACCTCTTCCCACATCCATTTATTAATGACGGGCTGCTATTTGATTCAGAAAATTGCCACTTTCTTAGAAAAGATTTTGGAAATCATTCCAGCTAGTAGCTACTAGCTTAATCCGTACGTGACGTAAAAATTGCAGCATTTATTGTGTTCTTCCCAATGTTCAGATACCCAGGAGTGAATTTTGCTCTGATTATGTGATCGGACACATCAACAGGCTTAAAAACACACCATTATATTTAGCAAAAAGAAATTGGGAATAAATGTCTTTTCCTCTGCACTTTAACAGGCCTAAGAATAATATAAAACCCAACCCCTCTGGTTTCTGACAAAACAATTTACTAAAGGGAAAGGAGGAATTTTACACAGCCCTAGTTAGCTTCTTCTGGTTTCTGTTTTACACAGCAGAGATCCCCGCCTTTTTTAAAAATCAGAAATGTCACTTGCTACTGACCCAGCTCTCTTTGAAAACTGTTTTGTCATCCTCTGAGTTCTTAAAGGAAAAAAGATGAAAGGAAAAAGATGGATGCCTTCCCAGTGAGGGTAATGAAATCTGAAAGCTAATTCAAAATCACCGGATACAACGCGGATACCTGTAGACAATGAACTGAAAGGGAGAAATGAATGCATAATAGGGCTTTAACGGAAAGAAGAGGCAGGGCCAATAAGCAAAGTGAAGAAAGGAAAGAAAGGTTTGTGCATTGGCACGGGTAAAAGAAACAGTGTGAACTGAAAAGCACAGCAGAAGTGTCTGTCCTCTGTGGTAATGAGCCGCGGTGGTGGACTGGTTAGAGTGCAGAATTGCAGGCTACTGCTGCTAACTGCCGTCTGCCTGCAGTTTGGCAGTTTGAGTCTCACCAGGCTCAAGGTTGACTCAGCCTTCCATCCTTCTGAGGTCGGTAAAATGAGGACCCAAATTGTTGGGGGCAATACACTGCTGTCAGGGTTCTGACGGATGCCCTAATTAAATCATGAGCCTCGAGCCAAGCTTCAAAAGAAATCCAGTTATTTATTAGGAGCTTCATGTCAGCACGTTCCGAGTGAAGCCCTCTGACCCCACTTAATTTACGTTCTGGCTCTGACCCTGTTTCCCCCCTCCCCACAAGGTGTGTCATCAGTCACATTCTCCAACGAAGCAATTTCACGGGTTATAGAGATCACTCCCGTCCGGCCACTGTGGGTAACCGCGGAGATGGCCTTGACAGAGAGATGGCTGGAATGTGCTTTTGTTTTGACTGATGTGCTGCCTCGTTGCAGCAGCAAAGTTAGTTTTCCCATCCCCCCCGCCTATGGCAACTCGAGAGCAGACCAGGGATGCTTTGCGAGTTGACAGCTGACTCTGTAAACTGCTTAGAGAGGGCTGTACAAGATCATATCACGACTTCCGGTTCCGGATCGCTGCATCGCGGACGCTCCTCGTTGAGCGCCTTTCCTTTTCCCCGTTAAAGCCGCCAGAACAGCTGTCTGGCGGCTTGAAAGTCTCTGCCCCGGGCAAAGGGGAGAGATGAGAGCCGGACAGGTGGGGTAGAGCCCCCCCTAGTGCCCCAAGTGTCAGCCAGGGGCGCGAAAGGTGAGGGCTCCCCAGCCAGCCTGTCTCTTGCTCCGGGGACTTGGAAACCTCCGCTTTTGCGGAGCAAGATGCTGTGACCACCCGCTGCTTCGTGAATGGGATTACAACTACTTAATTGTTTAAACAAGCAGACAGAGAGAGACAGGATTTTAAAGGGCAAGTACAGATTTTTTTTTTCTTTCAACTCCACTGCTGATTTTCACTTCGGAAGAAACTAAGTAACAGTTATTACGCTACAACATGGCGATCGGAGAAAGTGGGAGGAGAAGTGAAAGTAAGTTTCGTTTCCCTAGCAGCTTTTTTTCTTATGGAAATTTTTGATTTTGAAAGTTGGCTTTACTCTCTCTGTCTCCCGATTTTGGATTAAATAATAACTGACAATTTTTTAAAAATAAAATTCTATCTGGCTTTGGAATTTGAAAGAATTTTAAAAGAAATTTAAAAGAACTTTAACTAGAGGCTTGGCTTTTTCTTTGTTCACCACTGGAAATACTAAAATGGCTTCAAAATCTGGAAAGATGGTTTTGAATAAAAGAATGGATTATTCATCTGGTTATATTTCTAAAATGCAACTTACCACTGAGTTAACACCCCCAAAGTCTTTAACACCTGAAAATTTAATAAGTACCTTAAAGATTATGAAAGATGAACTTATTGTTGAATTTAACCAAAAAATTAGTGAAATAGATAATAAAATGCAGGCTGCTTTAAAGAATATTGACCAACAAATTAGAAATGATGTGTTGGAGGTATGTAAAGGTCTAGCAACAAATATTGAAGTTTTGGCAAACCGCATTGAAGAAAACAAACAAGTTTTGACAACTTCAGTAGAATACATAGATAAAATACAAAATGACATTGTAAATTTTGAAACAGAGGTGTTAATGACGCAATTCAGATCCATGGAATTTGCCATAAGGGTCAGGGGGTTGAAAGAAGGATTATATGAAGATTTGAAAGGAAGGATGGTGGAAGCTTTGGAGCAGGTGTCTGGACTGTCTAAAGAAGAACTAGCCAGGCAAATTGATAAAATATATAGAATCAACTCCTGGTATGCAAAACAAAAACACCTACCAAGGGATATTGTAATATACTTTACTACAAGAGCCTTACGGAATAGGATTATACAGGCGACGTTTAAGAATAACCTGCAGGTGAATGGCCAGGAACTGATGATATGGAAAGAAATTCCCTCTAAAATGCTCAAAGCCAGAAAAGATTATACCTTTCTGATTGATGAATTTAAAAGGTTAAATTTACATTACAAATGGGAAGCACCAACAGGAGTTGCAGTGAAATTTCTGGGAAAAAGATATCGGCTTAATACAACAAAGAAAGCTACTGAATTTTATGTCAACGTCTTAAAGGCTGATATATCCAAGATTCCAGAGGAAAGATGTATGAAAACAAAAGAGGAGGAGGAGGGAAAGCCATCCCTTCCTCTTCAAATCGAAACAGATTTACAAAATTTAAATGATTGGCAGAGCCAGACAGATGTCTACAGTGTGGAAAAGGAGATGGAAGATCGGGGTCAGATGGGAGGCGAGCTGACAACTACAAAATTATCAAGTTACAAAAAGATGCAACCATCATCAAGATATAACAAGATGCAGTGTTGAAGTTTATTGGACAGATGGTTGCCATTATGACTGTACTTCTTTTTTTCCCTTCTTTCCTTAATTTTTTTTTCTTTTCTTTACTTCTTGCATTCTTTTTTTTTCTTTTGTTTTTTTGGGGGGGCTTATTCAAAGTATTATTAATTCTTTTTAAAGATTTAGAACTTTTTTGAACCTAATAATTTAATACATAGTAACATTATGTTACTAATAGAGTGGTAGAATTTATGATGAAGTTTAAGGTTTTTGTATTATTATTTAGTTATTTCTTGTGTAATATCAATTTAAGTTTTATTTAATTGTGAGAAAGATTTGGAATTGTTATCTATCCAGTTATAAAATATTACAATTAGATTTAACTTTTTTTTTTGGGAGGAAGGTTATTTAAAGTTTGTAATTAGTGCTTATAATCTGATATATAGTAATAGTATGTTATTTATATACTGATTGATTTTATGATGAAGTTTAAGGTTTTTGTATTTAATACTTAGTCATCATTTATGTAATAATCATTTAATTCTTAGTTAACAGTGAAGAAATGTTGTGAAGGGTAGATGATTGAAAGGAGGAGGAAGGAATTTTTATTAGTGTACAATTTGGAGTTGAAGTTTTAAAAAAATAAGGTGGAAGTCAAAAATTTTTAATTTAATTTAAATTTATTTTATTGATATTATGCCCTGTACTCTCTCTGGGAAGTCCGGGGGGGGAGGGGGGGAGGGAAAGGGGTGGGTTAGGGGGGAGAAAAATTAAAAAAAATGTTTGTACTTTCTATTTAATGTTTAGCTATTATCTATGTAATTTTGTACTAATAAAACTTTTTGGAAATAAAAAAGATCATATCACGTGTTCTGCTTGTATTGGAATATACCATAATATTAGAATAGGGGTGCATCACCCTGCATAGACATACAACTGACAATATTCACACCGTGACAGAGGAGGTGTGGATTCCACCTCCTCCTCATTGATAACGGGTGGCAGATGATCCGGGACCTCAGCTGCATCCTCCTGGCCAACTTGTTGCAGCTGTGGCTCACCTCATTCAGTCTCAACCTTTTGCTAGTCCAATTCACCCAGCTGAGGCTGCTTCATCAGGCTACCATTCTCCAACTGCCAATCCAGGTCATTGCTCAGCTCTGCATTTTCTTCTGCTGTCTCATCCTCCTCTGAACTCACATCCGGGGAAGAGTCCAGGGATTGGATCCATCAACTTGGACACTGAGAAAGGCCAATGATGCTCCATCAAAAATCTCCACACAACCCCTAGATGGCAGCAAAGAGTTTTGAGTTTCACTTTGCTGCCATCTAGCTCTTGTCCAGATTTTTGAAGTCCAATTGTGGTTGACTTAGTTTAACAGGCTTGCAACTTCTGGTTTTGTGGAATCCTCGGCGGCTTCTGATATTCTTCACAGCTGTTACAAGTACATTTTAATCTCTCTTTCCAAAGTTACACTATAATACTCTTCTTTCTATAATCCACCCCGTCTAATCATCAAAGCCATAAATCAAAAAGTCCTCTTTTTTTGCAAAAGTCCATAAGACGTTTCAGTCACCAATAAATATAGATAATGTCTTTTCTGTAATCAAACACATGACCCTTTCTCAACTAGCATTCCAGAAATACATTTTTTAATAATGTGCATAGATTTACACCCGTGAATGAATCTTTCGCTTTTATTTTGTTTTGCGTTGGTTGTGTTGATTCTGCCCCTGGATGTCACTATACCAGTGCTTCTCAATTCTTTTTTGTTACGCCCCCCCCCCCTAGGAAGAAGTAAACATTTCACGCCCCCCCCAACTCTCCGCCGGGACGATTGTTTGAAATATTTGGCACGTTTTTCCTGAAAAACTCAAGCGGCTTATCAGCGTGATTGGGATGTAATGTGTTTAAGTGACACCTTAATTTATTTGGCTTCATGCTGTCCGCTGCCAACATTTTTAGACACAGTAAACATACAGGTCTTTCCTTGTCTCCCACCGTAGTCACAGTGAAGCCAAGCGCTACATACACTTCATCATATTTCCTTGTCTTAGCTTTCAGGACACTTACATTTGTCTCATTATTTCCGTCTCTCTCCTCCTTTCTTTTCATCCCTGTTAAATATTTTTCCACGGTGTCTCTTAAGGGTTTGTTATCTGCACTTCATATCTCCTGCTCTGTGCTGTGTGCTATTGTTCTGTGCAAAAACCCCTACTCCCTGCGGCAAAAAAAAGCATGTTCCCTGAGGTCATGCGCCCCCCCAGCATCTCTCCGCGCCCCCCCAGGGGCCCCCGCCCCACTATTTGAGAAGTACTGCACTATACCATTTGTCTGAACAGGTAGACGGTGTCCTGCTCAAACAGGGGAGTTTAGACTAGAAGCCCTCCAAGGTTATTTATTACTTCTATTTTATTTATTAATAAATAAATTATTTATCTATTATTTATTTAATAATTATTTATTAATAAATAATTATTTATTATTATTGCTTACTTATGTTATGTTTATACAAACAACTACTATCCTATACATGTTTGACAAATAAAATGAAATAAATAAATAAAATAAAATAAAGGTCCTGTTGTGGACCACCAGTGGCCAGCAAAGCTGGCAGCAGATTCGGACAGTGAGGAGGTTGGGGAGGAACATGTATAGGATAGTCCTGGAGTCTGGAGAAGTCTCTGACTAGTGCTCTGCATCGGAGGCAGAGATGGGACCAGGGCCGTCCAACAGTTATCAGCTACCTTCAGAGTCAGACATCAGTGAGGCAAACGAACAGTTGAAGCCTGTTTCCAGTGTGCGCATGCGCAGAGTTGCCAGACGAAGGGAACAGTAAGGAACAAGGGTCGACTTGGGAGTAAGGCCACAGGTGGCCGATGAATGGCCCCTCCCATAGGGAATAAAAGAGGAGCGAAAGGGGAGGGGTGTTTGCAGGAGACAATTAGTTCATTTGGGCGAAGATCTGTTCCTGCATTCTTGCCAAGTATTGTCTGTTATAGTGTGGAGTCTGAAAGATATTGGCTTGGTAACTCTCCAAGGTCTATAATTGGGAAATATATTGAAAAACTGTTGGCTAGGATTTTACTGGAGAGGAATTCCCTGTAAACTAAATAAAAGGGGTTTTAATGGGAAATGGAGTCAGTGTTGTGCTTTTGGGGGAGCCTAGGTCAGAGACTAATCCATCTGAGCTCTCCCCCGGGAATGTCTGGCTGATGGATGTTTTTTAATAATGTATTTTTAATTTATATATTTGCTTTTAATCAATGTTTATTTGTTGGTGCTCTTGTATTTTTGCTGTACGCCGCCCTGAGTCCCTCGGGAGTTGGGCGGCATATAAGAAAACCAAAAATAAATAAATAAATAAATAAAACAGGTCCCTTCCAACTTTATTATTCCATGTTCTACGTAACACTAAAAAGAGGGTAAAATTAAAAAGCTACCTTTATTCTGTAAATTCAGGCGACAAATTCAGCAGGCACTCCTAAAACAATGCTTTAGAAGCCGAAACTAACTTGCAGATGTACAAAGTCAAGGCTTTCTAAAGATCAGATAGTTCCTTAGCGATTGGAAAAAAAAAGCAATTGTCGCATTCAACATGGTTGGCATTCATGTGTTTTATAAAATGCCTGAGAAACTACAGGAAGGTAAATGGTGAAGATTCATAGGCTTCATATTGTTTTGAGCTTGAAAGAAGAATGAAGACCTGACATGGTGCCTGGACATGAATGGGCAATAATGGTGGGTCACTCCAAGAAACATGTCTGAACGGTACCCACCAACCACTTGATGGCTTTTGTGTCTATTGTACTAGTTAAAGCTTCTCTAGACTTCTGTAGAGCCAACTCCATGGAGAGCATTTTACCACTCTATTTCAAATCTGGAGGTTGCTGAAGATGGTGCCTTTGCCAACTATGCTCCCTGTTCATTTTAAACCCCAGTAGATTTTCACTATATTAATCCTGATATTGCTACTATTGCCATATCAAGAATATAGAACCTTTTTTTTCAGACTGAGGCAGGGGCGGGTTCCTAATTTTTTTACTACCACTCTGTGGGTGTGGCTTATTTTGTGGGTGTGGCTTGCCAGCCATGTGACCGGGTGGGCGTGGCTTCTCGGACTGCTGAAGGGAGGGGAACTGAGATAGGTCCTGCCGCCCATTCTTTCAGCGTCTCACGCGCTCCCTCAGCCATCCTCCCCTGCTTGGACTCACTGAAATAGGAAGGCAGCGCATGCGCAGTGCCGGAAGCTCGGCTTCTGGGCATGCGCAGAAGAAATTTTTTTTTAAATGTAAACAATTTTTTTTAAAAAAATGGTGGCGCCCAGGCACCGGCAACCGACCGCACCGGTACTGTGACGTCACCAGCGGGCCGCTATCGGTGCTATAGAGTGGACCGCACTGGTAGGAACCCACCACTGGACTGAGGGCACACTCTGTTTAACTTTTTAAACTGTTTTTTTAGATTTTGTATTTAATATGCTGTGAGCCGCCCAGAGTGCCTTTGGGAGTTGGGCGGCATGCAAATCTATTAAATAAATAAATAAATAAATGAACTTCAGGCCTTCTTTTATCAGAGGACTTCTCTGCTGGAAAATAGATGTTCTGGGGAAGATGTTGAAAGCATTTTACTGTAGAATAGCAGCATTGCCTATTTAACAGGTGTGATTTTGTATAGGCAGCATACGGGCACATTCACGGATGATAGCAATGGCACTTAGACTTATATACCGCTTCACAGTGCTTTACAGCCCTCTTTAAGCGGTTTACAGAATCAGCGTATTGCCCCCAACAATCCGGGTCCTCATTTTACCAATTTAGGATGGAAGGTTGAGTCAACCTTGAACTGGTCAGGATCGAACTCCTGGCAGTGAGCTGAAATAGCGTGCAATGCTGCATTCTATCCAATGCTGCATTCTGCCACCATGGCTCATATGTTAAAAACATATGTTATGTTATATGTTATGTTGTGTTGTGTTGTGTTGTGTTGTGTTGTGTTATGTTATGTTATGTTATGTTATGTTATGTTATGTTATGTTATGTTATGTTATGTTATGTTATGTTATGTTATGTTATGTTATGTTATGTTATGTTATGTTATAGCACTTAGCAAAAGCACTTAGACTTATATACCGCTTCATAGTGCTTTACAGCCCTCTCTAAGCAGTTTACAGAGTCAACGTATTGCCCCCAACAATCTGGGTCCTCATTTTACCGGCCTTGGAAGGATGGAAATCTGAGTCAACCTTGAGCCTGGTGAGATTTGAACTGCCAATTGCAAGCAGCCAGCAGTCAGCAGAAGTAGCCTGCAGTACTGCACTCTAACCACTGTGCCACCGTGGCTCACCGTTATGTTATGTTATGTTATGTTATGCTATGCTATGCTATGCTATGCTATGCTATGCTATGCTATGCTATGCTATGCTATGCTATGCTATGCTATGCTATGCTATGCTATGCTATGCTAAAAACACAATGAGGACTTGGTTATCTGACAACATTGGCTTTCAAATATTGTTGTTATGCAATTGATATTTGAATCCCTTTTAGGTCTGTTGCCTTGAAGAACAATAAGAAAATGTTGATATTCTCATATTAATGCATATATGCCTATACCTTGTAGATACTTCCCTGTGGGTCTGCATACATTTCTTTCTTTCTTTCTTTCTTTCTTTCTTTCTTTCTTTCTTTCTTTCTTTCTTTCTTTCTTTCTTTCTTTCTTTCTTTCTTTCTTTCTTTCTTTCTTTCTTTCTTTCTTTCTCTCTCTCTCTCTCTCTCTCTCTCTCTCTCTCTCTCTCTCTCTCTCTCTCTCTCTCTCTCTCTCTCTCTTCTCTTTCTTTCTTTCTTTCTTTCCTTGGAGGGGCGACCTCATTCAAGTTGAAATGGCACATTGACAATTTTTATAATACCAAGCCCTGTCTTAGTTTCCGAGAAGGAAGGTCAACCTTTAAAACAATGTCTGACTATAAACATGACAAATCTGATTGAGTGCTCTGTTTTCATGCTGCTTGTATGCAACTTGCACTGGTAACATGACTTGATGGAAATCATGACCTCCATCAAAAGCGATCGGTATAATGAACTCCTCATTATACCGGTATGCATTGTGTTGTCTGGAACACCAATCTGAGGCTTCTGTCGTTTGTGCAAATGAAGGGATGTTATGTGACAGAAGTGCAGGGTTCTCAGAGAATAATCAGATCCAAGGCAGACAGAAATTTAATTCGATTGAAAAGAAGATAAGATAAAGGCTCGGGAAGTTTCTGTATCAGTAGTATAAACAGCAAAACAGTGACAGGAGTTCAACTGTGAAACCCAAGTGGTGGTAGGTTCATCTTTATTGGAGATGTTTAAATAGAGGGTGTTAGGGATATATCTATCTGTTAGAGATGCTGGATTCCTGCTGAAAGCAGGAGGTGAGACTGGGTGACCTCAAGGCACCTTCCAGTTTTATGATTCTGTCAAGTGAAGTGTGCAATGAATCTACAATCCGGTCCAGTCATTGCAATCTTCCAATCTGCAATATATTTTGTTCTTGACTTCACCGCAATCAATCCATCGGAATCTTCAGAAGCAGAAGCAAACTGCTCACTAGTTCTGTGGCATTAAGTGGTAGGAATCCACATCTCCTTGTTGCAAGAACCAGTGAGTCGACGCTATGATTTTGTGCATGTCCAAACAACTCTGCTGATACCACACATTAGCATTTCAATAAGGACCATGTCTTCCGGTATTCATTGCACATACCCTATAATATGAGGCCGTCTCTACATCCTGCGGAGACCCTTAACTATAGAGAAAACTCCCCCAGAGCAATTCCATGCATTCTTCATTGAAGAAATACTGTAAAGTATAAAGAAAACAGAAGCATTAAATCACAGGAGGCCAAGATTATTTGGCAGCAAAATGACCAAGGTGTCATTTTGTCACTTTCTTAAGAAAGCAAAGCAGTTCATTTTGAGGGGGGGGGGGCGAAGAGAGAGAGGGGGGGGAAGCAGGGAGAATGAGAATGAGAGAGAAGAAAGAGAGAGGGGGGAAGGGAGAAAGAGAGAGAGAGGAAAGGGGGGAAGGAGAGAGAGAGGGGGGGGCAGGTGTAGGAAGTTAGTACCCACCCCCTCCTAGAAAAATGAAATATCCTAGGAAATATTGAAAAAGGAAAGAATATGTTTCCCTGAATGAGGAAAAGAGAAACATGTAAATACAAAGTAGCTTCCTGCAGCTCCCTGCCCCCACCCTTGCCACATTCCTCCCACCTAGCCTGGAACAGTCTTCTACATAACAAAGAACCATAATAGGAATCCCAAAGCCCTTTCATAACACCACGTGGGACCTGGTAAGATTCCATCAACCATGCCCCTGGGATTCAGGACAGCCCACAAGAGTTGCCCCAGCATGCCCCTGGGAATCTGACAGCCAATGGAATACATTTCTATATAGGAACAGGAAACAGTTAGGGAGGGGCCCAAGAGAGAGTATAAAGCAAGGAACTCCCAGCATTTTGTCCTTCCTTTTTCTCTTCACCCACATCTGGAAGCATGTGATCTACCTTTTCTGTACAGGGGCTTATGCCATGTGCTCCTGTCCACCATTAAACCTTCTTTCCAAGCAACTTCCATGGATACAGTGTCTTTTCCCCCACTTGGAACTGAACCCAGAAGGATATTCTTTACAACACAGGCAGGCAGGCAGGCAGGCAGGCAGACAGACAGGAGATGTGGGAAAGAGAGGTTTTGAGTTGTATGTTGCAAATTATATATTGCTTGATACAGGAGTCAGTTTCTTCAAACGATCAGAACAAGTAGCTTCTGTTTCAGTCTCTTAGCAAGTATTCCTGTTTTTCTTTTTTTTCTTTTTCTTTTTGCAAGACCATCATGATACTCCTTTTCCTTGTCTGTTCAACCTGCTTGTTTCTGGCATTGTGACTCCTAAGCTTACTTGAGCATTGTAGACTTGAGACATGCATGGAGGTATCCAGCAAACCTAAAAACTACTTGATAAAATAAAAACTACTTGATAAAATAGAAAAAGGTGGGTTAGACAGCATCACCACCAGATGGATTCGTAACTGGCTGACTAACCACACTCAACGTGTAGTCCTCAATGGAACTGCATCTACATGGAGGGAAGTATGCAGTGGGTTACCCCAAAGCTTTGTTTTAGGCCCAGTATTGTATCTTTATCAATGATTTGGACGAGGGGATAGATGGGGAATTCATCAAATTTACAGACAACACCAAGCTAGCAGATATAGCCAACACTCCAGAAGATAGGCTTAAGATACAGAAGGAACTTGACAGACTTGAACATTGGGCGCTATCTAACAAAATGCAATTCAATGGTGAAAAAAGTAAGGTTCTACATTTAGGCAAAAAACCCAAAATGCACAGGTACAGTATATGTGGTACCTTGCTCAATAGTAGTAACTGTAAGATGGATCTTGGAGTCCTAGTGGACAACCATTTAAATATGAGCTAGCCGTGTGCTGCAGCTGCCAAAAAAGCCAAGTTCTAGGCTGCATAAACAGAGGGATGGAATGAAGATCACGTGAAGCATTAATACCACTTTATAAGGCTTTGGTAAGGCCACACTTAGAATACTGCATCCAGTTTTGGTCGCAACAATGTAAAAAAGAGGTTGAGACTCTAAAAAGAGTGCAGAGAAGAGCAACAAAGATGGTTAGGGGACTGGAGGCTAAATCATATGAAGAATGGTTGCAGGAACTGGGTATGTCTAGTTTGATGAAAAGAAGGACTAGGGGAGACATGATGGCAGTGTTCCAATATCTCAGGGGCTGCCACAAAGAAGAGGGAGTCAAGCTATTCTCCAAAGCACCTGAGGGTAGAACAAGAAGCAATGGGTGGAAACTAATCAAGGAGAGAAGCAACTTAGAACTAAGGAGAAATTTCCTGACAGTTAGAACAATTAATCAGTGGAACAGCTTGCCTCCAGAAGTTGTGAATGCTCCAACACTGGAAGTTTTTAAGAAGATGTTGGATAACCATTTGTCTGAAGTGGTGTAGGGTTTCCTGCCTAAGGAGGGGGTTGGACTAGAAGACCTCCAAGGTCCCTTCCAACTCTATTATTCTGTTGTTCTGTTAAATCTCTAAAAGTGATCATGAGCTCATCATTAGCTCACATATTTTTTTTTAAAAAGTATACTTTCAATTTTATTCTCAGTCCCTATCCTGATTCTGGATGGCTGCAACATCATTTTGACCTAGCGTCTGGTGGCTTTGGCAGGCAGGCAGGAGTAGAAACTGTTTGGAGCATGCTGTTGTCTATGGAGATTCTCATCTCCATAGCTATGAACTGGTCCGATCCAGCCGAATCCCACCTCTGCCTTGAGTCTCTTTATATTGCTTTTTGCCATGTACATGTAGGCATATTTTTTTCTCAAGTAGAATTCAGTCTTCAGCAGAGCAATATGCTCCCTATAGTCTTGGAGGGGCCTCGCTTGTAACTTGCAAAAATAAGGTTACCCCGACCTTGCCTGTCATGCATTGCTTCATTCCTGCCTCCAGTAGACCTCCATTAATTTGATTTAATAATATTTATTTCGTTAATGACCAGCAAAAATTAAAAAAAAACCAAAACAAAGGAAAGCCCATAAATACAATCATATACCAACAACTAGCAGAATAAATCACGAAATGTAACATTCACTCCTGCCTTACTATGTGAATACAGTTGTTACCTGGATGGTAAGTCTAAAAGATTAATAACTATAAAATTAAATTAAAAAACCTATGCCTTCCCTACAATTTATTAGTTAAGATGTATCAGACCACAAGTAATCTTTAAAACAAAGATAAATAAGTCTTTAACCAATTACCGTATTTTTCAGAGTATAAGACGCATCTTAGTTTTGGGGGAGGAAAATAGGGGGGAAAAATCTACCTACCAGGTATTCATCTGGCTAGCGTCCTTAGTCTGTTCAGCTTCAGCACATTATTTTATCCCCTGGTTAGGGCTGAAAAGACCTTTTTCAGAGGGAGTAGGAATCAAAACAAGCCTGCAAAGATGGAGTAGGAAGCCGGGAAGATCGTTAGCACCTCGTTAGGGCTGGGAAAAAAAGCTTAGTAAAAACTACATTCGGAGTATAAGACGCACCCAAATTTTCAGCCACTTGTAGGGAGGAAAAAGGTGCATCTTCGGACTCGCAAAGGAAGCTAAGGTTCATTTGCAGTCTAAGCCTCATTTTAAACTGCGGTTTTTTCTAAATTGTCACCAATCTGTTAGCTATGCTTAAAGTTGACTCTGCCTTTTGCCTGTCATCGCCTTTCTACCACAAGGTTCTCTATTAACATCAACTGGCTGTTGGCACCGCCCTGTGCGTGAGCCCGCCAGCTGCAACCAACCCAGGGTTCAAATGGCTGACAAAGGGGCCAAGCATAAGCCCAAATCAGGCAAAGACAAACAATCTGAGACAGAGACCAGGCTCACCCCTGCTTCTCACAGGGATCGCTCTCCCCTTCGGAATCCACAACAGAAGGACAAGGCTCCTGAGAAAACCAAGAAGCCACCTTCAAACTCCTCGGGTCAAGGGAGGGAAGCGATAACCTACTTTCACGTTCCAGACAATCACCAGGGGCTCTATCACTGGATAACCCCAATCTTTGTCTGGGTGACAATGACATCTGGGAGGAACCTCGCACTTCGCAACTTCCTTCACCTGTTACCCAACAAGTCACACCATCTGCCATTTTTAAGAACCCTGAGGTTCAGGCTCTGATTCAGGCTGCCATTAAGGAAGGCATCGCTGCAGGCCTTCAACAAACTTCGGCCACTAAGCCTTCAACTACAGAACAGCCTTTACCACAAACATCATTGCGTCGACTGTGGCGTACAACAGTTGTAAAATGTTCACTGCTCTGTCCTTTATCTGAAACTAGCACCAATAATAAGATTTGCTCCAGCCCATGGATGTATCAATGAAATGCTACCAAAGGGGAGAAAAGATATGTAGGCAAAGAAAATATCAAAACACAGACAACCAGTAAAGTGGTTTACTCTTCTAATAATTAACTAATTCAATAAAAAGTTTTTAGTTCTCTGTCCTCGCTATATTAATAAGCTCTATTAACCACATGTGCTTCTGCTTGGGTTGCATAACTGTTTAATTGTGTTTCTGGTAACGTAGGGTAAGTTCAAGAAATTTTACAAGAGGCTCATGTTTGATTTCCTATCCGTGCCAAAATTCATTCAATGCTCTCTGTCTAGATTTGCACACTTTCTCTGACATTGTCTCCCCTGCATTTAATCTCATAGCTGAATAATCCTAATAAAAGAAAGCTGCCATTTTTTTTTTGCTGAGAGGCAGGGAGAAAGAAAGGGAATGTCAACTTGCAAAGCATCCCTGGCCTGTGCTCTAGTTGCCATAGGAAAAGGGGGATGGGAGACTGATGAAACTGCATGGCAGCCAAGACAGATGCACATTCCAGACTTATCTCTCTCAAGGCTGTATCCCAGGGTTACTCACAGCGGCCGAAGGGGGAGTGACCTCTACAACCCACGAAATTGCCCCCTTGGCGAATGTGATTGATGACATACCCTGGGGGAAGGGGGAAAACAGGGTCATGACTGGGGCTGTAAATTGCATGAGGTCAGAGCTGGCTTCACTTGGGAATGTGCCAACATGAAGCTCCTAATAAATAACTGGATTTCTTTTGAAGCTTGGCTCGAGGCTCATTATTTAATTAGGGCATCCGTCGGAACCCTGAGAGAGAAGAAAGTTGAGTTTTTCTGCACTTGGGCGGACTCAACGTAGTTACACAACTCTGTCAACACTTGCATGATATTGTCATTGGTTTCAAACTGTACCTGACTTGTCCTTACAAGCACCCTGGTTTTCTGGCTCATAACAAAGCAACGTAGAGCATACGGCATTTAATTTTCAGTTCTTATCTCTCGCTATAGCCAATGATAAAAGAGACATTTCTGTCACTTGGCTTGTAACAAAACAATTGAGCCTCTCCTCTGGTTTGCCCAAGAGATTTAGGATGTCATTCTCCTCCTCCCTGTAGAATATGGGGCTTTGAAACCAGGGCTCTTATTTTATTTTGAGGAAGAAGGGAGTGCATGTGTTCTACAAAGCAAGTGAGTTGGGGAATGCTTAAACAGTATATTTGGTAAATATTTCATCCTGTTTATTTATTGAGTTGCTTCATTTCCTCCAGATGTTGAAGGCCAGAAACATACTAATTCTATCGGTCTGTGGAGATTCTCAGTCATCCAAGTCATAGTTGTCTCAAAAAATGCTTTCTCGAAAGGCAACGGGACTGTTCATTCCTTGAGGAAGGAGAACAAAATGTTTTGTTTCTCATTCAAGAAACTTCATACTGATAATTGAGACTGAGTGGTGGGGGAGGAAGGACAGGTTCTGACCGGATGGTGTGTGTGTGTGTGTGTGTGTGTGTGTGTGTGTGTGTGTGTGTGTGTGTGTGTGTGTGTACATACACATCTATCTATCTATCTATCTATCTATCTATCTATCTATCTATCTATCTATCTATCTATCTATCTATCCATCCATCCATCCATCCATCCATCCATCCATCCATCCATCCATCTATCTATCTATCTATCATCTATCATCTATCTATCTATCATCTATCATCTATCTATTCATCCATCCATCCATCCATCCATCCATCCATCCATCCATCCATCCATCCATCCATCCATCCATCCATCCATCCATCCATCCATCCATCTATCTATCTATCTATCTATCTATCTATCTATCTATCTATCTATCTATCTATCATCTATCTATCCCTCATCTATCTATCTATCTATCTATCTATCTATCTATCTATCTATCTATCTATCTATCTATCTATCTATCTATCTATCTATCTATCTATCTATCTATCTATCTATCTATCTATCTAACCAATCTATCTATCTATCTATCTATCTATCTATCTATCTATCTATCTATCTATCTATCTATCTATCTATCTATCTATCTATCTATCTATCATCTATCTGTCCGTCCGTCCATCCATCCATCCATCCATCCATCCATCCATCCATCCATCCATCCATCCATCCATCCATCCATCCATCCATCCATCCATCCATCTATCTATCTATCTATCTATCTATCTATCTATCTATCTATCTATCTATCTATCTATCTATCTATCATCTATCTATCATCTCTCTCTCATCTCTCTCTCTCTCTCTCTCTCTCTTTTCTCTCTCTCTCTCTCCTCTCTCTCCTCTCTCTCTCTCTCTCTCTCTCTCTCTCTCTCCTCTCTCTCTCTCTCTCTCTCTCTCTCTCTCTCTCTCTCTCTCTCTCTCTCTCTCTCTCTCTCTCTCATATTATATTACACACACACACACACCTGGAAGCAATTTATTTTCCATGAAATTGCATTAATCTGAAAAAAGTCTGCATTGCACCAATAAATACCAGTAGCAAATAAGTAGTAAATATTAATGACATCAAATTAGGAGCATGAATTTACCCATTTCCCTGCCTACTGATTTTTTTTAAAAAAAAATGCTTTTCCAATGGTTCGTTTTCTGTTGGAAGAGAAATTGTTCATTTGCTGCCTTTTTTTGTACTGCTAAAGACACAAATTTGTAATTCTAAATATGTAAAGAGTTCTAGTCTGGTGCGATGGTTAAGACCAGTGAAAAACAAGAGACCACAAGTGTTTGTCCCATCTTAGGCACAAAGCCAACTGGATGCTCCTGGGCCAGTCATTTTGGCAAACCGCTTCTGGAAACCTTGCGGAGAAAACAGCAGGGTTTCATCCAGGCAGTCTTTGAAAGACGATCAAGATTGAATGAAGCAAAACGAAATGAAACAATGCAAACCCTGCGTATTTTAATAGCATTCACATTAACCAACATTACATCTAATTGACCTTGGGTAGTGCTCCGAAAGTGTCAATCACAGGCTTATTTTCAGTCCTGCCGAGAGAAATACTAGACCTTGAACTGTTATGCATGCCAAGCGTTATAGACTTCCTTCAAGAGGAACGTGTCCCTCTGAAGTTACCTAAACACTTACAACAAGGACAAAAGATGCTATGCAAATTCTCTGGAATGGTCCACCAACGTAGCCATCTAGACGCTCAGATGGGACTGCCGAGAAAACAATTATCCTATATACTCTCACCTACCTCCCCTTTCTAATTTCTACAATATCAGGTTCTGACACTCTTCCGTAGGTTTGAACAAAAGCTTAAAATTCTTGAGTTTCCAGAAAATGAGAACAGCTGCATTCAATTATTCTATCGGGGTCACCTCCACGTTGCAGAATTACTGGCATATTTCCATTGTAAAAGTACATATTTATTTGCCAGTGGGTAGTCTGACATGAATTTGCACAGTCTTTTGAAGATAATTTGTGAGTGTGTGCATATAGAAAGCTGTGGATAATGCAGTGAACTTTAAATCAATATTAATTAACCCCTACACTTTTTCCTATATATAACTTCCTTTTTTCATGCTTCACCCACCTTGGCAATTCTCACCGTTTTTCACCACTTAAAAATAGGGAAACAAGTATTTTGCCCAGGAATCTTAAAAAAAAAAAAAAAGTTTCCCGCAAGAAAGTCCATTAACCAGAAAGTAATCACCTTTCCTAGATAATTATAGGAGGGAGAGCTATAAATTGTACCAATTTCAGAATGGCATATAATCACAATTGGAGAACATAAAATAAATAATGTACATACACAGTGGGCAATTTTCATCTGGGTTATATTGGCTAAGGGTTGATTTTGCTGAATATTATGTGAGCATAAATGGTAATTAAAAGTTTGCCTGTTAGACTGAAGTTCCAGAAACTACTTAAACAATTATAACGTTAGGGGGTTATGTTTCCACAAGATCAAATTATACATTAAAAAACAACCAGAATCGGGGTTAAATATCTAGTCATTGCTGATAATTTGCCACTTATTATTTTTTGTTGTGAATGTACATATTATAGGTATCCGTTGGTCGCTTTTCATACAGATTGGTTGTTGTTAACTTTGCACAGAGTCTTTGTGTGACTATGAGTGAAGCGCAAGTCATTCTGATCAATAAGATCAGAAATAGAATAATTCAGGAAGCAGATTAAGGACTTGAACATTGGGCACTAGCTAACAAAATTAAATTCAATGGTGAAAAAAGTAAAGTTCTACATTTAGGGGAGAAAAACAAAATGCACAGGTACAGTATATGTGGTATCTTGTGAGAGGGATCTTGGAGTCCTAGTGGGCAATCACTTAAATATGAGTCAGAAGTGTGCAGCAGCTGCCAAAAAGCCAACACAATTCTACGCTGCATAAACAGAGGGATAGAATCAAGATCACATGAAGTGTTAATACCACTTTATAATGCCTTGGTAAGGCCACACTTGGAATACTACATTCAGTTTTGGTCACCATGATGCAAATAGGATGTTGAGACTCTAGAAAGAGTGCAGAGAAGAGCAACAAAGATGATTAGGGGACTGGAGGCTAAAACATATCAAGAACGGTTGCTGAATTGGGTATGTCTAGTTTGATGAAAAGAAGGACCAGGGGGGACATGATAGCAGTGTTCCAATATCTCAGGGGCCGCCACAAAGAAGAGAGAGTCAAGCTATTCTCCAAAGCACCTGAGGGTAGGACAAGAAGCAATGGGTGGAAACTCATCAAGGAGAGAAGCAATCTGGAACTAAGGAGAAATTTCCTGAAAGTTAGAAGAATTAATCAGTGGAACAACTTGCCTCCAGAAGTTGTAAATGCTCCAACACTGGAAGTTTTTAAGAAGAGATTGGACAAGCCATTTGTCTGAAATGTTATAGGGTTTCCTGCCTAGGCAGGGGGTTGGACTAGAAGACCTCCAAGGTCCCTTCAAACTCTGTTATTCTATTCTAGGGATGCTGAATGAATCCAGTCAGGTGCATATAGCAAAATAATAACAAGGTGGAAATAGTAAGTAAGTGCTCACGGATAGTCTATGGTGGCCTGTAAGTTTTGCTCTATTGGGAACCATTGGCCTATTTTAGCACCATTTCATTTTTCTCTCCTCAAGGGACTGGTTGTATTGACCTGATCTCTGCTAAACTCTCAAGCTAGAAGATGCTGAGGGAAAAATTTAATCTCCAAGCACATCACCAACATTCAATTAGAGGAATGCTTGGTGGGAGAGTAATTAGCATTGAACAAATGAATAGATTCTGAACCTTGGCAGGCTGAAACTAAATGCAAAGCAATAATGCCTAAAAAGCCAACACAGTTCTAGACTGCATTAACAGAGGGATAGAATCAAGATCACGTGAAGTGTGAATACCACTTTATAATGCCTTGGTAAAGCCACACTTGGAATACTGCATCTAGTTTTGGTTGCCACGATGCAGAAAAGAACTTGAGACTCTAGAAAGAATGCAGAGAAGAGCAACAAAGATGATTAGGGGTCTGGAGGCTAAAACATATAAAGAATGGTTGCTGGAATTTGATAAGGTAAAGGTAAAGGTTTCCCCTCACACATTCCTGACTCTAGGGGGCGGTGCTCATCTCCGTTTCTAAGCTGAAGAGCCAGCGCTGTCCGAAGACGTGTCCATTGTCATGTGGCCGGCATGACTAAATGCCGAAGGAGCACAGAAACGCTGTTAGCTTCCCAACAAAGGTGGTCCCTATTTTTCAACTTGCATGTTTACCGTGCTTTCGACCTGCTAGGTTGGCAGAAGCTGGGACAAGTAACGGGAGCTCACTCCATTACGCAGCACTAGGGATTTGAACCACTGAACTGCCAACCTTTCTGATCAAAAGCATCTTAGCCACTGAGCCACAGCGTCCCTTTATTAAGCTATTCTCCAAAGTAATTGAAGGGAGGACAAGGAGCAAAGGATAGAAACTAATCAAGGAGAGAAGCAACCTAGAACTAAGGAGAAATTTCCTGAAGTTAGAAGAATTAATCTGTGGAACAACTTGCCTCCAGAAGTTGTAATGCTCCAACACTGGAAGTTTTAAAGAAGAGATTGGACAACCATTTGTCAAATGGGTTTTTCTGCCTGAACAGGTGACTAGAAGACCCTTCCAAGATTTCTCCTCTCCTCTCCTCTCCTCTCCTCTCCCTCTCCTCTCCTCTCCTCTCCTCTCCTCTCCTCTCCACTCTCCCCTCCTCTCCTCTCCCCTCCCCTCCCCTCCCCTCCCATTCCAGCAAAGGCTGATAATCTCAGAGGAAGGGAAGCCGAGGGGGGGCTAGTAAGTACAGTATAAACTGAAATGTTGAAGGGGTGGTTAACCTATATTGAACTTTATGGCCCAAGGGAAGAAGCTGAAAGAAACTCACAACACTACTGGAGCGCAGGCAATTTTTGCAAGAAACAGATGCTGCTGTGGGATTTATATATATATATCAAAGAGGTGGAGGAATATGAAGAGAAAATGTCACTCAAATATAGAATTGCCTTTCCTTTCTTTATACTGAGGGAAGCGAGATAAAGTTATCTACTCAAGAAATAATCCAGCGGTGCCCATCTGAGAGTAACTCCATTGTATCAACAATCAGAATGACAGAATGAAAGAATGAAACCTGAAGTGGACAACATAAAAGTTTAAGGATTGCCAAAAATGATAGATGTCAAGTGGCAAAGTGCCATGTATGGAACAGAGCAGACAATTACAGCTTGCAAGAAGGATATTTTAAAGAGAAAATCCGCTGGTGTGAATGAAACTTTTCGTTTTCAAGTGGTGAATTTTTGTGTGTGAAGGAGAAAATATTTCCAGAGAACAAAGGAACAAATCACACACACACACACACACACACACACCACACACACCAGCACGCACGCACGCACGCACGCACGCACGTACGTACGTACGTATGTATGTATGTATGTATGTATTATATATTATATTTTTTCTGTCGAGTCATCCTGGTGTATGGAAGGAAATATCACAGCTTCATTTTGCCTTTCAGCCCCTCCTGGGGCCATCCAGGCAGCTTTTTATAGCCAAACAAATAGGAGGGGCCAAAAGGCAAAAGGAAGCTGTGATGTTTCGTTCCATACACCAGATGACTCGACAGAAAAAAACACATATAACCCTTTCCTGGTGAAGAGCTGATAGGGAAGAGAACCTGGCTTAGAGGGTTAAAACTACTGCCTTACAAGCAGACTGCCCAGGTTCAAATCCCACTAAGGGTATGGCTATCTGACGAGAGCAAAATAGCTCGAAATAGATCTATAATAGTCTCCCTTTATTTTCATTTATCAGCAAAAAGTGTTACACACACACACACACCACACACACACACACATATACATATTTGTAACATTTTTTGCTGATAAATGAAAATAAAGGGAGACTATTATAGATCTATTTTGAGCTATTTTGCTCTCGTCAGATAGCCATACCCGTAGTGGGATTTGAACCTGGGCAGTCTGCTTGTAAGGCAGAAGTGTTAAGCTCTAGGCCAGGTTCTCTTCCCTATATATATTCTCTTCCCTATATATAAAGCAAATTGTTTACTTTAAAAAACAACAACACAATTTCATGTTCCTAATTTCCCTACCTGCATTGTTAGCTCCTGGTCAGATTATTCTCATTCTCATTCTCATTCTCATTCTCATTCTCATTCTCATTCCCTCTCTCTCTCTCTCTCTCTCTCTCTCTCTCTCTCTCTCTCTCTCTCCTCTCTCTCTCTCTCTCTCTCTCTCTCTCTCTCTCTCTCTCTCTCTCTCTCCCTCCTCCCTCCCTCCCTCCCTCCCTCCCTCTCCCTGCCCTTCCCTCTTCCTCTCCCTCTCCCTCTCCCTCTCTCTCTCTCTCCCTCTCCCACTCTCCCTCCCTCCCTCTCAACAAATACAACTGTTATTATGACCTACCAGTTTATGGCATGATGACTCCATGTAATGTAATTAGTTATGTGAATTTTCTCAGCTAAATTCTGATACTAATCTATTTTTTCTAGCATTTTTTCCCTGCACCCCTGTCTAATTCTAATTATGGGATCCAATAAATGTTTGCAATCATAAATGACAATAAAATATGAATTCAAGCTTGTGTTTTCATTTTTCAAACAACTGATCTACAGTAACACTGAATGCCATGTTTATAGTGGCTTTTGATGTATATCAGCATTATGGTGCATGTTGAGTGATGAATCGGAAATGTCTTTAATAAATCAGAAGAGTGGGTTTTGATATTTATTCTGTTTTTGAAAATCTACAATGAAGCCACGGACAGTGTGATTTTGATATATTATAGATGCACTCTGAAAGGCTTAAGGCAATTATTTTAATTTTTATCACCTCTTACCTCTTCCAAACAGGACAGACCTCATCTTCTCTACTCATCCCCCCCTCTCTCTCTCTCTCACTCACACACACACACACACACACACACACACACACACACACACGCACACGCACACGCACACACACACACACACACAAACAGAGTATGTTGCCCTTCTGTATCAAGTGTAGAAACTAGCAAGAACTAGTAGAACTACCTTCAACAGAAAATTTGTCATGTCCACCAACTTATTAAGTCCAGAAACTGGAACAGGGACTGAAAAATAATACTGGATCCATGTAAAGTTTTGGTATTGGACTATTTAAATATTTTGAATTCAGTGTCTGCAGTTTTCACTAATTAAAGTTTATGGAAACTCTTCATGTGAATCCATATAGTTTTTCTTTTCTTTTAATAGCTCAGTAA
>JALIGW010000021.1:11109468-11141968 GCA_023053685.1 Diadophis punctatus similis
AACACAGAAGAGAAGAAAGCTATCTTAGGAAAAGTTGCACACACACACACACACACACACACACACACACAGAGAGAGAGAGAGAGACAGAGAGAGGGGGGGGGACGGAGGGAGGGAGGGAGGGAGGGGGGGAGGGAGGAAGAGAGAAAGAGAAGAGAATATGAAATGGAATAAGGAATAGAATAGAATAGAATAGAATAGGATAGGATAGAATAGAATAGAATAGAATAGAATAGAATAGAATAGAATAGAATAGAATAGAATAGAATAGAATAGAAAATAGAATAGAATAGAATAGAATAGAATAGAATAGAATAGAATAGAATAGAATATTAAATGGAATAAGGAATAACACAGCACAGCACAGCACAGAACAGAATAGAATAGATAACAGAGTTGGAAGGGACCTTGGAGGTCTTCTAGTCCAACCCCCTGCTCAGGCAGGAAACCCTACATCATTTCAGACAAATGGTGGTCCAATCTCTTCTTTTAAAATTCCAGTATTGGAGAATTCACAATTTCTGGAAGCAAGTTGTTCCACTGGTTAATTGTTCTAACTGTCAGGAAATTTATCCTTAGTTCTAAGTTGCTTCTCTCCTTGATCAATTAGGGAATTAGGGAATAGGTGTGATAGCGTCTGGATCATATATCTTTTTATATTGGCATTTTAATATAGATTTCTCTAAGGTCAAACTTCAGTAAATCCCGTAAACAATTCCAATGGCTTTTATGGATACTTGAGAATAATGACCATTTTAAGTGGCTCAATTCTGCCTTATCAAGCAACATTGAACAAGAAATACGGTAACAAAATGAAGATATTCAAATAACGTAGTATTTTTCCCCCTTTTTAATATTCAACTTTCTAGCTTAGCCTTATATTAATTTCCTGGGTCGGTTGTTTATTATTTTGTTTTCTTGTGTCGCCTAACTTTTTCTTTCCAACAGTACAAAACTTTAGTTAATTAATGAATGACAGGCTGATTGATAGTATTATAATATTGTCTTCAACATGGATTTATTCCCAATCCATTTATGGAAAGGAGGCTATAATTAGTCATCTGTTGAAGATGTATTAACATGATGGTTGGTTGTGTTCTTCAGCCAGATGTTTAGACTGGATTTGGCATTTTTATCCACCTCTTGAGTCCGTCCCAACAACCTGAGGTAGACAGATCTTGATGTCTGATGGTGTTAAAGATATTGTCACAGGATGTAAGCTGTTCCAAATAAAGCTGCCTTTTGCAATTGACTGATGGTGATTTTTGTCAGTGCTGATGGCGTTCAAGTGGGTGTTCCAGTTGTTTTGGGATTGTGCCAAAAATGCCTCTTACATTGGTACTCTCTTTCCTTTCTTTTGCCTCAGCCATTCTATTCTATTTTTTGTTTTATGATTTTTAGAGCCATGGTGGCGCACTGGTTAGAATGCAGTACTGCAGGCTACTTTTGCTGACTGCCGGCTGACTGCAATTTGGCAGTTTGAATCTCACCAGGATCAGGATTGACTCAGCCTTCCATCCTTCTGAGGTGGGTAAAATGAGGACCCAGATTGTTGGGGGCAATGTAAATATATACATTGCTTAATGGTGTAAACCACTTAGAGAGTGCTTGCACTATGAGGCGGTATATAAATCTCACTAATAAATAAATTGAGGGGGGAGGGGGAGGGACGTGGAGGGAGGGAGAGGGAGGAAGGGAGAGGAAGGAAAAGGGAGGGAGGGGAGGGAGGGAGGGGGAGGGAGAGAGGCAAGCCAAGATCATTCAGCTGGTTTTATGCTTAAGCCAGGACTAGAACTCACAGTCTCCTGGTTTCTCATCTGATGTCTTAACCTCTGCCCCACACTGGCTCTAGGATCAATTATCTCTAGGAGACCCAACAGCTTAAGGTGTTCTAGTAAAAGATGGAATGGGAAGTTGTACGTATCTCCATACATCCCTTTTTTTATATAAGAATCTCTGAAATTCTGGAATGTAATTTGCAACAACTTTCATGTCCCAGTGAGGCTTGAAACATCCATTTTCCCTTTGTCTTTAAAGGGCTACGCAACCAACTTGTATGGTAGTGTTCTTTTGATGTGCATGCTGCAAAAAAAAAGTGAAATAGACTTAGCAGTGTAGATCCTTTGATGCAATAGAACATCCTCACCTCTACTGTAGCAAATGTTCTTTGTGCACAGTTGATTTTGCTGATGTCAATCAAAGAGTTAGTGTTTATTTTCTCTTGGGACCTTCCGACGGCTGTACTCATGCATTTTGTATATCTATTCTTGAACAGAAACATGTTTTTTTACAGAAATATGACTGTGAAATTAGATCAATTTAGGAAGGAAAAAAAAGAAGCAGCAGCAAATATCTTGAGTTTTCTTTCGGTAGTTGGCTCTGGTTTTGATATTGATTTTGATCTAAGTATTTTCTACTTTGGGTTTTTTCCCCCTTTTCTCTTTATTAGATGATGGATGCCATCCAGAGACTTTCAAAATAGGAGTGGGTTTTAAGTACTGTAAATAAATCTAAATAAATACAGATTCCAATTTCTCACTTTCAGAAGGAAGACATCTGAGCTCAGAAGCTAAACAGGGTCAGACATGTACAGAAGTTGATAGCTACATCCAGGGGTGAAATCCTCCCGGTTCGGGCGGGCCGGTCGGTCGTCGTCGAGCCGATAGATACGATAGCAATCACGCGCGAGCCTTCCCCCACCCGCTTCCCCCCGCCTGCCTGGATGCCACCATTTGGGTTCTTTTACCCTCTGCGCATGCGCAAAGTGTTCTGCACATTCACAGAGGGTAAAAGAACCCAAATGGCGGCATCCAGGCGGGCGGGGGAAGCGGGTGGGGGAAGGCTCGTGCTGTGATAGCTATCGTCTCTATTGGCTCTATCGGCTCTACGACGACGGACTGGCCCACCCGAACCAGGAGGATTTCACCACTATCTACATCCAAAAACACCAGGTTTGTAAGATAAATTTAATTAAACTAACAACTGAGGAAAATAACTGTCAGAATCTCCATTGTCAACGTGGCGCCTTGCCGGGGTTCCTGCCTTGAAAGGGGAAGAGAAGGTGAGGCATTTGGGGCAATGCACATCTGTGTATCTAATGGTGGGAAATAGGGAGGGGGAGCTGACATGTGAAGAAGACCAGATCTATTTGTGCCAGTTATGTCAGGGGTGGGATTTAAGCGGTTTCAGACTGGTTCGGGCGAACCGCATGCTAATGTTACATCTGGTTTGCCGAACTGGTAGTTGCAAGGACTGGCTGGCCCCGCCCAACCCACCCCTCCCTGGAGTCTCCATGCAGCCCATTTTGGATGCCAGGTAAGTGCAGGGCCCGCGGGGGAGGCTCTGGGAGGGCGAAAAGTGGGCCTCCTGGAAGTTCTGGAAGTCCAGAAACAGGCCCATTTATGGCCTCTAGTGGGCATCTGGAGCCCAGGGGAGCTGTTTTCACCCTCCCGGAGGCTCGAGAAAATCCTCCGGAGCCTGGGGAAGGCGAAAAATGGGCCTCCCAGAAATTCCAGAAGTCCGGAAACTGGCCCATTTATGGCCTCCAGGGGGCTTCCGGAGCCTGGGGGAGGCTTGTTTTTGCCCTCCTGGAGGCTCGAGGAAACCCTCCAGAGCCTGGGGAGGGTGAAAATGCCCCCCACCATGGTGCAGGAGGCTGAGTAGGCCACGCCCACCATGGCCACACCCACCCAGCAACTGGGCAGAGAACTGGTTGCTAAAAAATTTGAATCCCACCTCTGGTTATGCTGGGTATCTTCAAGTTTCCCACAAGATCACAGCGAGACCGGATTGGCAATGAATTGGACATTGGGGAGGAGGGATGGGGGATGTTGGCTCTTTGTATCAATGAGGGAGAACTTCAGATGCCACCTCACCTTCCTGCATCTTTAGTAAAAAGTTCTTTTCACTTCAATCAATTGGAGTTGAGAGTCTGCTTTCCTAAATGATTGTTTTGGGGCAGGTCTGACAGCCACGGAAATCCATATTGTTGGCAAGGAAACAACATAGATTTATCCATAAAGTCACCTGGAGCTGAATTCAACTGGAATGATACTTTCACTTTCAGCTGACAAGCAAGGGTTTGAGTCATTCTACATTTTTTTTCCCATCAGTGCTTCCTTCTTGCTTAAAATCACTTAAGCCCGGAAGCAGGTTTCGCAGCAAACCAAATATTCATAGCTTTCAGGAAGAATACCACACATGTTGTCATCTTAAAGACATTAGATTCACCTAAACATCGGCATAGGAAGCCAAATCCAAATGGATCTTTAGCTTCTGCTCTGATTGAAGAACCAAATATATTTGATTCCAAAGGGTTTCTTGAAAATGTTGATAACCTTTATAAGGGATATAGTTGTTGTGGTGGTGTTGTCATTATTTCCAAGGCAGGTACTACAAATTTATGAACATTTCACTGGTTAAAACTAATAAGAGATTGTATTTGAAATAAAGTCAAAGAAAGCTCTTAATTCTTTGCTTGATGAATCTTTCTTCCTATTATCAAATGAACAGTGATGTGGGGATATAGCATTTTTTCCCCCGGATTCAGATAATCAAACCAGTTGCTTTATGCAGATTTTGATTGTTTGCTGATAATCCCTGGATGTAGTTTAAATAAGGCCAGATGCATTTTCTTTGATTTGCAGACTTTATTTCTCTTTCCTGTTCTCACTCATCACCTTTCCAAGACACCTGTCAGGGCCTGTTATATGTTCAAACAAGCATGGGAGGTACAATTTCTGAGATCACAATAAAATTAAACAGCTCAAAAGCATGAAAAATGTAATAGATCTTGGTTAGGTGTTGGATTAGAGATAGAAGGCTGCACAGTTGAGGGGATTCTTGAAGATTCCTTTGGGAAGTTTATACTAAGCTGGGATAACACTGTCTTTGTTGCCTAATTCTCAGCGCAGCAGAATTTTGACACTAGCCAACAGCATAGAACAGGTAGATTAGGGAAATGTTTTGGAGAAGACCAGTAATGTGATTGTAACTTCTGATTGTATGGAAAGAAAAAGAAGGTCATGGGGAAGAATGAGATAGATAGATAGATAGATAGATAGATAGATAGATAGATAGATAGATAGATAGATAGATAGATAGATAGATAGATAGATAGATAGATAGATAGATAGATAGATAGTTGGGTGGATGGATGGATGGATGGATAGATGGAGAGAGAGACAGAGAGACAGAGAGACAGAGAGAGACAGAGAGAGAGACAGAGAGACAGAGACAAGAGACACACAGAGAGCGAGAGAGACAGAGAGAGAGAGAGAGAGAGAGAGGAGAGAGAGAGAGGAGAGAGAGAGAGAGAGAGAGAGAGAGAGAGAGAGGGAGAGACAGAGACAGAGACAGAGACAGAGACAGAGACAGAGACAGAGACAGAGACAGAGATGATGGATGGATGGATGGACGGACGGACAGACATATATACATATATAGATAGACAGTGATAGATAGATAGATAGATAGATAGATAGATAGATAGATAGATAGATAGATAGATAGATAGATAGATAGATAGATAGATAGATAGATAGATAGATAGATAGATAGATAGATAGATAGATAGATAGATAGATAGATAGATAGATAGAGGTATAGATAAAGACAGACAGACAGATAGACAGATGATGGATGGATGGATTTTTTTTTAAAATACTGTTTTTAAATTTTATATTGTTTAGTTGTTCCTTAAATGTTGTACGCCGCCCTGAGTCCTCAGGCAGTAGGGCGGCATATAAGTACACTAAATAAATAATAAAGAAAGAAATGGATGGATGAATGGATACATAGACAGACAGATGGATGGAGAAATATGGAGATAGAGACAGATAGAGACAGAGATGATAGAGATAGAGACAGGCGGAGATAGGGAGATGAAGATGAAAATAAAGATAGATGGAAGGGAGGGAGGGAGGGAGAGGGAGAGGGAGAGATTATTACATCAGTTAAACATGTAATTTCTTTTATTTTGTTGTTTGGGATCAAAATAAACAGAGTGTACCAGTGTGGTTAGTTTCTTTCTTCCCTAAGACTTCAGTTTTTGGTTTCAGTTGAACATGACCAAACTGTTTAGTCTTACTCTGTTACTTTTGAAAGAATGTATGAATCAGAAAGAGAAATTATTTTTTTTAAAAATCCATTCAGGTTTTTTAATGATATAAAAAACTTATTGTATATCCGCAACCTGAACCCAATTGGCTGTTCTATACCTACCTCAGTTTATTTACCATATTGATAGATCACCTTTTTTTCTGGGAGCTCCGATTTTTGGGTAGATGGGTGGCATACAAGTTTGATCAATCCCTCAATCAATCAATGAATCCCAGTACATGTCTGCTTGTGTACACTTCTTTAAAATATAATTTCGCAACATGATTTTTATCACGAATTTTGATTATATTGCAAACTTTAATACATACTACATCTTGGGGGGGGGGGGAGACCAGAAAGAATTGAAGCATTCAAGAAAAAAAGAGAAGAAAGAGAAAAGTAAGAATATAGCAAAGAAAGAGCAACCTCTTGTACATTTCAAGATGTCTTTCATTGCAAAATTTGCATAGCCTTAAGCAAGATGAATCTCCAATGAACTTCTTGGGTGAGAGTTGAGATTGTATATGCCAGCGATGGTGAACCTTTTTTGGCTCGCATGCTAGAAGGGTGTGCATGTGCGCGCTAGCATGCGCACGTGTGCCCACGCTCATGCCCTTCCCCCACGCATGCACACAACCCCCCCTGCTGCCCTGTGCATGTACACAGGCCTCACAATGGACTCCTGAAGCCTGAAGGTGCTGAAAAATGGCCCAACGGGCCAACTGGAAGTTTGGAAACGAACTTCCGGTTGGCCTGTTGGGCAGTTTTTCACCATCCCCAGACTTCAGGAGGCTTCCCTGAAGCCTGGGGAGAACGAAAACAGCCAAAAAGAAGGGCCGAAAATCAGCTGACCAGCGCACGCATGTGTGCTGGAGCTGACCTAGGGCAATGCCTTGTGTGCCCTCCAATATGGGTCTGCGTGCCACCTGTGGCACTCATGCCATAGGTTCGCCATCACGGGTGTATGCTATCCTTGATGTTTGCAACACATTTATCTCACTTTCCCACAGTTGTTCATAACATCACTTGGCTGTTCATTTTTATCTCCTTTTTCACAACGATTTCCAAGGATATGTGTGTGAATTCATCAGCCATTTCTGCTAGGTGCACTTCTACTGGGTTGTTGTTGTTTTAGCGGCAAAGGGACTCTGAAGGTTACAATTTCCTTTTGTCAATTAAAAAATACTAACTCACCCTGTTTATCTTATCGTTGTCCCCAGCACAGGCATTTCTCTGCAGCACCTTAATATCCTTTTCTACCACCACCAAAACAAAAAAAAAGGAGGAGGAAAAATTTACATATTAATTATATCTTGTCTGGTAAAAATGAAACAGACACCTGTAATTATGCAGAGGTGCCTCACACTTAGGTGTTGCTAAATCAGTGATGAATGGGGGAAAAAAGAGAGCTCATTAAAATGAATAACAAATTTGCTGCATAATACATCCAGATTTGCTGAACGTATTAATTCAACGGTGTTGAAACATGCAATATTAAGAAGCATGTGTGAAAAAGCTTTCCACGGGACGATTTAAACAGTGGTGTCATATATAGATTGTTTAGTCATTTTCCCCCCTTTCTAAATAATTAAGATAGATAACAGACATGGAAGAGGGGGGGGGGGAGAAGATGTTTTTCTATTGCTTGATGTGGCTTGCTTTGGTCTGTTGTCAAGGTGCAGAATTATTTATATGAATTGTATGAAGCTGATGGAGAAATTGCCCTTCCTGTCACCAATGCAGAGCTTTGTTCAGCAGACATATTCTCAGTGTGCCCAGAGAGAGAGCCTCTACCTAGGTTTGAACTCATAGCCTCCTGATTTGAGGTGAGAGCTCCACCTCTACGCCACTGCACCACTCCTAGATAGAATCTGTAATACCATATAAAAATAAATGAGCACCAATAATACCTCCATACAAAATTCAAATTCCAGGAGACCCATGGTCCTTGCCTTAGTAGGACAAGCTGACATGGAGAGGAATAGGCAGGCCATTAAAAATATCAATTCCCCCCCCCCCTTTCTTTTCATGTGAAAACCCCATATTTGCAGATTTGCAAATTTCACCACCAGATCTATAGGCGAGAAGAAACAACTTCATATGTTAGCAGTTGCACAAAGAATCCAAATTCATCTACAGTCAACATCCACCAGTAGTGGGTTCTAAAAACACATTACTGCCGGTTTGCACGTGTGTGTGTGTGTGTGTGTGATGCTTCTGCGCATGCACAGAAGCAACCCGGGCGGGTGGGCAGAGCGTCCTGGGTAGGTGGGAGGAGCCTCCTGCTGCCGTCGCTACCAGTTTGCAGAACTGGGCCGAACCGGGAGCAACCCACCGCTGGCATCCATGTCTCAAAAGCAAGTATGGCTGCTTGTGACTCAGAGAAAGAGATGAGTAAATGCAATTCATAACAATGGGGAAGAGAAGAAAAGATGAAAACAGGGTTCCTCTGAACAGAAGAATAAAATGGCTGGGGTGTGTGTGGAAATCCTGAAGGGACGTTTTCATTCTGTATTCAGACAAACACATCTAGAGCTCCTACATTTGTTTTTGGGTTTATCTAAGAATAAGCTCATGATATATTCATAAACATGACAAATCCTTCTGGGAAATGGCACTATTTTGTGTAAAACACTTCTGACTTCCCTTCAAGTACTTCAAATACTTCATTTCAGAAGGAATTCCCATATTCACTCTGAATCGCTTCGGCATAAAAAAATAAAATGGTTGATGTCTCTGTGGTGAACATCCTTTCGTTCAGACTGCGACTTGATTGTGTTATAATGAATCTAATGCTACTGGATTGCAGTGTGGATCCCTTATTTAGCAATTCTTTCTTCTCATCCTTGTAGGATTTGAACTGCAGCATCTTCTCTGGCTAATAGATTAATATTCTTCATTTAGAAATCTTTACTTGGAAAATATACTCCAACTATTCAGAAGTAACATACCATCATCCTTTGCATCATTCTATCTATCTTATCTATCTATCTATCTATCTATCTATCTATCTATCTATCTATCTATCTATCTATCTATCTATCTATCTATCCTTCCTTCCTTTTTTCCTTTCTTTCTCTTTCATCTATCTATCTATCTATCTATCTATCTATCTATCTATCTATCTATCTATCTATCTATCTATCTATCTATCTATCCATCCATCCATCCTTCCTTCCTTCCTTCCTTCCTTCCTTCCTTCCTTCCTTCCTTCCTTCCTTCCTTCTTTCTTTCTTTCTTTCTTTCTTTCTTTCTTTCTTTCTTTCTTTCTTTCTTTCTTTCTTTCTTCTTTCTCTTTCTTCTATCTATTGAACTATCAATCTATCATCTATCTATCCATCCTCCTTTCCTCCTTTCCTCCTTTCCTTCTTCCCTTCTTTCCTTCTTCCATTCTTTCCTTCTTTTTTTCTTTCTCTTTCATCTATCTATCTATCTATCTATCTATCTATCTATCTATCTATCTATCTATCTATCTATCTATCTATCTATCTATCTATCTATCTATCTATCTATCTATCTACCTACCTACCTACCTACCTACCTACCTATCTACCTATCTATCTATCTATCTATCTATCTATCTATCTATCTATCTATCTATCTATCTATCTATCTATCTATCACTTCCTACCATAATGATATGGTTTAAAATCTCAATTAAGAATCTTATAAACATATGAGGATCTAGTTAAAAATCTTTTTGTGTCATTTATTCACAGTATTTTATATTAGAAATTGTTTTTGGTATATTTCTCAAACAACTAATATTTATGCTTAGCAATAACCTTCTTGCACATTAGACATACAGTTTTATCACCATACTTACATCTCTATTGACAATAGATGCAGAACAGTGAAACAAAATCTGTTTGTCCTTTGTTTTGCAAACAAAAAAGAAACAGCCAGATGGTAAGAAGGCCTACAAACAATAATATGTAAATAGCACTTCCCAGGATGTGCAAAATAATATTTAAAATTCAGAAATGCTTCTTGCTTTTATTGTTATCAGATGCAGATAGATTATTTTGTTACAAACTTCTACACATACAAAAAGTGACAGTAATTCTCCAGAAAGTTAAATAAAATTAGCTTCTAGTAACAGGAAGAGAAGCATGGTTGTTGTTTTTTATTAAATGATAGTAGAATGTTCATAGAAACATTAACAATTAAGTTGGTGACATTTCTTCTTCTTCTTCTTCTTCTTCTTCTTCTTCTTCTTCTTCTTCTTCTTCTTCTTCTTCTTCTTCTTCTTCTTCTTCTTCTTCTTCTTCTTCTTCTTCTTCTTCTTCTTCTCCTTCTCCTCCTACTCCTACTGCTACTCCTCTTCTATTGTCTCCATCTTCTATTATCTCCTCAAGAGAAAGTCCTATCATAAGACATCCAGGCCTTTAAGGCTACTTAGAAAACCGGAGGAAAAAAGGATCTGCAGTTCTGCTCTAAGCAAAAAACAAAAGAGAGAGAGAGAGAGAGAGAGAGAGAGAGAGAGGGAGGGAGGGAGGGAGGGAGGGAGGGAGGGAGGGAGAGAGAGAGAGAGAGAGAGAGAGAGAGAGAGAGAGAGAGAGAGAGAGAGATGGTTGACTTTGTCACAAAATAACGAGAAATGTCCCACTTCAAATCTCTGCAATCACAAGTCATGGAAAAGTCAGGAAGAGAAAGTGATGTTTAAGGAGGGTGGGGGAGGAAATTGAACAGGTTTTATTCTCTATGTCATTTCCAGGGTGATGGCAATAGAATAGGCAGTCTAGCAAATTCTGTTAAATTCAGGATTGGCAGCAGGGATGGTTTTCACTTACCTTACCTTCCGGTTCGCAAATGGGAGCGCGTGCGCGCACACTAGCTTCGCTTGCATGCGCCACCTACGGACATGAGCACGGCCTCCCATGCATACACTTCATTCATGTACAGCCTCAGAAACGTGTACAAATAGGATAGCATAGAGCCGACGCGGGTGGACTGGCCCACACGGTTCAGACCGGTTTGGGCGAACCAGTTCAGACCGGTTTGGCCGAACCGGTCCAAACCGGCTGAATTCCACCTCTGATTGGTAGCCTGTTACACAAGAGAATTTGCAACCAGGTCCTCTTTTCAGAGTCTCCATGGTCCAGCCTTTACAGATCTGTTGTCATGAACAGACTTTTATCTGATCCTCACAGATTAACAGAGTTGGAAGGGACCTTGTGGGTCATCTGGTCTAACCCCCCCCAACCCAAGCAGGAGACCCTACAACAGAGGTCAGCAACCCGTGGCTCTGGAGCCGCATGTGGCTCTTTCATTCCTCTGCTGCGGCTCCCTGTCACTCAAAATATGTGTCACAACTGCCAATGTGCGACACCCACTGACATGCAATTTATTAAACTTTCGACCCCCGGTAGGCCAACCATGGATAAATCCAAGAAAAGCAAAGTTTCAGAAGAAAACAGAATCTTTAATTCAACTATATATGCTAGTTTTGTGGCCGCTCAGGAAATAGTCAGGCACGGGAAGAGTTTTGTGGCTCTTGGAGTTTTCTTTTCTGTGGGAAATGGGTCCAAATGCCTCTCTGAGTGTTTAAGATTGCTGACCCATGCCCTACACTATTTCTGACAAATGGCAGTCCAATCTCTTCTTGAAAGCCTCCAGTGATGAAGCTCCCACAGTGATGAAGCTCCCACAACTTCCGAAGCCAACATTTACTCAATATCAGTAATTGGACTATACCACAAGATCCTCAGCTCTTCTCCAGTAGTATGTCAAGTTGCATCCAACTAGAAGGACTCATCAACCAGCATCAATATCATCAGTCATGTAGTTTTTAGCCATATGGTTTTCTTGGTAACAATATAGGAGTGGTTTATCATTGCCTTCTCTCACACAGTGGGAATTGATGTCTTTGCCATTGTCACTAATGTGCTTGTCTGCCTCCAGCATCTTCCTGTATCACAGCTGCTCAATCTAGGTGTCCACCTGCTGGGATGGGCAGCTGGGATGACCTTCACACCTTAGGAATTCATATGCTTGACAGGCACTCCTGATGTTCTACACTCATGCCTCCAAGGAACAACATTGTGATGAGGCAGCATATCAGGATTTAGATGAGATGCTTTTTATTTTTTTAAAAAAATCAGAATAAGACAAATGAAGAACAATATATGGCCATATATATACCACAAGGTATATAAAGATCTGTAAAGATGGAAGCTTCTTTAAATGCTGGGTAGCAACAACAGGGACTGAAAGCTATCTCCATGCCATGGAAATGCAACTGCTCCATTGGACATAGGGCATCTCCCTTCTTGACTACATCACAAATGACAACATTCAACAACATTTTGGTGTGGCACCAATTATAGAGAAGATGAGAGAAGGCCAGCTTCGCTGGTATGCACATGTCCAGAGAGCAGCACCTTCCACCATTGCTAAGACTGCCTACCAACTAGAAGTCAATGGCCAGTGACCTTGTAGGCATCCAAAAGAGATATTGCAAGACACCATCAACAAAGATAATGGTAACAAGGTCAGCCAATGAATAGGCATAGCAACTAAGTCAGCCAATGGGATTTAAACACTTCTGAGTCTGTGCAGAGAATCGAAACTCAAAACTTAAGCTTAAGGCTGGGTGTGATTCAGTCCACTCAGTTCTCTGGTCTACTCTGTACTCTCAGTCCACTCTGTGCTTGTCTGCTCAGATGAAATGAAACTAACTCTCATGCTCATGTTTAGTTGAAGAAATAATCTAGTTGTGGTATTTTGTGTGTGTGTGTGTGTGTGTGTGTGTGTGTGTGTGTGTGTGTGTTTATAAAGAAGTTAATGAATCCAGCTGAATAAGTTATCTGTGTGTGCTTCTGGAAATTGATTTTTCTGCAACAAACTCTGATAGAACAATTAACCAGTGGAATGATTTGCCTCCAGAAGTTGTGGATGTTCCATCACTGGAGGTTTTTAAAAAGAGATTGGAATGGTATAGGGTCCCCTACTTGAGCTGAAGGTTGAACTGCTCCCTCCCAACCCTATTATTCTATGTTATGGGTTCTAATTGAGAAGGTAAGATGTGTATGTAGGTGTAGGTATGGACTGAGGGCTAATCCAGCATTCTTGTGCGAGATAATGTTTTTTCAGAAACAGCGGTAGAAAAACAGATTTTTTTTGCTCATTTTGAATTATTCTTTCTCTCTCAAACTGCATCTGCTGTCAGGTCATTTCTACAAAACCCCTGACAAACATTGTTTAGTGGCCTTTGAGGTGTCACTTCCAGAGTTACCGTAGGAAACCCCTGAGCTGGAATTCAGCAGGATGCCCACCAAGTTGTAACTGCCAAGTAAAGGTATAACATCACCAGCGGTGGGTTGCTCCCGGTTTCTTACCTCCACCCACCTGCCCTGGATGCTTCTGTGCATGTGCAAGGTCACGCACAAACCCGTGGCAAACTAATTCAGAACCCACCACTGAGCATCACCGATGTTGTGTCCTGGGATTTGCATGTTAGCTGAAATGTTTACAACCAGGTCCGCTCTATTGAGCAGAGAAGGTAATCTCTGATTGGTTCTTCCCAGCCGGGGCTCTCTATTTAAACTGGAGCCACCGGCTGGGCTTTTGCTGTCGTTGCTCACTGTAATCAATAAAGAGCTGAAGTCACTCAACCTGCCTCCTGGCTCTTCAGTATTGGAACTCAACAACCTGTATCTACACAGCAGTTATGGGCTCATGAACTTTCAAACAAATTTGAATTTTGGTAAGACTAAGAGATGTCAAGAATATAACTTATGTTTTGGAGGGACCTTAATCTCTAGATTTAAGTGTAGAATTTGATTTACATAAATGTCATCTAATTTTTTCGCTTTCCTTTTCCTACTCCCTCCATCTTTTGATCTTCATTAACAGCAAACCATTATGATCTGCTTTGGGAATGTATATACAGTTTTCTCCTCTAATCCCAGTTCCCAAGAGATAATGTGAAATTTTAATTTATCAAAGCTCTGCATAGCCAGTGTGTTGTTACAGATGTGATGTTTAACTGTTTGTGTTAATGTGTTGCAACTCCTACATCTTCTATGTCTTCCAGAAAACTATTTTCTTTTGATGTGTGAAAAATATTTTTTTTTCTTCCTCTTTCTTTTAACAACTTCCATTCCAAAACAGTAACTGTTAAAAGAAACTGTCTTGGTAGCACTCACCAAAGGCCAAATTCATAGTATTTGAATGTATTCTCTCTAAGAACAGACAAAAACTGCCTGTTTTGGTTCCTTTATAGTAGCTTTTTATAATTATATTTATATAATAATACTTTGAATCATTCCAGTATCACTTCAATATCAGTTACTAATGTGATACAGATATAGATCAATTCAAATTGGCACCTATTTTTTTCTTCTCTACATTTCTTTTAATATGCATATTATAAAATGCATTTTAATATTTTACACTAATATAATACTGACCCCCCTCCACTCCTAATCCCCATTGGTAATTCAGAGGATTGCCATACTCAATGGTATCAGAACCCAGCTGAAAAGGGTTTAGATGATCCCATTTTTTTTCAGGCTCACAACACAATCAATGTTTTCTAAAACAAGGTTGTTAAACAGAAAACAGTATCACGAGAATGGAGACCGAAGACTTCACTGGTCCACCAGAATGGTTTGAATAACACTACAGAATGAATCTGCCCTTCTTCAAGAAAGACCAAAATGAATATTTCAATGTTCCATACAGAAAGTGGATGGGATGTATTGTTGATGTTATATTGAGAAGATAAATCATTGTAATTCTAGCATACTTTATGTTAGAAATAATGAGCAAGAAACCGATGAGCTCATGATCATGTCATATTGCCCACTGAGATTTTTTTTTAAATGTTCCTAGGTAAGGTCTTAGAGTTTACAGCAATTAATAACATTTAAGTTAATTTCTACATAGGAGATCACTAGAAAATACCAGAGGTATGGAGGAGATTGGGAAACATCTCAGAGAAGGTAATGGAAGCCAACTTCTGTACAGTTTAGATATTGTTGAATAGAAGAATCTTCAGTCTTGTCAATTACTGGACAATCCTATGACTTGTTGGGTTATTCTTTGAGAGAAAGGTAGTGCAGCCTGATGTAACCACAATCAACAGTGGAGACACCATCTTTCTTTCTTTCTTTCTTTCTTTCTTTCTTTCTTTCTTTCTTTCTTTCTTTCTTTCTTTCTTTCTTTCTTTCTTTCTTTCTTTTTTCTTTCTTTCTTTCTTTCTTTTTTCTTTCTTTCTTTCTTTCTTTTTTTCTTTCTTTCTTTCCTTCCTTCCTTCCTTCCTTTCCTTCCTTCCTTCCTTTCCTTCCTTCCTTCCTTCCTTCCTTCCTTCCTTCCTTCCTTCCTTCCTTCCTTCTTTTTTTCATTTTCTTTGTCTCTTTTTCTCCTTCCTTTCTTCCTTTCTTCCTTTCTTCCTTCCTTTCTCTCTCTCTCCATTCTTTCTTTCTTTCTTTCTTTCTTTCTTTCTTTCTTTCTTTCTTTCTTTCTTTCTTTCTTTCTTTCTTTCTTTCTTTCTTTCTTTCTTTCTTTTCCAATGCTGTACAGTTCTGTAATTATCTAAGAAGGGTATATATCACAAATCAAAAAAGAGGCTGCAGTGGCAAACAAACTTCAATAATAAGTCTAGATTTACTTATCTGAAGGATAAACCACAGGCAGGCAAAAAAACCCAACAACTCAAGAAAAACAATAGGAATGGGAGAAACTTACGATTTCCTGCTGGCTTCTCCATTGTTTTTGCTGGATGAAAATAGACAGGGAATGTTGGAAATTGCAATAATGTGATCACAGGGATATTGCAATGGCCACAATGTCATGGTTTCAAGTAATGCTGCCAACCAATTCAAGACTTTGAGGCCTTGGCTTTCTCAAAAATCTGGTTTATTGGGTACATCATATTGGCACGGTCAAAGGTGAAACCAACACTGAATAATTCCCATGTTTTTGGTATAATAAAAGAATAGATACTATCTACCCCTCTCATGTCACAGGTCACGTTAGCCAACCAAGCAGGTAATGAACTTCTCAGCACTCCCTCCTGCCATTGCTAGGGTTGATTTGCCCTTGATTCTCAGGAGCCTTATCATTGTTATGTCTGGAACATTGAAGGAAAACATTCTACATTCCATAAATCCCCCTCCCCCCATAAGTATGGCAACTAAGAAATGAAGCAAGAAAAATATGGCTTCAGCTAGAGTCATTTTGAAAGTTGACACACAACTTTCTGAATAAAACTGGCCTGAACATTGTAGAGTTTTCAATTCCACAGGATTAACAGGTCCTCGATTTGTGACACATATTTAAGTTAGTAGATTTTAGGTACCTTGATTCAAAAACTGTTGCAATATAACACACCATTTGGGCTAACTCTGCTCCTGAGAAAACCATTGAAGATCTATATTTAGGCCTTATGTAGTCTTTAGTCTGAGAGAACCAATTGCTAGACTGAGAAACCAAACATTGCACAGAAGAACTGCTATCTTTAACTTTAAGTGTACAATCTGACAGAGAAAGATTCGGCAGTCAGATTTTATTCCAATTTTGTGCTCAGTCATTTCCAGGAATAGCTCATAGCTGTTTGGGCAAGAGAGGGAACTCAACATTTGATTCAATTAATCTTGCGAAGGGAAAAAAACACAAAACCTGAAGTGGCTTGTTTTTTGAAGGATTTTTGCAAATACCTACTGAGTTAGTTCAATATCTCTAGCTGTGAAAAAGTAAAAGAAGAAAGAAAAAAGAGGAGAGAAAGCAATTGCGAGGAAAGCTTCCAATAAGCCAATATTTCAGGGTGGAAGTTTGCAGCAAGAATGCCTTTGCAAATATAATAAGAAAAAAGGGGAGAAAAACAATGTGTGGTTTAATATGCATACTTCTTTAACACAGAGAAACGGAAGCCCCACTGCCAGAGCAATCAAATGCTTGGGAGTGAAATAAGCTTCCAGGGATTTTTGGCTTTCCAATCCAAACTCCCAGGTATCTAGATTTATCTGATTAACTGCTCTTGGAAAGCAGAAGACGACAGTAGATTAACTTCCTATCCATTCCAGCCAGAATTTTTTACTGTTTTTTTTTTCTGAACCTGTTAAATGTTCAGAAAATGTTTCATTTAAATGTTAAATGAAACATTCAGACTGAATTTGGTTCCCCTTTCACTTAAATGGATAGTCAATATTTTTGTATGCACTGGCCCAGGAGTAGTATTCCCTACCAGTTCGCAAATGTTAGCGTGCGCAACTTCCCCGCATGCACACGGCCTTTTGCGCATGTGCACAGCCTTCCACACATGCGCCGTGGCTAGCATGCATGTGAGCGGCTAGAAAACATGCCTAAATAAGACGGCAGGCCCACCTGCAGGTCGCTAGTACCAGTTCGCCCAAACTGGTCCAAACCGGCTGAGTACTATGTCTGCACTATGTCTGCACTTAATAATAATAATAATAACAGAGTTGGAAGGGACCTTGGAGGTCTTCTAGTCCAACCCTCTGCCTAGGCAGGAAACCCTACACTACTTCAGACAAATTCAGACAACTTAAAAACTAAATAACCAATTGAATTTGCCCCGCTCGCCCAACCAGCAGCGATGGCAGGCTGGCCATGCCCCTGAACCAGTTCTCCGTTCGCCGCTTCCTGAAAGCGGCATGCACAGAGGGTCATTTGTGCAATGTGACATGGGCAAAACGCGCACTTCCAATGCGATGCAAACTGGTAGGGAACGTAAGTAGAACCCACCCCTGCTCGTAACCATCCCAACATCCTTCATAACATGGTTCCTCTGCGGTGACCTAGAGGTGGAGCTCTTGCCTCACAATCAGCAGGTTGTGAGTTCGATCCTAGCAAATGTAGGGTCTCCTGCATGGGCAGGGGGTTGGACTAGATGATCTGCAAGGTCCCTTCCAACTCTGTTAATCTGTTAAATCCTTCGAAGATCATGCTTGTTTAACATCAGAGGTGCTTGCCTCAATTTCTCTTAGTTCAGAACTTCACATAATTTCAAAGCTTCCATTTGAAGCTTGCCTTGGCGATTCCTGCAGATAATCTGTTCTAACACGTTTTTTTTACTGTTGAGGTGGCTATGATACTGAGCAAGGGGAATAAGGGAACAAGATTAAAAAGATGCTGGCCAATTCAATTGTTAAGGACAGTGGCTGGGGAGAAAATTCCAAAGACCACAGTCAATTTTGGTTCAAGTCTGCATTTATCTTTACTCAGTTTGTGATCAACAGTACAGCCATGGACCATATTTATAATCTTTCTGTGGTGAAAGGTTTTAGATACAGTATGTGCTAGGAATATAAAATCTTGCTCTCCTCCTATTATTTTGACTTTCTATGAGCTGTGTGATCCAAGAAAGGTCTGCAGTGAAAACCACATTAACACCAGCAATCAGCCACGATCAGAGGAACAAAAATTGGAAGCACCAGCAGAAACATTCCTATGCGCAATCAACACCCAGATGAGCATAGATTCACACTAAGATTCACACCAGATCAACAATCAAGAAATAAACAATACCTCAATCGAAGAACTGCCAAACAACTTAACAGTAAACCATCTAAAATGCGATCTGAGTGCCAGAGCCCACTGCAACTACATAGCAAAGAAGGCATTAAGAGTGGTTAACCTAATCTTGCGCAGCTTCTTCTCTGGAAACATTGCAATCTTAACCAGAGCATACAAAACATTTGCTAGACCGATTCTTGAATACAGCTCATCAGTCTGGAACCCACACCACATATCAGACATTAACACAATTGAGAACGTCCAGCGATACTTCACAAGAAGAGTATTACATTCCTCTGTTCACAACAGAATTCCTTATGAAACCAGACTTGAAATTTTGGGACTTCAAAATTTAGAACTCCGCCACCTTCGATCTGACCTAAGTGTAGCTCACAAAATTATCCGCCTCAATGTCCTCCCTGTTAACGACTACTTCAGCTTCAACCGCAATAATACACGAGCTCACAATAGATACAAACTTAATGTAAACTGCTCCAGACTTGATTGCAAAAAATTCGACTTCAACAACAGAGTTGTCAACGCCTGGAACACTTTACCTGACTCAGTAGTTTCTTCCCCAAACCCCAAAAACTTCAACCTCGGATTATCTACCATTGATCTCACCCCATTCCTAAGAGGTCGGTAAGGGACGTGCATAAGCGCACAATCGTGCCTACCGTTCCTGTCCTAATGTACACATATATTCTTACCTCTTTTACTCTTATTCATGCTTGTACTATTACATATATATTCAATCATGTTTTACTGTTTATACTTTGCTTACAATTATTTATGCTTGACAAATAAACAAATACAAATACAAATACAAACCAACCAAAGAACTAATGAGACTAACTCCCAGCAACACCAACAGGGCAAGAATATAAATTGAGAGCAAACCCCACTCCTTACTAGCACTGATGATGTTACCTAGTTTGGTAATGAAACATCTACAAGAAAACAACCAAGCTCAGAGAACACCAAGGTCCCCTCACTGTATAAAATTGTTTTGCTTGGTCTAAATGTAGTTGTATCCTGCATTTGATGGTTTGGAAAATCAGTGGAGGGCATCTATACATTTGAAGGTATGCAATTCACTTCCAATGCCTGCCATGAATTTGTTTTGGACCAGTGATTCACGGCTGTAGTGTAATGAATCCTGTTGTATAATTCAGAATTTGAGTAAGGATTAGAACTAAATAATGCATGCAGCCTTACTTTGAACTTTTGAAAGTCCTATAAATACACTTCAGAAGGTTAAACAAATATTACATGGTATTATTAATGAGCAATATTAGATCTCTTTAAACTCTGCCGAAGTTTTATCTAAATCCATTCAGTTCCATTTATTATAAATAATTCATTCTTAGGCCTGATTCACATTCCACAAACTATAAACTATAGGCATCTTGTGTAACCTTGGAAATATATTTGAAGTTCTTACACAATACAGTAAATCATAGGTTCTCATTCTTTTATTGAATTTAGTGGATAGGTGAATAGACACATCTAAGGAAGACATATTGCATTTAATTACTTTTCTTTATTTAATTTTAAAGTCTATAGGAATAGGCAACTAAAGCAAAGCTGAATAAATATATCTGCCCTTCCCAGAAAATGGAGGAAAAAGGAGAACTAAGAAGTGAGTTGGGTTCAAGCTCAATTCATTATATTTCTTATGTCATTCAGCATTCATGTTTTAAAAATATTATAAATGGCATTTAAAAACATTCACAGGGAAAATTATTTGCGTCTTTCCTGATCTTCACATTGTTTCATTTTTTTTTTAAAAATATTTGAGTGTCAATCCACACTGTAGCTTCAAAACTGTGAAAGGAAATACGTTACTAAAATGCGAACTATGCTGGAAAAATTTATCTCTATTTCTAATTAAACACAATAATAAAGGTTGAATATAAGGGAAGGATGAACATAATAATTTCTGGACAGTATTTGGTTTACACCGATATATATATACCATATTTTTCAGAGTATAAGATGCACCTTCCCCCCCCTAAAAGAGGCTGAAAATTTGGGTGCGTCTTATACTCCGAATGTAGCTTTTTTCAAGCTTCTTTTTCCAGCCCTAACGAGGTGCTAACGATCTTTCTGGCTCTTCCCAGCTTGTTTTCATTGCTACTCCCTGTGAAAAAATGTTTTTTCAGCCCTAATGAGATGCTAACGATCTTCCCAGCTTGCAGGATTTTTTCATTCCTACTCCCTCCGAAGAGGGTTTTTTTCCCAGCCCTAAGTCTTTGCAGACTTGTTTTCATTGCTATTCTCTCAGAAAAAGGTTTTTTCAGCCCTAATGCGGTGCTAACGATCTTCCCAGCTTGCAGGATTTTTTCATCCCTACTCCCTCCAAAGAAGTTTTTTTCCAGCCCTAAGTCTTTGCAGGCTTGTTTTCATTGCTATTCCCTCTGAAAAAGGTTTTTTCAGCCCTAAGTCTTTGCAGGCTTTTTTTCATTGCTACTCTCTCTGAAAAAGGTTTTTTCAGCCCTAACCAAGGGATAAAATAATGTGCTGAAGCTGACCAGACTAAGGACGCTAGCCAGATGAATACCTGGTAGGTAGATTCCCCCCCCCTATTTTCCTCCCCCAAAACTAAGGTGCGTCTTATACTCTGAAAAATACGATACATATTTCTCTTTTTCTCCCTCTCCATTAAGTTAATATTTTTCCACTGTTTTTGTGTGATGTTTTTACAGCTTCCAAGACTTTCTTCTTAATATTAATAAGGAAAAAGGGAATGCATACACAGAAACACACAACAAAGAGAGACATCAGAAACAGGCCCAGTATCTCTATACATTCCTTTCTCTTAAGCAAAGCTAACGAAAATGAAAAATGAAAAAAAAGGAACTCTTCATTTCATGACAAAATTACAGCATTTGCCAAATATTATTCTTTGTGGAAGAGTTTCAAATTCCAGATGAACATTTTAAGTACTTTTCCTTGCAAACATTTTTCCTTTCCTCTCCAAGACTAAGCGTAACATTTGTCAGATTGTTGTATCTGAAAGAAGAAGAATGTGGGTTGCAAAACATTGATGTTAGCAGGCAAACAAGACATGTTCCTTTCCTGGTGGACTGAGGGATGTTGAATAGGTTGTAGATATCGCCTATTTCTCTGAAGATGAACCGCTGCGTACAAAACATCTTTCCCAATAGTTATGGATCTCAGATTCCTCATTCTGTATTGGTTTTATTAACCTGGGTGGGAATGAATAGTTAGTAAGGTAAAGATAAATGTTTCCCTGCCAAGTGTTGTCTGAGTCTAGGGGGCAATCTCCATTTCTTGGCTGAGGGAGCCATGGTTGTCTCTGAAGACATTTTCCATGGTCATGTGACCAGCATGGCTATATGACAAAGGTGCATGGAATTCTGTTACCCTCCCACTAAAGTGGTACCTATTAATCTACTCCCACTTAACTCCAAAATCTCAGGGGCTGCCACAAAGAATGGAATAGAATAGAATTCTTTATTGGCCAAGTGTGATTGGACACACAAGGAATTTGTCTTTAGCGCATATGCTCTCAGTGTACATAAAAGAAAGGATACATTTATTTATTTATTATTTATTAGTGAGACTTATATACCGCCTCACAGTGGAAGCACTCTCTAAGCGGTTTACACCAGTAAGCAATGTATATTTATATTGCCCCCAACAATCTGGGTCCTCATTTTATCTACCTCAGAAGGATGGAAGGCTGAGTCAACCTTGAGCCAGTGAGATTTGAACCGCTGAACTGCCGATCACAGTCAGCTAAAGTAGCCTGCAGTACTGCACTCTAACTGCTGCGCCACCTCGGCTCTGTAAGAATCATGATTCTTTGTCAAGAATCATGAGGTGCAACACTTAATGATTGTCATACAGTACAAATAAGCAATCAGGAAAGGGAAGGAGTCAAACTATTCTCCAAAGCACCTGAGGGTAGGACAAGAAGCAAAGGGTGGAAACTAATCAAGGAGAGAAGCAATTTAGAACTAAGGAGAAATTTCCTGACAGTTAGAACAATTAATCAGTGGAACAACCTGCCTCCAGAAATTGTGAATGCTCCAACACTGGAAGTTTTTAAGAAGATGTTGGATAACCATTTGTCTGAAGTGGTGTAGGGTTTCCTGCCTGAGTGAGGATCGTCAACAAGGTCATGATCATCTAGTTTGTATTTTGTTTTCTGATTATTTTTGCCAATGTGTAAGACTGAGCATTTGTTGATTGAGATTTGAAGTTGCCACTTGTTTGACTATTAATCAATTGTTTAACTAATCAACCGAGCCAATTAATTGTTCTTCTCCAGCACTTTCTTCTCTTGGGGATCAGCATGAGTACTTTCGGATGCTCTTGGGCAGCAGTTTTCAACCTGGGGGTCGCGACCCCTTTGGGGGTTGAACGATCCTTTCACAGGGGTCGGGAGACTTCGGCCGGATGCCACCATTTGGGTTCTTTTATCCTCTGCACATGTGCAGAACGCTTTGCGCATGTGCAGAGGGTAAAAGAACCCAAATGGCGGCGGCAGGGGTCGCGGCGCTAGGTGTGGCGGTGTGGCAGGTTGTGGCGGGGTCGCAGGTCGCGGCATTAGGTAGGTTGAGAACCACTGCTCTTGGGGATCCACTCCTGCACTTTAGTGATCTTTGTCTGGGGAATCACCCGGCTTCACAGGGGATCTCCTCCCTTGCCTCGCAGGGAATCGCCTCGCGCTTTGCAGGGGTTTTTCCCTCTGGGAGCGGTAGCCTTCTCTCCACGATTTGAGATACGGCCTCACCTTCCTTAGGTGGGATTGTAATTTGGGTCCTTCAACTAATTACCTTTCTAATTAGCTTTCTGGACTAATTACCTGGATCTTTTGCTTCCTGGACCCCTTGATTTGCCCTGCTGGATTTATTGCTGCGCAGCCATGGTGTACACAGCGTTGGGCTGGACTATTTGCAGCCAGAGGCTGCTTGAGGTGTGTATGGGGGTTTGTCATCACTTTGCTCTGGGACTTGCCAGAAACGTGGGAGCATTTGGGGAAATTTGAAGCAATAAAGGGGTGGTTTGAACTGCAGCTGTTTGTGTTATTTCTGTGCCGTGCCCCGGGTTATCACAAGTTTTCTTCTCACTGACTATCAGTGTTCATAAATCCATCATCAGGGGAACACTGCTCAAAAATCATACACATAGTAGGATAGCAATAGCAATAGCACTTAGACTTATATACCGCTTCATAGTGCTTTACAGCCCTCTCTAAGCGGTTTACAGAGTTCAGCATATTGCCCCCAACAATCTGGGTCCTCATTTTACCAACCTCGGAAGGATGGAAGGCTGAGTCAACCTTGAGCCGGTGAGATTTGAACAGCTGAACTGCTGAACTAGCAGTAGCCTGCAGTAGCCTGCAGTGCTGCATTTAACCACTGCGCCACCTCGGCTCAAGGATCACACTTGTTCTGCTTCTTTTCTGAAACCTGGAAGAGATGGAGTTAGAGTTAGGGCACAGCAAATAAGTGGGAGAGTGACTGAGATAGGTAGCTATAGACATTGAATAAATAATATATATATATATAAACAAACAAACAGGAAGGGGCATTGCAAACAAAGAAAGAAAGAAATATTGAGAAAAGAGCCGAGGTGGCGCAGTGGTTAAAGTGGAGCACTGCAGTTCACAGTTCGGCTGTTCAAATCTCACCAGGCTCAAGGTTGACTCAGCCTTCCATCCTTCTGAGGTCGGTAAAATGAGGACCCAGATTGTTGGGGGCAATATGCTGAACTCTGTAAACCACTTAGAGAGGGCTGTAAAGCAATATGAAGCGGTATATAAGTCTAAGTGCTATTGCTATTGCTATTGCTATTGCTATTGCTATTGCTATTGCTATTGCTATTGCTATTGCTAAAATAGCTGGCCTGCAGCAAAATATATCCAAAGGGATGGACTGAAGACCCAAAAGAAAGTTTCAGAAGGAAGTCTGAGAAAGTAAGCAAACTGGGAGGGTGATGGGCCTGAAAAAGAAATCAGGGAGTCGCAGAGGTGAAGACTCACCTTTGATTTGAAATCTTCTGCCCAAACATTACATGGAAAGCTTCTATTTTGCAAAATGTGGGTCACACCGGTGCCTTTTGCTCAACACAAGCAGAGATAATGAGAAGAGACACCCCTCGCTGACGGAACACGAGCTGCGGTGCGATTAATCCAGCTTGTTCTTCATCAAGCCGCCGCCGACATATTTGCTTGACGAACGTTACAAAGGGAAGACTAATTAGTATAATAAACTGATTAATAGAAAATAATGGAGCCCCTTTCCATTGCCGCCTTTCAGAAATTATCCTCTGTGACTTGAAAGGCAGCCAATTAGACAAACACAAAGTGAAATGAAAGGTTGGAGGGCAAGAAAAGAAAGACTCGTCCAACTCCTGGCGCACTATCGCATGCGACTTACCTTCCCATTTTGTCTAATGGCAGTTACATGTGCCATTTGGGAAGAAAACAAACTTCCGCTTCACTAATTAATGACATGTTCCTGTCAGTCATCTATGACTTTTCCCTCCCTTCTCTGGGAGACGAAAAAGCTTTTTCCCTTTGACAGTCCCTGCGCTTTTTCTAAGCATCAACTTTAAAACGTCACCTCAAAGTTTGGAAACTGGCATCGTGTGGCTATAAGGGAAAGCCAGTTAGACAGGACCTGATTTATTTTGGAGGTCCTTTTAGGTAGCAATAGCAATAGCACTTAGACTTATATACTGCTTCGTAGGGCTTTCACAGCCCTCTCTAAGCGGTTTTTAGAGTCAGCCTATTGCCCACAACAATCTGAGTCCTCATTTTACAGACCTTGGAAGGATGGAAGGCTGAATCAACTTTGAGCCTGTGAGGACTGAACTCCTGGCAGTGGGAATGCAGATTCACCTGCAATCCTGCATTCTAATCTCTGTACCACCATGGCTCTAATAAAGGTAACTGCACTCACTTTGGTGGCAGGTAAGGGTCACACAAGCAAGTCAACCTTGAGCCGGTGAGAATCAAACTGCTGATAGACAGCAGAATTAGATTGCCCTAATTCTTAATTTACCCTCTGCGCATGCACAAAGCGTTCTGTGCATGCGCAGAGGGTAAAAGAACTCAAATGGCGGTGTCCCGGCGGGTGGGTGGAGCATCACGCTGCCTTCGCGATCGGCTCTCTGACGACCGACAGGTAAAAGCGAACCGGGAGCATTTCACCCCTGGCTGAAGGGATACACAGTAAGTGAAGAATAGGATTGAGTTTGTAGAAAGTCAGCACCCACCCACCCTCCTAGAGAATGAAATATTTTGGGGAATATTAAAAAGGCAGGATTGAATATTTCCCCTTGTCACGATGTAAATTTTGATTGTCAGCTGAACTCTATGATTTAGAGATTCCTAGCAAAGCAAAGCAGTCAAATGATGAGTGAACTGCGCATGTACACATTCCATTCTATTACTCCTCCTTCTTCTGCTCCGGTCCTTCATTGAAGAAGGACATGTGTTAGACCGCAAAGATGTAGCTATTAAGATTTATTGTTTTTATATCTTTTGTCTCGAAATAAAAATTTTGTTATTTTTAGACTTTATACTCGAGTTTCATTTTGTTAAGGATTAGATCCAAAGGAAAAGATCTATCACCTCTAAGACTTATTTTCTCATTCTGTCACCCCTAAAGGAGAAACAAACAAACAAACAAATCTTAAGGGAGGCAGAAACCAGCCCCAGGCAGAAATTGAGGAGGTCAGCTTTTAGAAATGCAGAGTTGGTAATCCATTCAGAAAGACTGGGCCAGACAGAAGCTCCAGATAAGCAATTGGGCTGACAAGATTAACTCAGAGAAACACCTAGGATAATTTGCATTTCCCCTTCTGCCTATAGAGCCAGCCATGACCCCATAGGAATCTGACAACAGCTCTTAGACCAGTGATGGCGAACCTATGGCACGCGTGCCACAGGTGGCACACAGAGCCATATCTGCCGGCACGCGAGCCGTTGCCCCAGCTCAGCTCCAGCGCGCATGTGCATGCCAGCCAGCTGATTTTCGGCTCACGCGGAGGCTCTGGGAGGGCATTTTAGGTTTCTGGAGGGTCTCCGGGGAGGCAGGGAGCCATTTTCGCCCTCCCCAGGCTCCAGGAAAGCCTCTGGAGCCTGGGGAGGGCGAAAAACGGGCCTACCAGGCCCACCGGAAGTCAGGAAATGGGTCGTTTCTGGCCTTCAGAGGGCCTCTGCGGGGGCGGGGGAGGCTGTTTTCACCCTCCCCAGGCATTGAATTATGGGTGTGGGCACTCGCACGTGCGTGATAGCATGTGTGCACGCGCTTTCGGCACCCGAGGGAAAAAAGGTTCGCCATCACTGTCTTAGACTATTAAAGGACATTTTCTTGCACAGGAAGTTCAAATGCAAAGCCCAAAGAAGGTATAAAAACCCACCCACTCTCAACTCCATTTTGTCAGCTTCCAAGTTATTTCCAGCGGCTTTCTTCCAGCTTGAAACTGAACCAGATGGATTGAGAGATTCCCACAAGTAGCCTCTGATTCTTGGCCCTCGGAGTTCAAAAGTTGTATACTAGCACAATGTGACCTCTTTCCTTCCCTATAAGTAGGTCTCTTTGGTATTGTTGATGGCATGCTTTCCAAGTCATGCTTTTCGGAAGAAGCCCATTAGATCATTCTTATTTTTCCAAACACCTGTACAAGTTCTCCTTTCTACCTCTGAATGAAACTTCTTCACTGGGATGTGTAAGTCGTAAACCCTCAAGGATGAATGGAAACCACAAGAAATGTATTAACCAGTTGATTCCAAAAGAGGGAATGACGCCAATAGAAGAATGGTTGGTAAGAGCCATGGTGGTGCAGTGGTTAGAATGCAATTCTGCAGGCTCCTTTACCTTAATGTCCTACCTGTTAACGACTACTTTAATTTCAAAGTAGGGCTATCAATAGATACAAACTAGATGTATTCCGCTCTAATCTTGATTGCAAAAAATACGACTTCTGCTATAGTAAATGTCTGGAATACTTTATCTGATCCTGTTGTTAGTTTCTCTAACCCCCATACCTTTTACCTTAAACTGTCTACCGTGGACCTTACACGTTTCTTAAGAGGTCCCTAAGGGGGCGTGCATAAGCGCACCAGCGTGCCTACCGTCCCTGTCCTACTGTACCCATTTGTATGTACTCAATTTATGTGTTTATGGCTATGTTTTCCTTCTTTATATCCATTTATTTGTGCCATTTTTTCATGTGTCCACTTTCCTTGCACTTGTTGACAAATACATACATACATACATACATACATACATACATACATACATACATAAATAAATAAATAAATAAATACTTCTACTATGGCTGTCTGCTGTTTGGCAGTTCGAGTCTCAATGGCTCAAGGTTGACTCAGCCTTAAGCTATTATTGGAATTGCAGGATAAAGACAAATCAGATTTCTCCAAAACTTGGGTTAGTTTGTAGTATAGTTGGTTAAAACAAAACAAATATCAAAAGTTGCTATAAGCTGGTTTCATGAATCAAAGATAATAATACTTTGCTTTCTGTACAGATTAGAAGAATATAAGGAGATATTAATTTATTGATTTATCTTTTATTTATGCATTACAAATGAAATGAACAAATGAAATAGTTATTGAAAAAGAACAAATGGGTGACTCAATGTAACGATATTCGAATATATTATACTATAAAAGTAGAATAGAATAAGAAATGAAATCAATGTAAACTACAATTATATAAGAAAATAGCACTAATAAGCTGTAAAAAAATTGTTAATGTTATGTTTGTTTTTGATATTTATGTTCAATGTTGTAAGTCAAATGTATGTCTTATGCTCTTTGTATATATATGTGTGTACGTCTTTTTTTAACAGAAAAAACTAATAAAGATTATTATTTTTTTAAAAAAAAAATTGACTCAGCCTTCCATCCTTCTGAGATTCGGTAAAATGAGGACCCAGCTTGTTGGGGGCAATGTGCTGACACTGTTAAACTTAGAGAGGGTTGTAAAGCATATATCGTGAAACGATATATAAGTCTAAGTGCTATGGGAAAGACAATAGGACTTGCAGAGATGGCTAAGCCAACTACCCTGTTTAGAGGAAAGAAAGAAAAAAAATCTACATTTATTGCTGACTCGAAACCCCTTACATTTTTTTTGGGGGGGGGGCATGGAACAGAAAAAAAAATGAACCACCGATGACTTGTGCTGTTAATGATTAAGCAAAAAAATAGATAGTGGAAAAAAGGATTCCTTTGTTGTGAAGTGCATGAAATAAGAGATAATTCTGTAATCATCCTTGTATTTGATTTAAAGAAAATCAGAAACTTCTTGGTATTTCTATTTATTATTATTTTTTAAACGTTGCATTTTTATCTTGCTTTTTGTCTTTTTGCTTTTCCCCTTCTCGTTTCTCTTGCTTTCTAGGTTTGCTTTTGTTGTGGGGTTGTTGGTGTGTTTTTTTGGTTCTGTTCAAAAATGTTAGTAAAAAGATATCAGGATCCAATGAACTGGGAGGGCGAGTTACAGCAGCCACTGATGGACGAACTGCACAGGCTGAATACATCAACAGCCATAACAATGTCTCGTATGGAGCAGAGTCACTGCAACAGAAGGTTTATTACAATATGGACATTGGAGGTAGTCCATAAATGCAAAAAGCATCATGGAAGACCCTAGCAAAATGCACGGCTTCCTTTTTCCTTGTCAGCTGCCATCTCCCAGCTGCCGCGAAGTTAAAACAGAGCAATTCCCAAAAACCCTGTTGTTTGGCAACACTGGTTGCCACGGCAACGCACCACCGCATACCCTATCCCCTGCTCGCTGATCGCGACTGTAACCAGAATACTGAGTTTGAAATGTTTAGCATCTGAGATCAATGTGACAGCTTTGGAGGAGGCATTGAAAAAAAAATTCACCAGCTTGGAAGGAAATACAAAGCAGACGGGGATGTTTTTAAAGGGTGGCTGATGGGAATCTTTTTATTTATTTATTTAACACTCATGAATGTCCAATCAGCTGCGTCTTTAATAAGCTTTTTACAAGCTTCAGGGGTTTGTAAGGCCTAGGACAGCCTAGGTGTCAGAATCCAGTGACTCTGCCATTCAAAAGGAGAAAGGGGGTCTTGGGTTTGCTTGATCAGACGTTTACAACATATATCCGGGCCTCAGATATCTGGGAACCTCCTTATCTTAGGATAGGATTTATGAGGGGCAATGTAAGTCAGTTTGAACGGAAAGGGATCTGTGGAAACGTACACTCATCCGCATTCCCAGGATAGAGGACTTTCACACCTTGTGTATTGGTCTACATTTGCATTCTGCCTAATGGGGAGGGGCGCTAAGATTTAAATGTACTTGCCTTGCCTAGGGGCATTTAGATCTTGCTTTGAATGAATGGATTGTTATGACAGCTGCCAATAAAGGAATCCTTTTGAACTATCTGGCTCAGAAGTTCGTACTTTGTAGGTGGATGGGGAGGCAACCCTTACACTAGGTTTGGGAAGAGCATGCTGAATACACTGGAGTGCTTACACGGGTTTGTCTTCGTTATCGTTGTATAGCGGTAAAATTGGGATTCTCATATGAACAGTTGTTAGATACCTGGATTTGCTCCTGTTTGGAAAAGGATAGCATATTTATATCATAATCTCCCTGCCTTACTTGATTTCTAGTGTCATGGAAAAACCCAGGGAAAGAAACAAAAAACAGCAACACAAGACAATCATTCTTACTTTAAGATTCAGAGGTTTATTTCACTAATAATTTGGAACGTAAACAGCCATCCTAACACAACTTACCTTAATAACTCATTGCAATGAAGTCCATTGACATATTTATTTATTTATTTATTTATTTATTTATTTATTTATTTATTTATTTATTTATTTAAATGGATTTCTATGCCGCCCAACTCCCGGGGGACTCTGGGCGGCTCACAACATATCAGAATCCATTACATAATATAAGGTACAATAATTAAAAAATACAAAAATTAAAAAGAGTATCTCACATTCACAATCGGGGGGAGACCCATATCTAGTCTAGTTGGTCTCACTTTCAGCTGTGGCTAGGGGGACCTTTGCACAGATCCGTCTTGTGCACCAATTGTGACCCTACTTGGAGAGGGAGGCTTTGCTCACAGTCACTCATGCCCTTGTCACCTCATGGCTGGACTACTGTAACGCGCTCTACATGGGGCTACCCTCGAAGAGCATCCGGAGATTACAATTGGTACAGAATGCAGCTGCGCGAACTGTGGTGGGTGTACCGAGATACACCCATGTAACACCCATTCTCCGCCAGCTGCATTGGTTGCCCATTAGTCTCTGGTCACAATTTAAGGTGTTGGTTTTGACCTTTAAAGCCCTACATGGCTCAGGGCCAGGTTACCTTCAGGACCGCATCCTGCCACATACCTCCCTACGACCAGTTAGGTCCCACAGAGCAGGCCTCCTCCGGGTCCCATCAGCCAAACAATGTCAGTTGGCGGGCCCACAGGGGAGAGCCTTCTCTGTGGAAGCCCCATCTCTCTGGAACCAACTCCCACCAGAGATCCGGACTATCCCCACCCTACTGGCCTTCCGCAAAGCAGTAAAAACATGGCTCTTCCGGCAGGCGGGGTGAAGAGAGGATTCCCCCATGTATGAATGGTTTTAAATGTAATGTAATGTTTTTAAATGCTATTTTATTGTATCGTTCTTATCTCTGTTGTACGCCGCCCTGAGTCCTACGGGATTGGGCGGCCTATAAGAACTTTTAATTAAATTAAATTAATTAAATTAAAATGGAGTTGAGAATGGGTGGGTTTTTATAACTTCTGGATTCCTGTGGGGTCATGTAGGGGTCATGGCTGGCTCTATAGGCAAAAGAGGAAATGCAAATCCAAGGTGTTCTCTGAGCTAATTTTGTCAATCTTTTGCAATGTTTGTTGCGTATCTGAGTTTCTGTGTTGACCCAGTCTTTCTGAATAGATTACCAAATCTGCATTTCTAAAACTGGCCTCCTCAGTTTCTGCTCGGGGCAGGGAAACTGGGGCTGGTTTCTGCCTCCAATAAGATTTTTTTTTCATTTCTCCTTTAGGGGAAATATTTTATCCTGCCTTTTTTTAAAATATTTCCCCAAATATTTCATTCTTCTTGGGGGGACAACTTCCCACAAATGAATGGGAAAACACAGAGACAATGACTGGCATATCCTCAGGCCCCAATCCCCCTCTTGAAGCCATCATATAGCAATAGCAATAGCACTTAGACTTATATACCGCTTCATAGTGCTTTACAGCTCTCTCTAAGCGGTTTACAGAGTTCAGCATATTGCCCCCAACAATCTGGGTCCTCATTTTACCCACCTCGGAAGGATGGAAGGCTGAGTCAACCTTGAGCCTAGTGAGATTTGAACAGCTGAACTGCTGAACTAGCAATCAGCTGAAGGTCGCAATGCTGCTTTTAACCACTGCGCTATCTCAGCTCCTATACTTTTATGCAAAACATTTTTTTATCAAAACAATTTACTGAAAATCAAATCACCCCGTCACATTACAATAAAAAAGCAGATGCTGTTATCCACAAGAACTTAATTGCTTTAACCTAAAAATGATCACAAAAGTTCATGCATCATAGAAATACATAATTATGAATCTGAAAGTATCCGCTACAAATCTCACATTTGTTAAGAACACCCTAGCTCTTAGTCAAGCTTGGTTTCTTAGCTGTTCTTCTCCACTCCTGCATTATAGAAAGACTAACAGTGATTTATCTTACAGAACAGGGGTGGATTCTAACTTACCTCGCTGCCGGTTTGCTTCCTCCCGTGCTGCATGGGTGTGCTTCGTGCATGCACGCATGTGCCCATGCACAGTACCCAAAAATCCAGAAAAAAAGCCGAAAACAAGATGGTGACCGCATGCACAGTGCCAGAAACTCGGCTTCTGCGCAT
>JALIGW010000021.1:11146968-11162847 GCA_023053685.1 Diadophis punctatus similis
TTGTTCCGGCAGTATTTACCTCAGTGGCACGAATGTTGACATTTGACTACATCTGCTCTTTTCATTATTTCTTTGGGGAAGTGTAATACTGGAAATTTTATTAAGATTTCATTTCATGAAGCCACCTTAGAGTAAAGTAAGTAGAGGGCTCTCCTTTGCAGAGGAATGGACTGTTAATATTCAACAAAGAGAACGGCGTGGCCATCTAAATAAAATAATATTATAAACAGGCATTTCTTGATCAATCTTTGGGGGGTATTGTAGATGTAAATACAATGCAACAAAATACAAGTTTGTTGTGATTTGGGACATTTTGCTTTATGCCTCTGAGGTAAACGCGATTCTTTTTCTTGCTTCCATTTTTTTAATTGTATAAAATACAAAAAAGAAAAGAAAACAGGAAATTAAGGGAAGGGAAGGGAACGAGAAAGGGGGTGTGAAATACAAGGAGGAAGAGAAAAAGAAAAGAAAAGGGGGCATTGACAGCCAACTCTTCTTAGCACAGTACAAGATAAACACACTCCAACCTCAACTTTCTGCTTTTACATATTAATATATAAGTAGCCATTTCTATAACACCAAATCTTTCTAATCAACAAAACCAAAATCAGAGTTTTATATTTTTTTTCTTCACAAGCATAAATTCCAGAAGTGATATCCAAATAAGAACATATTTTTTATCTTTAAATAAAGTATTCAATTTAACCATTCCTGCTTTATCTTCCTTGCTGTGGAAATAGTATGTATTTCTATTTGCGCCTAGTAATCTTTGTGAACTGTCCCCATTTTTATTTACAACATTTATTGTATTCTTTCATATTCTTTGGCTTTACTGAAGGGTGTGTGAGTGAGAGAGTGGGTTTACCTCAGTGACGTAAATGATATTCTTAAAGAGTCTGTCGAAACAGGGGTGGGTTGCTTGTTCTTCGCGCTACCGGTGCGCTGCATGCACATTGCTATGTTTTGGCATGCGCGCGCACTACACGCGCATGTCCCCCTCACACGATTTTGCTTCCTGTGCATGCGCGGAAGCAAAATCTCCTGAGGTGACATGCGCAAGCATGCAATTTTGCTGGGTTTTTTTGCTTCCGCGCATGCGCAGGAAGCAAAATCAGCCCAAAAATTCCAAAAAAAAAGATGGTGCTGCGCGACAGACCGGTGAAGACGGCACCGAAGCTGTCGCGTGCAAATAGCACCATCTGCTGGCCACTACAGGTGCAGTAGAGTCGACCGCACCGGTAGGAACCCACCACTGTGTGGAAAATATTCCTGGGTTTGTTTGTGGGTTTTTTTTTGCTTCCAAATTCAAGGACATTTTCTTATTCTCTAAGTTTGATCTCAGATGAAAAGGAGGATCCGTAGCAGGAGGATTTGTCACAGGAAAGGTCTGATCACCTTGTTCTTTGGATTTCTCCTTCCCATGTATTACTTTACGAAAGGGAAACAACATTTCAGTTTTACCTTTAAATATCTTCTGCCAGCCTTTTCCTTCAGGGTTTCTCAACCGAAGGAAAATGGACATGGTTGTAAACCAGCCAGGTATCAATTCAGATAAAGTTCATTTTAAAATAATTTAATCCCTTCTCTTTAAAAAAAAGTAGACATTTGATATGGTGGGGCAGGCAGATCAAGAATTTAATGATTACTCGGTTCTTAACAATAGTTCGCTTTTAAAATATTCTTTCAAATGGCATTGTATTGCCATCTTAATTTAAGCAATGATTTGGGCGTTCTCTGGTGACTTTCTTGCTTCTTGGAAAGACTACATCTCTTAATAAAAAGTCTTATCTGTCTTGTTTGATGTATCCATGGCAACAGAAAGAGTATCCACAAAGCCATACGCCACAAAAAAAAAAAAACCTAATGCCTGTGATTTTTGATCCTTTAAGAACTATTCCCTAATACAAGAAATCTATCAAGGCAACCATACCTCCCTAAACCTTAAAAGAAAGTCTTTTAAACCTCCACGAGGATTCACGGGGAACCATTCTGAGTTCTGAAAACAGAGCTAAGTGGAAATTAAATATGGTACTAATCTTATTTTTTTCATGTAAGGAGATCAAAGAATACAGCAGCTTCCTATCCGAGTCTAGCATTTTTCAAGAGCATAGATAGCAGTGTCGAGAAATTTAAGCGATGTTAGGGTCTTAGAATTGGGGTGCTAGAAACTATCCAAAGGATACCTTTGTGAAAGGTAGCAGGGATTATGAAATCTGGCAGGCATTTTATTCTGAAGTCCTTGGTGCCCTCTGAGACATTTCATTACCCAACTAGGGAACATCATCAGTGCTGGCAGAAACTGATGATGTTCCCTAGTTGGGTAATGAAATGTCTGCAAGAAAACAACCAAGTTCAGAGAACACCAAGGACTTGACACTTCATCCCTGACACTACATATATTCTCCTTTACTGGAGATATTTTATTGTTTCAGCATCCTTTGATCCATCTTGCTGGGCAGCATTAACGAAAGGGGTTTTTTTGCTGATTTGCTTCAGAAAAAAATATTAATAAACTATGTTTTACTTTTTTAGAGAAAATAATTTCCTTTCTTTCTTCTCTCTTTAATGCAGAGATGTGTTCCTCCCAGTTCAGACCAGTTTGCCCGAACTAGTAGCGACTCGCTGGTGATGTCACGGTGATGTCCCAGAACCGGTTCGGTCGGTGCCAGTCCATGGGCGCTGCCATCTTTTAAAAAAAAAATTTAAATAAAAAATATTTTTTTCTTCTGAGCATGTGCAGAAACCAAGTTTCTGGCACTGTGCATGTGGTCGCCATCTTGTTTTTGGCTTTTTAAAAATTTTTTAAATTTATTTATTTATTTTTTCTTCTGAGCATGTGCAGAAGTTGAGATTCCAGCACTGTGCATGCGGTCATCATCTTGTTTTTGGCTTCTTTTTATTTATTTATTTATTTTTTCTTCTGAGCATGTGCAGTAGCCGAGTTTCCGGCACTGTGCATGTGGTCGCCACCTTGTTTTCAGGTTTTTCTATTATTATTATTGGATTTTTTGGCACTGCGCATGCGCACACGTGCCCACGAGTTTTGCCCACATGGCGCGGGAGGAAGCGAACCGGCAGTGAGGTAAATTAGAACCCACCCCTGCTTTAATGCAGTGATATTTTCCCACGTTTCCCCCCGCAAAACAGAAACAAGTAAATAGCGTATGAATTCAGATGTCTTTTAAGATTTGCAACTCTATTTGTGCAACAATTTCTATTAAAATAGTTCTGTAAATGTTGTGCCTTCCTTTGGGAAACTCCTGAATAGATGATTTAAAGATTGTTTTCAAGTTCTTCTCTTTCTTTCTCTTGTTAGATTAGTTTTCTCCTTAGAGAACAAACTCTAAAGGAGTAAAAAAAAACTCTAAGAAAACTAAACTTTGGGGCAATTGTTACAATTTATTCCCGATTAAGCCTTGCTAAGTTCAAAGGAAGTCATATTCAACTATCCTTGGAAAGTGGTCTAAAAACCAACGTTTAAATCATTTCCAGAAAGTCTGTTTGTCTCTTTTCTCCTTTCTCTGCACCCCCCACCGGGTTCTGCAAGATGAAGATTATTCTTTTAAAAAGAATCAATAACTTTTAATTAGTTCTCTATAACAAATCGTAAATTTGAGCAACTACTTTTACTGTAGAACTTGTTAGTACAGGAATGTTGGTGACCTGAGCCTCTTAATACTTAAAAGCCATAATTATATCGAGCACAAATTAATTTTCAGAATAAAGTCAATAGAAGTGCTAAAATAGACATTGTTCGGTCTCTTGAGCGATGGCAGCATCTTTAGACGAGAATTGGAAAATAACTTTTTTTTATTACTTTCAGGATATGCATTAAATACAGGTAATCCTTAACTGACAACAATTCCTTTGGTGACTGTTTGAAGTTGAAACGGCACTCAAAAAGTTATTCATGGCCTTTTTCACACTTATGACCATTGCAGGATCCCCGTAGTCACATGATCAAAATTCAGACACTTGACAACTGACTCATAGTTATGACGGTTGCAGTGTCCTGGGGTCATTGGATCCCCTTTTACGACCTTCTGACAAGCAAAGTCAATGGGGAAGCCAGATTCACTTAACAACCATGCGACTGACTGACTTAACAAACCGCAGCAAGAAAGGGCGTAAATTGGGGCAAAGCTCACTTAACAAATGTCTTGCTTAGCGATGGAAATTTTGCGCTCAGTTGTAGTCTGTAATTGTATTTGTTGTTGTTTAAAAAAAACCTATAAATCTATATTTTGCTTTTGTGCTATGCTGTTTATGTAGTGACAGTACTTCTTAACATTTCAGCACAAAATAAACAATTAGGCAGGATGTCTTGACTTATTTTAAAAAAAATCAGAATTGGATGCTGGTGAGCCAATTGATAATTGTATGTCCATTGATTAATGAACATAACCTCAATGGAGTGGCATATATACCACTTTATAATGCCTTGGTAAGGCCACACTTGGAATACTGCATTCAATTTTGGTCATTACAATGTAAAAAGGATGTTGAGACTCTAGAAAGAGTGCAGAGAAGAGCAACAAAGATGATTAGGGGACTGGAGGATAAAACATATGAAGAACGGTTGCTGGAACTGGGTATGTCTAGTTTAATGAAAAGAAGGACTAGGGGAGACATGATAGCAGTGTTCCAATATCTCAGGGGTTGCCACAAAGAAGAGGGAGTAAAGCTATTCTCCAAAGCACCTGAGGGTAGGACAAGAAGCAATAGGTGGAAACTAAACAAGGAGAGAAGTAGCTTAGAACTAAGGAGAAATTTCCTGACAGTTAGAACAATTAATCAGTGGAACAACTTGCCTCCAGAAGTTGTGAATGCTCCAACACTGGAAGTTTTTAAGAAGATGTTAGATAACCATTTGTCTGAAGTGATGTAGGGTTTCCTGCCTAGCAGGGGGTTGGACTAGAAGACCTCCAAGGTCCCTCCCAACTCTGTTATATTATTATTATTATTATACAATTGTATCACAGCGGCCAGTTGTTTCACCGGATTTGGCATTGATTACTAGTCGAGCCCCACCCAGGGGCCTAGGAAGTCGTAATGTATTTTCGAAGTATATGTGCGGAACCGAGCAGTGCGGCTTTCTGCATTTGACTGATGGTGATTTTGTCAATTTTGAGCTGTTTTAAATGTAATTCCAGTGCTTTTGGGATAGCACCCAGTGTTCCAATCACTACTGGAATTACCACTGCTGGTTTGTGCCATAATCGTTGGATTTCAATTTTTAAGTCCTGGTATTTTGCAATTTTTTCGTGTTCCTTTTCATCGACCTTGCTATCTCCTGGTATTGCAATGTCAATTATAGTCACCTTGTTGTTCTCGACCAACGTGATGTCTGGTGTATTATGCGCCAGTACCTTGTCTGTTTGTATACGAAAATCCCACAAGATCTTGACCATCTGATTTTCAGTGACTTTTTCAGGCTTGTGTTCCCACCAGTTTGTAGCAGTATGGATGTTATAATTTTTGCATAAATTCCAGTGGATCATTTGTGCAACAGAGTTGTGTCGTAATTTGTAATCAGTCTGTGCGATTTTCTTGCAGCAGCTGAGCACATGGGCTACAGTTTCATCAGCTTCCTTGCATAATCTGCATTTAGCATCATTTGAAGATTTATCAATTTTGGCCTTTATGGCATTTGTACGAATTGCCTGTTCTTGTGCGGCCAGGATCAATGATTCTGTTTCTTTCTTTAAAGTACCAGATGTTAACCATAACCAAGTTTTTTCACTGTCCACTTTGTCTTTTATTTTTTCCAGAAATTGGCCATGTAATGCTTTATTTTGCCAACTCTCCATTCTTGATTTTATCACATTTTTTCTGTATTCTTGTTTCGTCTGTTGGACCTTCAGTAGATTTTTGTTCTTTACTTCAATTAATAGATGTTCTTGACTTTCTTTTAAATAATCCGCCAATGCATGCTTTTCTTCTTCAACTGTTTGCTTTACTTGTAGTAGTCCTCTGCCACCTGATTTTCTGGGCAGGTAAAGTCTATCAGTGTCACTACGTGGATGTAAACTGTAGTGCATTGTCATTAGTTTTCTGGTGTTTCGGTCCAAAATGTCCAAATCAGCTTGTGTCCAGTTAATTATACCAGCCGTGTATCTTATGACTGGTATTGCCCAGGTATTCATGGCCTTGATGGTGTTTCCACCATTTAATTTAGATTTCAAAATTTTCCTAACTCTGTTGGTGTACTCTCTTCTAATGATAGTTTTCACTTCTCCATGTCTGATGTTATCCAACTGCAGAATGCCCAGATATTTATAGGCTTCATTTTGATTGCATTTAATTAATTGGCCATTGGGCATTTCAATTCCGTCACATGTAGTGATTTTGCCCCTTTTCATAGATACAGTGGCACATTTTTCCATGCCAAACTGCATTGAGATATCTGTGCTGAATATTAGGACTGTGTTGGTCAGTGATTGGATTTCTATTTCTGACTTTCCATACAGTTTCAAATCATCCATATACAATAAATGTGAAATTTTTTCAGCGTCTTTGGCTATTTGGTATCCAAGTTTCATTTTTTTTAAGATTACTGATAGTGGGATCATTGCGATGATGAAGAGGAGGGGTGAAAGTGAATCTCCCTGAAAAATTCCTCTCTTGATATTAACCATTCCATAGTTCTCATTCCCTACTGCCAACACAGTTCTCCATTGTTTCATCGCTTTTTCAGTGAATGATGTAATATTTTTGCTGATGCCAATAGTTTCTAAGCATTTGATGATCCAGCTGTGTGGCAGTGAGTCGTACGCCTTTTTGTAATCAATCCAGACCATATTCAAGTTCGTTTTTCTGTTCTTACAGTTTTCTAGTATCATTTTGTTAATTAGGAGCTGATCTTTTGTGCCCCTGCTCCTTCTTTTGTTGCCTTTTTGCTCTACTGGCAAGATGTTATTTGTTTTATTTTTGTCGTTTTGTTGGCTGGTCCACTTGTAGCCCACTTGTCGACGGATGTCCAGGGACCTCAACATCCGCCGCGGCCCTTGTTAACACGCATGACGACCGATGCGGTATAGAATTTTTCTTCATTTCTTTCACCATGTTATATGGGTTGGCGAGTTTTTTTTATGAGGCCAGGTTGCCAACCTGACCCCAACCCTCCTCCTTTCTCATCCGGGCTTGGGACCGGCAACAGCGGAAATGGGGGGGGGGGAAGCAATCTAACTGCCTGTTGATGGCAAAAGGCAGGATCAGGGATGGGGGGAAGCAATCTAACTGCCTGTTGATGGCAAAAGGCAGGATCAGGGATGGGGGGAAGCAATCTAACTGCCTGTTGATGGCAAAAGGCAGGATCAGGGATGGGGGGGAAGGAATCTAACTGCCTGTTGATGGCAAAAGGCAGGATCAGGGATGGGGGGGAAGCAATCTAACTGCCTGTTGATGGCAAAAGGCAGGATCAGGGATGGGGGGGGAAGGAATCTAACTGCCTGTTGATGGCAAAAGGCAGGATCAGGGATGGGGGGGAAGGAATCTAACTGCCTGTTGATGGCAAAAGGCAGGATCAGGGATGGGGGGGAAGCAATCTAACTGCCTGTTGATGGCAAAAGGCAGGATCAGGGATGGGGGGGGAAGGAATCTAACTGCCTGTTGATGGCAAAAGGCAGGATCAGGGATGGGGGGGAAGGAATCTAACTGCCTGTTGATGGCAAAAGGCAGGATCAGGGATGGGGGGGAAGCAATCTAACTGCCTGTTGATGGCAAAAGGCAGGATCAGGGATGGGGGGGGAGGAATCTAACTGCCTGTTGATGGCAAAAGGCAGGATCAGGGATGGGGGGGGAAGGAATCTAACTGCCTGTTGATGGCAAAAGGCAGGATCAGGGATGGGGGGGGAAGCAATCTAACTGCCTGTTGATGGCAAAAGGCAGGATCAGGGATGGGGGGGAAGCAATCTAACTGCCTGTTGATGGCAAAAGGCAGGATCAGGGATGGGGGGGGAAGGAAATATTATTATTATTATTATTATTATTATTATTATTATTATTATTATTATTATTATTATTATTATTATTATTATTATTATTATTATTATTATTATTATTATTATTATTATTATTATTATTATCATTATCATTATCATCATCATCATCATCACCATTATTATTATTATTATTATTATTATTATTATTATTATTATTATTATTATTATTATTATTATTATTATTATTATTATTATTATTATTATTATTATTATTATTATTATTATTATTATTATTATTATTATTATTATTAAACACAGATAGGTATCTTGAGTGAAGCCAGGTTGATTTCAGACAGACGGTGTTATCCAGTATGAATCACAATGGCCCTAATTTACCAGCTCATTTTCTGATTATATATATAAAATCAGAGGTGTTATTCAGCTGGTTCGGACCGGTTCGGGCGAAACGGTAGTAGCAACCTGCGGGTGGGCCCGCCATGACCACCCACCCCGGTGCTATGCCATCCTATTTAGGGATGTTTTGAAGCCACGTGCATGTGTACAAGCCACACGTGTGAGCAAAGCGCATGTGCGGAAGGCTGCACACATGCGCGGAAGCCATGCGCGCTCACATTTTTGGTGCTGGGCGAACTGGTGGGTAAATTATGTGAATTCCACCTCTGTAATATAATACCTAGGGAATATTCAGACATGCTCTGTCCTCTTTCATCCTTCAACTTGTGGAAAAACGTTGTGCAAAGGCAAAGTATTTTACTGAAGTAAAATCTAGGATATAACGAAGTACACCCTCCAAGGATGAGAACCAAACAAGACAGATTTGAACCGTCTTAGAGGGCCAGTTCAAATCTGCTTGAATTGGTTTAGGTTTTAACAGTTCTTCCCTATCAATCGGTGCTGTTCACCTGCTTAAACTGACCCTTAACTGGTTTGCGGTAAAGCTTAATTCTCAGTTTTGTCTTGACTTCTTGAGAAAGCAACTAAATTCCTAAGCAGGGAGATTGGATACTAGAAGCAATCTGGACACCAAACTGCAAATGTTCTCAATTACAATCAAACTCAAAACACCAAGAATTCCAGTGTATTTTCTTTAGTGTCCTGACTTCTAAATTCTCTATTTCTGTGGTGATATCTACCACAAGGAGGATAGAAGGCAAACAAAATATCATATGCACACCACCCCTCTTCCTGTTCAGTGCTATTCCGGAGTTTAAAGATTTTTGAAATGAATAGAGAGAAGATCTGGGAAGCTCCTGATGATGGGAGAAAAATGTATACCAGAAAAGTGTTCTGGATCAGTCTGGAAGCCCATCTCCTGCAGAAATCTTCATCACACAGTGATTACATTTGGGTTGCTCACAAGTGAGAATTCCCAGCAATGAGTATCAAAAACACAACATCTAAGATTTAGGAGGCAGTAAGTAGTAGGGACGGGGTGGCTCAGTGGCTAAGACGCTGAGCTTGTCGATCAGAAAGGTTGGCAGTTCGGCGGTTCGAACCCCTAGTGCCGCGTAACGGGGTGAGCTCCCATTACTTGTCCCAGCTTCTGCCAACCTATCAGTTTGAAAGCATGTAAAAAATGCAAGTAGAAAAATAGGGACTACCTTTGGTGGGAAGGTAACAGCGTTCTGTGTGCCTTCACCATTTAGTCATGCTGGCCACATGACCAAGGAGACGTCTTCGGACAGCGCTGGCTCTTCAGCTTTGTAACGGAGATGAGCACCGCCCCCTAGAATTGGGAACAACTAGCACATATGTGCAAGGGGAATCTTTACCTTTACTTTTTAAGCAACCTTCAATATTAGTAGTCACTGCTAGGCTGGTCCTATGAGGACTCTTCCAAAGCCACCCAACTGAATGTCATTACAGAGATACAGAAAACAGATCACTCCTTTTACTAACACACTTTGTGTGTGGGGTGTGTAGTGGTGATGATGCAATGTTTCCTTTGGTCAACCCCAGCTCTCTACCCAGTTACCTTCAAAGGATGACCTTGAATAGATCATAAACATTTACATGAGCCATGGTGGCACAGTGGTTAGAGTGCAGTACTGCAGGCTACTTCTGCTGACTGCCAGCTGACTGCAATTTGGCATTTCGAATCTCACCAGGCTCAAGGTTGACTCAGCCTTCCATCCTTCCGAGGTGGGTAAAATGAGGACCCAAATTGTTGGGGACAAGATGCTGTCTTTGTAAACCACTTAGAGAGGGCTGTAAAGCACTATGAAGCGGTATATAAGTCTAAGTGCTATTGCTATTTAGAAAAAGAACGAACAGTTTTAATGGCTGCTACTTACACTTACATTCTGTTCAAGATTCCTTATTGCCGAAAACAAAACCGATAGAGTTCAAAATAGAGAAAGTGAGTCCATTAGATGAGACACTTCAAGCTAAGGAGCCAGCCTTGTTTCAGCATTCGAGAGATTCTCATCCAATTGGCAGATGTCTAGGTCCCTCTAGTCATTTTAGGGCCCTGGAAATATAGAAAGAGTTGCGAGTTTGATCTGAAACTTGATGGCAGATTACTTCTGCGCTGAGCTTCTGCTCAGAAGTAGCAGATCTAATTAAGCAGCTGAAGCCCAGCAACACTTCAGATAATGGCTTTCTTACTGCCAAAGTTAGCAATACCCATCTGCAGTGGTGGACTTGTACGTTAGCCTTTGCGCTGGTGTGTACTTTTATAGATTGCACCAAGAAAGGGAGACTGGCTGTTATTGTGCATAGATAGATAGATAGATAGATAGATAGATAGATAGATAGATAGATAGATAGATAGATAGATAGATAGATAGATAGATAGATAGAGAGATAGAGAGATAGAGAGATAGAGAGATAGAGAGATAGAGAGATAGAGAGATAGAGAGATAGAGAGATAGAGATAGAGATAGAGATAGAGAGATAGAGAGATAGAGAGATAGAGAGATAGAGAGATAGAGAGATAGAGAGATAGATAGATAGATAGATAGATATAGATATAGATATAGATAGATAGATAGATAGATAGATAGATAGATAGATAGATAGATAGATAGATAGATAGATAGATAGATAGATAGATAGATAGATGATAGAGAGAGAGAGAGGGGGGGGGAGGCAATCAAGATGTACATGCTAATTATCAAGTATTAAGCTTTCTGCAAAACATTATGCAATTAACTTTTTGATTGGGTTGACACAGAACATCCTTTGGCTGAGGAGCAGAGAGGCTATAGAGCCAGCTACTCTGTTTTATTGTATGCTCTCATTGTCTAGAATGTAGCTCAAAAATACTCTGTATTTCTTAGCCATGTTCTGCATTATAAGCTATACTTATCAGTTCCAGGTTTGCATCATCTCTAACTTTAACCATTAATTTGGAATGGCAGCGGCCGTGTTTCAACACATATGTCCATTTTAATCTATGGCCCATCTCAGATTCCACGGAGTAATCTTTTGTTCTACACTCCCAAAACTCTATGGATTGTAGTGTTAAAGTTACAATTTTTTTTAATTTATCTGCCACAGAGAAAAACAAGGATGGCTTATGATCATAGGAACGTGGCCTCAAGACTGGTACCAAAGCACCACGTGGAAGGGTGCCTAGTTCTCTCAAGTATACTTAGAGAGTATACCGCTTAGAGAGTGCTTGCACTGTGAGGCAGTATATAAATCTCATAAATAAATAAATACTTTTCATAATCAACCCAATAATATTCTTGAGTTGACTGTCTAAAAGTGTCCTTCGATGGATATGGATACATGAGTCAACTCAATGTTCCTCATTTATTTTTGTCAATAACTTTGTCAAGTGTTTTGATTGATTAATTATCAAACTTAGATTCTTGTCAGGCACAATCAGTTCTTAGGTACCAAAGGAGATTTGGTACTGGCTAGCGGGCCCTAGGGAGAGGGCTTTCTCTGTGGGGGGGCCCCGTACTCTGGAACCAACTTCCCCCAGAGATCCGAATTATCCCCACCCTGCTGGCCTTCTAGAAAGCCGTCAAGACATGGCTCTTCCTGCAGGCAGGGGTTTGAGACTAGTTTTTATCCGAGATCTCCCCCAGTATGTATGTTGTTGAATGTCTTTTAACTTTTTAATGTTTTAAAATTGTTTTTAAAATGAATGTTTATTGCTTAGTGTTCTTTTAAAATGTTGTACGCCGCCCTGAGTCCTTAGGGAATAGGGCAGCATAGAAGAACCTAATAATAAATAAATAAATAAATTTGTTTTAAGAACTAATGTTGTATAAGCTTCTTTATACTTTCAGAGAAAGTAACAATGAAATTTCCAGGTACTTACTATCATATGTGGTGGACTTGCATGAAAGCAAGAAAATATTGGGAGAAAATACATACCTGGCTGGAAAAGATAATTAAGCAACATATAGACCTGAAACCAGAAGTATTTTTGTTGGGCATATTGCCGGAGGGTTATGATAAAGGGACCACATCAATGTTCCCTGTAATATCAGAAAATGCCGCAAGGAAATTAGAAGCTTCCGCGCAGTGTTCTCTCATTACATGCGTGGCTGCGCACCTTAGAGCAGTGTTTCCCAACCTTGGCAACTTGAAGATGTCTGGACTTCAACTCCCAGAATTCCCCAGCCAGGGTTGGGAAACACTGCCTTAGAGGGAACAGTGGACCACATATTTAGTTTTGCATATACTGACAGCAGCAAGGGTTATATTTGCAAAATACTGGAAAAACAAGAACAGACCACCAGATGAGGATGTAATTCAGAAAATCTTAGATTGTGCTGAGATGGACAGACTGACTTTAAAAATAAAAGACAAAGAAGACACAGAATATTATTTGATATGGAATAGATTTTATGAATGGTTAGAGATAAGAGGTAGAAATTAGATGAAGAAAGATTGTGTATGAATTAAATATAAAGATGGTTCATAATTATAAATATGCCAATATACCTAAAGAATAATTTGGCCAAAATTATTCGGTTATTTTATTACTATTGTTATCAGTATATGTGTTAATATTTTTTGTCTTTTCTTTGTTCTTCTTTTGTAAATGGTACACTCTGATGATACACTGTATTCAAATTGTCTATGAATAAAAAAAGAAAAAAAAGAAAGTAACAATGAAGATAAATAATAAGTAGTCTATATAAACATTCAACCCACATCCTGTCATGCTGCCTCATTGTGTTGAGTGTGTCTTTCAAGGAGAGTTGTTGAAAGAATACCAGAATTATATATGCCTGTTATTGTTATTTTTTTGTAAATGTTTTGATCTTATTAATAGTAGAAGATATGTAAGCAACCCAAAGCAAGGTATGATTGAGATATCAAAGAAGATTATTTAGTAAGTCAATCAATTAATTGATCAAGGAAACCTATTCCAAAGTTGAATGTGAGTTGGCCATCCTTTGCTATCAAAGACATTCAACAGATCCACAAGTTTCCTTTTCTTTCTTTTTTTCTTTCAAGTTTTTTATTTTTATTTCCATGTAGACAATTCACATATTTATCATCTCATTTCTCATTTCATTTTGTATACAATCATTACACACTTTATACAAATATCTTATATTTATCTTATTACTTTATTCAGTTCAGAGTTACTTTTTTACCATCCCTTTTCCCATCTTATAGTCCTTCTTTCCCTTTCTACTTTCTTTCCTTTCTTCTGACACAAGTTGCCTTTTCATTATCTCTTTTCAGGATAATCCTGATTAAATGATGATAAAAGAAACATCTATTCGGGAAAAAAAATCCTGTTCATTTTGCAGATTAAAAAAGATGTTAGCTATAGATATAGATTTATTTCTGAGCTTGGTATCTTTTGATTTCCCCCTCTGTGTTTATAATTTAAGATCACAGCCCAGTTTAATTGGTTGGAAACAAGAAACTCTACAACACAGTTTAGTTATCAGTAAACTGTTTAAGATTCCACTGTATACATCCGAACAGCTTCACAAAATAATTGTGTATCCTCAACATCTTGTTATAGCTATATATCCCAAATGGCTTGAAATCAAATATTGTGTGTTGTAATTCCTCACCTCTTTCCCTGATTCTGCTATCACATGTCTCTGTCAATTTCCCTTAAATATATTGACAAATTTGGTAGCTGTATCCCAAAAGAATTCAAAGTACGCCTCTATATCAGGCATATTCTAAAAAGAGAAAAATGTGTGATAAAAAAAACCCTTTGGTAATAATGCTTTTAGATAATTTGATAATAATATATACATTATATGCACACTGTATATTATATATATATCTGCATGCACTCTCACATCACCACCCAGCACAGATCAACTCCGTAGCCAAGACACTCATCTCCAGAACAAAACGCCTAGCTGACGAACAACACCTAAAAACCGAACTAAATACTCTCACTAACGTACTAGCATCCAATGGATTCCAAAGAAAGAAGATCACCAACCTAATCCAAAAAGAAACCCCCACTAAAATCCAAGACAGAGAACAAGAAAACGGCAAAGCCCTCCTCCCATACATAAAAGGCACCACAGACAGAATCAGCAAGATCCTCCACAAACACAACATCAAGACAGCATTCTGCACAAACCGAAAAATATCCACCATCCTAAGAAACCCCAAAGACAAAATTGAGTTAGAAAATCAAGGAGTATATGAAATTCCATGCACCGCCTGCCCCACCACATACATTGGACAAACCAACAGAAGAATAAGTGCACGCATTGAAGAACACAAGAACACAGTCAAAAAAGAGGAACCAACTTCTTCCCTGGTCCAACATCTTAAAGCCACAGGACATGAAATCGACTTAAAAAGACCAGAACTATCGCCAAAACTGAACACTTTAACAACAGAATAATCAGAAGCCATCGAGATAGAAAAACGCCCACACAGCATGAATAAACGAGATGACACCTCCCGCCTACCAGCCATTTGGAAACCCGCCCTTATTGACAAACGAGTCCCCAACACAAAGAATGACACCAAACCACACTCACGAAAACCACACAAGATGTCACCACCACACATCCATGCAATAAGCAAACCCAAACCCACACCAATGAGACACGACCACAAACCAGAAGCCATACTACAGCTGCATCATTAGCCACTTTAAACCCCTCCAATCCATACATGAAGCAAACTGACACCCTCCATGAAGATGTGGCAGGACCACGAACCAGAAGCCAAACAGCAGCAATGCAGCTCACCAGCTCAAATGCCCCTGCAAGTCAGAGTAACCTGAGAACACCCCCAGCCAATTAGAGCACAGCTAACCCCCCAGCCAATCAGAGCACAGCCAAGCCCCCAACCAATCAGAACACCCCTCCAACCAATCAGAACACAACCAAGCTCCCATCCTATCAGTTCAAACCTCCACTGGCAGTTAAAAGGAAGAAACAGCAGCAATCTCACATTGCTCCTAGAAGCAGGAAGCAGAAGACACCAGCCTGAAGATGATGAATGAGACTTCATCGAAACGTTGCGAAGACACTTCCAATTTCACGCGGGAGAAAACCCGAATACCCAAAGACCCATATATATATATATATATATATATATATATATATATATATATATATATATATATATATATATATATATATATATATATATATATATATATATATATATATATATATATATATATATATATATATATATATATATATATATATATATATATATATATATATATATATATATATATATACATATACACACACACACACATATATACATACATTATATATATACATACATACATATATATATATATATATATATATATATATATATATATATATATATATATATATACACACACACATACATTGTATATATATATACATACATTGTATATATATATACATACATAAATAAATAAAATAAATTAGGGCTTAAGAAAATGGGGAATGTTTGAATTCTATTTGAGTTAACACAACGGGGAATATTTGAATTCTCCCTCACTGGG
>JALIGW010000021.1:11162947-11212947 GCA_023053685.1 Diadophis punctatus similis
AACCTCAGTTTCCACTAAGAAGGAAATACACAACAGTGATTTTGCTGGAACTCAATTACATTTCTGTGTATTCCTTTCTGGCAGGATGGTAATGAAAGATGGGGGGTGGAGGGAGAGAGAGGGTAGGAGGGTAAGGATTCCTTTCCATTATCAAAGTAATTAGTTCCATAAATTTCTTTATGTTTTCTGTGAAGAAATGGGGTAATTACACTGTGAAATTTCATTTTCCAAAGGGAACTCTTTAATTTATAGATAGGCTCATGCTGCATTTGTTTCGGCCCTGGGTTTCTGCAGTCTTTGTATTTCAGGACATGGTGTGTGTGTGTGTGTGTGTGTGTGTGTGTGTGTGTGTGTGTGTGTGTGTGTGTGTGTGTGTGTGTGTGCTTGCATGCAAATATGCGTGGTGGGGATTATTTCAAGTATTATTGACTTCTCCGCGGAAAGCCAAACCTAGACACATTAAATCTATTTGATTGTGTCACTGGACAAGACTATCAATGCGGTTTGCCCTGAAGTAATGTCTGAATAGCATTCTGAGAAAAAGATGTACTAGCACAGAATAATCAGACGAGGAAAAATATACTCTGGAATCTATATTTCTCTGGCCATGTTGATAAATCGCCGAAGGTACTGTTAGGTGTGCCTTTTGTTTCCTCTCCAATTTTATCCTTTATAAATCTTGCCAGTGATTGAATTGGATGTTAGTTAGTTAGTTAGTTAGTTAGTTAGTTAGTTAGTTAGTTAGTTAGTTAGTTAGTTAGTTAGTTAGTTAGTCTGTCTGTCTGTCTGTCTGTCTGTCTGTCTGTCTGTTTGTTTGTTTGTTTGTGAGACTTATATACCGCCCAGTAGTGGGTTCCTACCGGTGCGCTCTTGGCTGTTCTTCGCCGCCAAGCCGAAGACGCTGGCGGCGTTCGCGCCCGCTTTCCCGGGACGCCGGGGTGCCGCCATTTGAGTTCTTCTGCCCTCTGCGCTTGCAGCGCTTGCCACAATGTAAAAAAGATGTTGAGACTCTATAAAGAGTGCAGAGAAGAGCAACAAAGATGATTAGGGGACTGGAGGCTAAAACATAGGAAGAATGGTTGCAGCAACTGGGTATGTCTAGCTTAATGAAAAGAAGGACTAGGGGAGACATGATAGCAGTCTTCCAATATCTCAGAGGTTGCCACAAAGAAGAGGGAGTCAAGCTATTCTCCAAAGCACCTGAGGGCAGGACAAGAAGCAATGGATGGAAACTAATCAAGGAGAAAACCAACCATGAATTAAGGAGAAATTTCCTTGCAGTGAGAAGAATCAAACAGTGGAACAACTTGCCTCCAGAAGTTGTGAATGTTCCAACACTGGAAGTTTTTAAGAAGATGTTGGATAGCCATTTTTCTGAAGTGGTGTAGGGTTTCCTGCCTAAGCAGGGGGTTGGTCTAGAAGACCTCCAATGTCCCTTCCAACTCTATTATTCTATTTTATTCTACAGATCCGAGGAAATGTGCATTTCTACCTATGCCCAATCCATAATATATAGATGGATATAAATAAACAAAATTATTCTAAAATGCCAAGAAGCCTCTTTGGTGACCTATGGAAACTTCTCTGTGGAAGAGACTCAAATTGATGTTAGTGCTTTAGTTTTTGATCTTCCACCTTTCGGAAAATGAGAGGTTTATAATATGGAGGCCAAGGTCTTACACAAAACCATATGAGATAAATATTAATAGTACTTTATATGGTTTTTCACTGAAATTTCCAATAAGAGCTTCTCAGATTACTTCAATATATAAGCACATACATAAAACTCTCCCAGATGAGGTCCAAAGTATGAAATGCTAGGCTGAGAATTCGGGGGTTATGTTTTTTAACCGCGTCTTTAAGTTAAGAATTTGAAATGTGGAAGGAAGGAAGGAAGGAAGAAAGGAAGGAAGGAAGGAAGGAAGGAAGGGAGGGAGGGAGGGAGGGAGGGAGGGAGGGAGGGAGGGAGAGAGGGAGGGAGGAAAGGGAGCAAGGGAGGGAGGGAGGGAGGGAAAGGAAGTAAGGAAGGGAGGGAGGGAGGGAGGGAGGGAGGGAGGAAGGAAGGAAGGAAGGAAGGAAGGAAGGAAGGAAGGGAGCAAGGGAGGGAGGGAGGGAGGGAGGGAGGGAAAGGAAGGAAGGGAGGGAGAGAGGAAGGAAGGAAGGGAAGGAGGGAGGGAGGAAGGGAAAGGAAGGATGGAAGGGAGGAAGGGGAGCAAGGGAGGGAGGAAGGAAGGAAGGAAGGAAGGAAAGGGAGCAAGGGAGGGAAAGGAAGGAAGGGAGGGAGGGAGGGAGGAAGGAAGGAAGGAAGGAAGGAAGGAAAGGGAGCAAGGGAGAGAGGAGGGAGGGAGGGAAAGGAAGGAAGGAGGAGGGAGGAGGAAAGAATGGAAGGAGGGAGGAAGGGAAAGGAAGGATGGAAGGGAGGAAGGGAGGAAGGAAGGGAGAAAGGGAGGGGAGGGAGGGAGGGAGGAGGGAGGGAGGAGGGAGGGAGGGAAAGGAAGGATGAAGGGAGGAAGGGAGGAAGGAAGGGAGAAAGGGAGGGAGGGAGGGAGGAGGGAGGGAGGGAGGGAGGGAGGGAGGAAGGGGAGGGAGGGAGGGAAGGAGGAGGAAGGGAAGGGAAGAAGGGAGGAACGAAGGGAAGGGAGGGAAAAGAAGGAAGGGAGGGAGGGAGAGAGGAAGGAGGGAGGAAGGGAGGGAGGAAGGAAGGGAGGAATGAAGGAAGGAAGGAAGGGAAGGAAGGAGGGAGGGAAGGAGGGAGGGAGGAAAAGGAAGGGAGGGAGGGAAAGGAAAGGAGGGAGGGAAAGAGGAAAGAAAACAAAGAAAAGATGGGAAGATGGGAAGAGACCAAGGAAGGAAAAATAAAGAAAGAGGGGAAGGAAGAAGAAAGGAGAATGAAGAGGGAAGGAAAAAGAAGAGAAGGAAGGAAGGAAGGAAGGAAGATTATAATGAGAGTGAGGGGTGATCTCAGGGAAGTCATGCCCTAGCACTTGGTCACAGGTGCCCCCAACACGACTGATGTCGAGCTGGCCACATCCACAATGTGCCCACCCCCAGCCCTCTGTGGTCAAACACAACCTTGATGTCACCCTCAATGAAATCGAATTTGAGGGCCCTTTCAAAGATTGTTGGATACCAGGTAGACAGAAGGCCAAGCAACAATCCCTCCTGAATATTTTTTTCAAAGTTCTTCTGCTTGAAAAATTACTTTTGTAATTTCCTTTTTTTTTTCCCCTAGAAGACCAAATCACAGAAAAGGGAGAGGCTAAAATCCAGTGATATCACAACTGACGTTGCTAAACAGGTTGCAGAATAGCCTTGTGTTTCTCCCATGCAGTGTTATTTTTTAAACTATCATGGTGGAAAGAATAACATTTGTTTGGAAGAAGAGGCGACATAGTATGGCTTGATTTCCCATTCTCCAAACTATTAAGTGCAGTGACTCTTCTTTGTTATCTGTTCTTCTTTAGATTCTCAAACTTTGCTAAGACAGCTTGGGAGAAATTAAATTAATTAGAGGTTAATTCAAGGATGAGAAACTTGGCATTGGAATTATAAAGAAGGAGGGGGAATTGGAGGGGGAATTGGACAATGACTGTTGCAATAACTGTGATCCATCCTAGTGAAAGGGAACTTTCTGAATAACTTCTGTTAGATAACACTTTTATTCATTTGAATCTTGAATTTTTTTTTACCAGAGCAGCTTGGACAATCATTTGGGGGAGAAAAATTAACAAATGGTCCTTGGTCCTTTCTTCAGAACAATATTTTTGCTATTTTGCTCAAGAACACAAACAAAACCAACTTTTTTTATAATAGCTGGGGTCAGGCCTGGAAGCCATCTTGGGCATTGGATCATTTCAGCATTCGATCATCGGATGAGGGCTGGTACAGTATGAAATCACAGCTGAACCCGCTACAACCTCACAAGTAAGGGGTTGGGTAAATATTCTGAGAACCTTCTAGAAATTCTGCAGCAGAGAAGAACGAGAAAGCTTGTACATTGCTAGCCCACAAGTTCTTTAAAGAGCCCAAGAGAAAAGCTGTCTCTGGAGATTCTCAGTCACCAGGTCATGGTTGTCCCAAGGGTGCTTTTTCTCAAGAGGCAACTGGACTTCCTGGTTTTTCTTTGAAGATGTTTCGCTTCTCATCCAAGAAGCTTCTTCAGCTCCAGAGAAGCTTCTTCAGCTCCAGAGGTGAAGAAGCTTCTTGGATGAGAAGCGAAACATCTTCAGAGAAAAAACAAAAGTCCAGTTGCCTCTTGAAAAAGGGATGAGAGAAAAGATGGAATTATCAAAAATGTCACAGTCCAAGACTTCTGGAATTTTTCACCCAAGAAAGGTCTCTTCTAAGTCCAATCGAAGCTTCTCACCCTCAAAGATGAGACTTCAGAAGATGTCTTCTGAACAAAATCAGACCATATAAGTCATGTACTAGGACAGGGGTCGGCAACCTTAAACACTCAAAGAGTCATTTGGACCCGTTTCCCACAGAAAAGAAAACACCGGGAGTCACAAACCCTTTTGACGTCTAAAATGAAGATAACACTGCATATATCATTTTTTACCTTTATGCTATGTATAAAAAAAGTATAGTGTGTTGCATTTATGAAATCATTGACCTGCTACAGAGAAAACACATTTTTATTTCTGCATGCAACAAAAACATTTTGAACTCCGAAAAAAAAAAAGATGGGTTGAAAAGCTCAATAAATCACGTGCCGGCGGGTGTCACACATTGGCGGTTGTGACGAATATTTTGAGCGACAGGGAGCCGCAGCAGAGGAATGAAAGAGCCACAAGTGGCTCCAGAGCTGCGGGTTGCAGACCCCTGCCCTAGGAGAACCATCCTGAGATACCCACTTAAGCTGCTTCCTCATGAAGAGAACATTCAAGATAGGATATCTGCTGTCTAGTTTATAAGGTCCACATTTGTTTTCTTTAGCAAAATTTGGACCATTGCTTCAACAGGAGCAGGACACAAACCTTTATTTAGAGAAGAGCAAATCCCAGGTTGTCCTTTAACAACTACAGTAGGGAAGTGAAGGGTCCTTGGTGCCAGGGGTGGGTTGTAACTTACCTCACTGCCGGTTCGCTTCCTCCCGCGCTGCGTGCGCATGCATGCGCAGTGCCGAAAAAAATCCAAAAAAAGGCAAAACCAAGTTGGCGACACATGCACAGTGCTGGAATATTTGGCTTTTGCACATGCTCAGAATAAAAAACCCAGAAAAAAATCCCCCCCAAAAAAACTCCCCCCCCCCCCAAAAAAATATAAAAAAAGATGGTGGGCCTCCACGGACCGGCACCGACCGAACTGGTTCCATGGCATCATCGTGACATCACCAACGGGTTGCTACTGGTTTGGGCGAATCGGTCCGAACCGGGAGAAACCACCTCTGCTTGGCGCTCTCTGAGCTTGGTGTTTTCTTATAGACATCCCATTATTTATTTATTTTTTTAGTTATTGCATTTGTATTCCTCCCACTCCACAGAGACTCTGGGCGGCTCACAACAATAAAAATTCACATGCAACATCAAATATAAAAAAGACATTAAAAACAGTAGATATTAAAACATTAAAAAACATTAAAAACCACAATTTAAAAACCCATACAATTAATTCATTCATGGGGCCAAGAATGCTCAATGTTATATTAAAATCATTGGCCCCAGGCCCTGTCAACATAGCCATGTTTTTAACACTTTTCTGAAGGCTGGCAGGGTGGAATAATGTGGATATCGGGGGTTAGTGTATTCCAGAGAGCCGGTGCCGCCACAGAGAAGGCCCTCATTTGTGGGCCCGCCAGCCGACCTTGTTTGGCTGACGGGACCACCAGCAGACCAACTCTGTGGGCTCTAATTGGTCTTAGGGAGGTATGTTGGAGAAGGCGGTCTCGGAGGCAAACTGGTCCTAAGCCATGTAGGGCTTTAAAGGTAATCACCAACACCTTGAATTGCGCTCGGGAGACCTATGGGCAGCCAGTGCAGTACAGTGCAGTGCAGTGCATTACCCAAATAGGTAACATCATCAGTTCTGATGCTACACTAATGATTTAACTAGTTTGGGTAATGGAAAGTCTGCAAGAAAACAAACCAAGCTCAGAGAACACCAAGGACCCCTCATTTCAACCCTGAGCTACGAATATTCTCCTTTATCAATACAGTAGGGAAAGGGTCCTGAAAAGAAGCGGTATATTGCAGACTTCTACGCAAGCATGACTCGAAAATATATTTCCAACAACATTGTTATTATAATGAGTGGGTCTAGTGATACAAATAAGATCCATTTTACTTGCCAAATAGAACGAGAACTGATCACTGCAGGCTTTGGAGGATTCTTGAATTGCAAATTGAGAAGAACTACCTCAGGAGAGCACAGGCAACTTTGTAATAAAGAGTCAACTTCTGTGTTTATATGATTGGCCCAGATGGCTTAGTGTGTATTGTTTTCTTCATAACAAGGCACAGAAAGTAGACTGAAATTCATGCATACAAATTTTACCCGAGTAATTAATCCCTAGCCATATTCTCATATCCCTCAGCTTTGAGTTATATATGGTCAAATTCCAGGGGATAGTAGAATAGAAGAACAAGAATTGGAGAAGGCCACAAAAGTACCATGATCTGAAAACTAACATAGCAATATCACTTGTGTCAACCTGCCTGGAGCCATCTTTGAGCGTCTTCAGGGTTGCCAGAGCGAGGCTGGCTAAAGCTGTGGGAACGGAGGGGAGAGTAGAGATAGCTGAGGGGGATATGTAGCCAAATAACATTCTTTCTTCTGGAACCAAGGACATTCTTACCAGCACCAGGAGAGCGTGGATGGGAGGCATCCGGGATGGGGAGAGAGACCTGTTTGGGGCATGTAATGGTTGTGAGTGATGGGGGGAAGAACTTTGGATTTTGAACTGGGTCAGGAAAACCCGGTGGACTTCAGATTCGGGTTTTTACCAGCTGTGCCAATATGACATGCCTAATAAATCTATACTTTGAGGAGCTCTGTCTTGGAGTTGTGATTTCATATGGGCTGTTACTTGGAACCCTGACACTTAGACTTTACAGCCCTCTCTAAGCGGTTTACAGAGTCAGCCAATTGCTCCCAACAATTTGGGTCCTCATTTTATAGACCTCAGAAGGATGGAAGGCTGAGTCAACCTTGAGCCGGTAAGAATTGAACTGCCAACCTGCAGTCAGCCGGCAGTCAGCAGAAGTACCCTGCAGTACTGCACCCTAACCACTGCGCCACCGAGGAAATATTGTGGCATAAACTGAACTGGTTATTGACACACTGGGTGCCATGTCAAAAAATCTTGGACAGCACCTAGAAAATATGCACATGGATGAAATTTTCATCTATCAACTGTGAAAGGCCCCACTGACTGAATTTACAATATGCTATGCTGATATATTATGACCTCTGAGGTTCTTGGGAAGAACTTGTTGTGGGTGAAGGCCAACATCAGCTGAAGAATTGGCAGCTGTGATATCACATTGTTGCAATCAGATAATAACAACCATAATAACAACAGCAATCCAGAACAGCAAAGAAAACATGTGGTTTTAAATCTCTTTGTCCACTTTCACTTTGCTGATTCATTCTGATTCAGCTCTGGATATTGTGTAGTGAAATAGTTTTACAGAATAATTGCTATGAATTTGGCTTAATCTGGAGCTGGTTCTGGACTTAACAAAACACACATGAAAAACTTGCAGATTAATTAAAATATTCTCATGCTATAGGAAACCAACTTTCCATTCACACACACACACGAACACTAGCTTAGAATTAAAATAGAAGCTTATGTATGAAACCCAGTTCTAATGTTGAGAACCATCAAATGCTCATAGAAAATGTTCAACAAAATGTTCAATAAACCTCCTCTCCTCCTCCTCCTCTCCTCCTCCTTCTCCTTCTCCTCCTCTCCTCCTCCTCCCCTCCTCTTCCTCCTCTCCTTCTCCTCCTCCTCCTCCTCCTCCTCCTTCTTCTTCCTCCTCCTCCTCCTCCTCCCTCCTCCTTCTCCTCCTCCTCTCCTCCCCTCCCTCCTCTCCTTCTCCTTCTCCTTCTCCTCCTCCTCCTTCTTCTTCTTCCTCCCCCTCCTCCTCCCCCCTCCTCCTCCTTCTCCTTCTCCTCCTCTCCTCCTCCTCTCCTCCTCTTCCTCCTCTCCTTCTCCTTCTCCTTCTCCTCCTCTCCTCCTCCTCTCCTCCTCTTCCTCCTCTCCTTCTCCTTCTCCTTCTCCTTCTCCTTCTCCTCCTCCTCCTCCTCCTCCTCCTTCTTCTTCTTCCTCCTCCTCCTCCTCCTCCTCTCCTTCTCCTCTCTTCTCCTCCTCCTTCTCTGCCTCACTTTTTGGATAATTGAATGCCTGAATCCTTCTTCTTCTTCTTCTAAAGTACATTTATACAATAGTTTTGTTTAGAAGTAAAGAACCTTCATTTATCTCCTATGTAGTTTTTCATGGATTCTGATTGTCCTCGGGCTTCTATTTTTTTTCTTAACCTCAGCTACCAGCAGTTACTTTTTAGTGTATTAACCTTAAAGACTGATATAACACTCTGAACTGAAGATGGAAGTTGGAATATAAATTCCATCGGTACGAAAGATGCCATATTGATAGTTTCACTATAATTGATATTATGTGTCAAGAAAAGAAACCAAATGCCAATGTAAGGTTCCATATATTATAGCTTTGGTGATGTGATACCATCATCATTTTTGATGCCTCCTATTTGATGTGGTTAAACAACAAGCTGGTTGATTCTAAGCTATCAGTAACTGAAACATTTTGGAAAGGGGATTTATTTCTGTGAACTGAACATCAAAAATAATATTTTTTCAGCTGTCATTCATTCTGGAATAATTGCAAAAGCTCTAATGCTTTATAACCTTGATTGCTAAGAAAACATCTTGATATAATGTTGTGCCATTCCAACTTCTTTTTCTGTTAAACTCAAGTGCTGTATTACTACTTCTGTTCCCGAATAACATAATAACTGCAAAACTTCGGCATCTTGATACTCTCCAGTGTGTTCAGAAGAAACAAGGAAGCCACATGAATGCATTCTGTATTCTGTATCAAAATTTTTGATTGCAGAGGAGGGTGGGAAATCCACTCTACAAGTTGAAAGAGAGCCTATTTTGAAATTGTAAACATTAAATTGCAAAAAAATTTAGCTGACCAACCAAGTTGATTGGATGAAAGAAGAATGCTTCAATTCATCAAATTGTACTGAAGCATTCATTTGACTCATCAGATCTGTTTGGACAGAAATGCTTGGGTACATTGGGCAAGTAATATGCAAGGAAGACCAAGTTTGGGATTGTAGTCAACACTAGGGTGATTACATAGGGTAAGGCCATGACTGATTTGGGGCCACTTTTGCTCTCGGACTAAGGTACAAGGCAGTGGCAAACAACTTCTCAAAATGCTGCTTAGGAAACTGCAGGGACTGGTCCAGTCACCAGGAATAAAGAATGGCTTGAATTGGAAGGGAGGGAAGGAGGGAGGGAGGGAGGGAGAGAGGAGGGATGGAAGGGAGGGAGGAGGGAGGAAGGAAGGAAAGAAGAAGAGATGGAGGGAGGCGGGAGGGAGGAGGGAGGGAAGGAAGGAAAGCAGGGAGGGGGAGAGAGAGGGAGGGGGAGGGAGGGAGAAGAAGAAGGGAGGGAGGGAGAAAGGAAGGAAGGAAGGAAGGAAGGAAGGAAGGAATAAGAGAGGGAGGGAGGGAAGAGGGAGGAAGGAAGGGAGGGAGGGAGGGCGGGAGAGCAGGCAGGCAGGCAGGCCTATAATAAAAATGTAAATAATTTTATCCATTTTGGGCCATAGATCAGTCAGTATGATTGTTCCAAACTAACAAATGAAGGTGTGTAGGGGGTGGAGGTACTTACCGAGGAAAAGGATGCAAGTAGGTCATATGTCTTAATAATGCTACACTTCACACAAGTCTTGAAAAGGCCACAGGTAGGAGATAAATACATGGTATTATAAATATTTTTTGCCAACCTGGAACACCACAGGCAATTAAGGTGACATCCATTTTCTGGAACCAGGAGGACTCCTGCCAATGGCAAACAGAGAGGTCTGTGAGTTTATCCACTGACTAGACACTAAACACACACTTTTATAAATGTTTGGGAAATGGTTCGTGTCTTTCCCTCACCTTTTTAGAGGTAGACCTTCTTTCTTTCTTTCTTTTCTTTCTTTCTTTCTTTCATTCTTTCTTTCTTCTCTTTCTTTCTTTCTTTCTTTCTTATCTTTCTTTCTTTCTTTCTTCTTTCCTTCCTTTCTCACTCCCTCACTCCCTCACTCCTTCCTTCCTTCCTTCCTTCCTCTCTCTCTGTCTCTCTCTCTCTCCCTCCCCCCTCCCCCCTCTCTCTTTTTCTTCTTTTTTTGCCTCCCATAATTTTTCTATTGGTTGAGAGTGACTTTGCTCAGACCTTCCTCATATGTATGACGCTCCATGTCCTTTTCAATTAATTAACACAATAAATTTAAGCATACTCGTTAATTTCTTTATCACCTCCCAACATCTCTTCCTACTTGTGCTGACCTTCCGAAACAGGAAAGGAAAAAAAAGAATGAAATAGGTGAGCTCTTCCTTTTGACCTCTAGAAGCAAAATCTTTGGGTGGTCCTTCATCCAACTCCACTTATTGGACAGAGAAATGCTGTAACAACCTGTTTTCTACATGGTGACTCCTGCTTAAATTAAGTAAGACTTCTAAAATTAACTAATGAGCAATGCTTCTCAGAGCAAATAAGCTTAAGGTGATAATGTATCTGGCTATTTGCAGATTTTTACATTAATGAAGTGCCCCAGAGACCATGTGGACATGATGCATGGTTGTTTTGTTGTGAATCTGCTTTATTTAATATCAATTAAATTATATAAAGCTTTGATTGGTTTTTGCTTTCAGTGAACATGAAGGATCCTGCTAAAGTCAAAATGTGACCTTTTATTAAGGAGCAATCCCCCCTCTTTTCTATCTCCAGTTTGTCTTTGATCTTGACTATGAGCATAATCTGCTCATGATCTGTTCCATTCTTAGCCCATAGGCAAATATTTTGTCAAGTGCAGGAAATCAGGAGTCCAAATAAATATAGATTCAAATAAATATAGGTTTATCCTATGCTAATGTTCTCTGCAACCTTGTTTGGTTTGGTGGTGGCAGGGCCTCATATAGAAAGTCCCTATGGAGAGTGGTGAGGACAGTGGAGAAGATTATAGGAAGCTTGCTTCCCGTCATTCAGGATACTGCTTATAAGTGCTATGTGCTTAGAGCTCAAAGCATTGTTAGAGACCCCACACACCCCACAGACCCCACACACCCACCCTACTTCAAGGTCTGTTTCTGTTGCTTCTCTCTGGGAGGATGTTTCAAAGTATGTCTTGCAGGACTACTTGATTCTGTAAAAGTTTTGTTTCCTAGGCCATCCATCTGGTAAACACACAATATTCATTTTTCTCACCACGTACATGTTTACATCTGAATTAGACAGTGTTGTTTCTTTGTGTCACATAATATATATGGGTATATGCATATACCCCAAAATTTTGTATTTATTTATTTATTTATTTATTTATTTATTTATTTATTTATTTATTTATTTATTTATTTATTTATTTATTTATTTATTTATTTATTTTATCATGTTTATGTAGTATATATTGGAGGTGATAACCCTTTGAGAGCTGCATGCAACAAAATTCCATTTTAATGTATGCCAATTAGTGTACATTCAAAGTGACAATAAAGTTATTCTAAGACTAAGTCTACAAGAATCTGAACTACTAACAGTCAAAGCAAATAGGTGGTAGATAAGAGTCAACAGAATTCAAGGTGGGCTGGACTTAGATCTCCTGGGGAGCAAAGGGACTCAAGATTGATGATACATTTGACCCCTCCCTCAGGCTAAGCTTAATCATCTCCCACATCTTTACTGGAATTGTTGAGCCATTCTACTTCCTTGTAGTAATAATATAACCAGCTTGATTTCTGTGTGATCCATCCAGTGATATTAATGTACAAAGGCATCATTTTCATTGTTTGAGCAATGTCTCAGTGACCAAGAAATCAACCTGTCATCAAAGAAATGAAAGGAAGCGAGGCAGCCTCACTTGAGCTACACAACACCAAATGAACCACTGAGACTCAGCAATGAATTAAAGCCTTCAGTGGTTTCCTTTCTGACATCTAGTGATCCTCTAAATTGTTGCAATCCAGATCTGGTATTACCAAACAAAGAGAAAACCAGAATTTCACTGATACAGGGAAACAGATAGAAAAAAAATTGAAGCTTCTGGTATGATCTGACCTATTCAGAAACAAACCCTGTTTAAGATTATCATATACAGTGATGGCTAATCATTTTGGCATCGAATGCCAAAACTGGAGCACGTGCACACTGGAGTGCCAGAACCCAGAAGAGAGCAGCTAGTCGGTGCACATCCCCACAGAGAGGGCTCTGCGTGCCACCTCTGGCACGCGTGCCATAGGTTCGCCATCACGGGTATAGGACTTCGTTCTATGGAATAGATTTGTATGAGAAACATATCTTTGGGCTGATTCCCATTTTAAAAGTATAAACAGCGTCCACTGAGAAGATAATTGCAACATCATAACAGGAGTGGAGAGGGAATTGAAATTCTTCCCTCCCTTGAAACGGTCCAGAGAAAATATTGTCATTTGAAGCTGCCCTTTGCTTAGGGAACAAATCTTCAATTGGTGCCAAAGGTCTTAAAAATTGTACTGCTCCTGCTATAAACCGAGTACTCCATTTCAGCAGTCAGCTGTAGTTCCTGCCTTAGATTTAAAAAGAATAATAATAATTGTAAAGTCAATTGTGCCATTTCTCTTCCTTTTGTAAATAAGGACTTTGACCCCAGAGTTTTTCCAATTCTTTATGAGAGAGAGAGAGAGAGAGAGAGAGAGAGGGAGGGAGGGAGGGAGGGAGGGAGGGAGGGAGGGAGAGAGAGAGAGAGAGAGAGATGGAGGGATGGAGGGATGGAGAGAGAGAGAGAAAGAGAGAGAGAGAGAGGGAGGGAGGGAGAGAGAGAGAGGAGAGAGAGATGGAGGGATGGAGGGATGGAGAGAGAGAGAGAGAAAGAGAGAGAGAGAGGGAGGGAGGGAGGGAGGGAGAGAGAGAGAGAGAGAGAGAGAGAGAGAGAGAGAGAGAGAGAGAGAGAGAGAGAGAGAGAGAGAGAGATTTTCAAAAGGAAAGAAGTGCTACAGAGAGCTTGAAAATTAAATTTATTATTCCTAACTGCTGTGGTATCAATATGTCTAGCAAACTGCCCTTAAGAGAATACTTCCTCTCTATTTTGAAAGGGTCGTAATCCAATTTCATCTATGCTTTTCGGCTTTCAGATTCAACCCAGACTTGGGAATCATTTAATAACAGCATAACAGAGTTGGAAGGGACCTTGGAGGTCATCTAATCCAACCCCCTGCTCGAGAAGGAGCACCTATACCATTTCAGACAAGTGGTTGCCCAGTCTCTTCTTAAAAACCTCCAGGGTTCAATGTCTATAGAGATTCTCAGTCATCCAAGTCATGGTTGTCCCAAAGGTGCTTTTTCAAGAGACAACTGGACTTTCTGGTTTTTCTTTTTGAAGACCAGGAGCACCACTCAGGTGACCCTGAGGACACAGATAAACCTCCAAGTGCTTCAATGACCCTCTAAAAGGATGCAAATGACCAGCTGTCTGCAAGGAATATAAATCCTTCCATTCCCCACCATCCAGTCAGAACTGAAGAAGCTTCTTGGAGGAGAAGTGAAATGTCTTCAAAAACAAAAACCAGAAAGTCCAGTTGTCTCTTGAAAAAGCACCTTTGGGACTCCAATGTTGAAGCACCCATAACTTCTGAAGGCAAACTGTTCCACTGGCTAATTGTTCTCACTGTTGGGAAACTTCTCCTTGGTTCTAGGTTGCTTCTCTCCTCAATTTTCTTAATATTTTCTTAATATTTTTAGATTAAGGACATTGTATTTTGTATCTTTGGGGTGATTCGCGATGCCAATAAATTTTACAAAATTTGTTTTATAGATGGCATTTAGCTCCATCAAGATTGGCCAAAATATACCCAAAAATGAATTCGGCTTGCTGGAAATGTAAAAAAGACGTAGGTACCTTCTTTCATGCGTGGTGGTTGTGTCCCGAAGCAAAGGGCTATTGGAAAAAGGTGCATGCTTGGTTACAAGAAATTACAGAGAGAACAATGGAATTCACCCCAGAATTTTTCCTGCTGGGGATAATGGAAAAACAACATCCAAAAAACATACAATATTTAATACTACATATTACAACTGCGGCAAGAATAACATATGCACAATATTGGAAAGACAATCAAACCCCAACCAGAAAATATACTAATGGACAAAATATATAGATGTGCTGAAATGGACATGCTGACTATTCAACTCAAAGGACAATGCAACTCAGAATACTACAAAACATGGACTAGATGGTACAACTGGACTAAAAAAAAGAGGAAAGACTGTGACAACGTGAGAAGAAAACGAAGACAGAAGAGACTGTAAATTTATGGTTTAATGTGCATAATCGAGATATAACAATATTGTAAAAACGGGTATAGATCTGTATCAAAAGATTTAGATGTTTAATGAAGAAAAATAATAAAAAATTAACAAATTTTTTTTACAAAATTTAATCAGCAGAACTATGGCTACTAAAATGTTCCTTTTTAAAGCAATGGGGTAATCAAAGCCAAAGCTTTACAAAGTTAAATTGCAACACAGAAGACAATAGTGTGAGGTTACTTTGAAATTTGGTTTCAGGATCAACCGGATGTCATTTCAATTTTTGTGCGTTGAGATGAGTGCCACTAGACGTTCGGTCCATCATTACGCTTCAATTTTATTGATTGCTTCTTTGTTCATTCCCTTGGTACCTCTTATGCTATTCCCATTGCATTAGCAGCAAATTCATTTCCAGTATTCAAACAAAATGTGTTAATATGGGAGGCGTATGGAAAACTAAAATTGTACGTATATTGGGAATGGAACAGGTTTCTTTGGGGGAAACATGATGTAACTCAGATCATCTGGGTTTCAGTGTTTCATTTTACCTGGCATTTGGGATTCCGAGGGCTCACAATTAACCAATCATTGCAGCTGGCCATCAAATCGGGTATTTTTATATGGATCATGCTTAACATTTGCAAATTACTTCTCTCCCTATTATATTTATGGATAATATTGCTTTCTAGACCTTTTATACTCAGTGGATTTTGCAAGCGACAAACTATATTCCATATTTAATCTTTCACATCCTTCCTTTCTAAGCAAGGGACTACATTTCATATTTATACTTTTATCTTCTCTATGGCTAAAAACTGAATTATAAAAAGGAGCTTTCCAGAGCTTTAGTCTTCAACTAACCTACAATTCTCGTGGATTAACCAGAAAAGGAGTAATGCATAGTGATGTTCTAACAATGCTCCAACACTGCACCAGGTTGGGGGCAATCTGGTCCAGGAATTCTAGCTGATCAAAGCCTCATTGCAAAGTTATATGCCAACACACACACACACACACACACACACACACACACACACACACACACACACACACACACACACACACACAGCAAATCAATTCAGCAGACAAAAACCCAAGTCCATAAAAACCCTTGATCAAAAGATCAGGGTATCAGCAAAACTGAAGTCAAAATTCATGCCCAATCCAAAAAGCCAGGGAATTTCTAGAAGCCTGGCACTCTGAGAAATCAGCCATCAATAGACACATAGATGTTAACAACATCTATAGATTGTGCAAAAGAATCAATCAACCAGAAAGATTCCAGCACCTCTCCACCAGCAATCAGCACCCAGATCAGCATAGATTAACTCCAAGGTTAACATGAGACTAACAATCAAGTAAACAATACTCCAGTCAAAAAACTGCCAAAGAGTCAATAGTAAAGAGCCCAACAAAGAATCTCTAAGACCAGCCTGAGAACACTGATAGGCAAGCCACCAGAATATAATCTGACAGCAAACTGCACTCCTTACTAGCACTGATGATGTTACCTAGTTTGGGTAATGAAATGTCTGCAAGAAAACAAGCAAGCTCAGAGAGCACCAAGGACCCCTCAAATTTCTCTGGGTTGCTCTAAACCAGAGGTTCCCAACCTTTTTTGGGGGGCCATGCCCCACCTAAGCATCTCTAAAATCCTGATTCATCCCCCAAGACATATAATTCTTACTATTCAAAAAGTGAACTCCTACTCACACGGAGGAAGCCTAAAAAGCTATTAACTTAATACTAATAATAATAACAGAGTTGGAAGGGACCTTGGAGGTCTTCTAGTCCAACCCCCTGCTTAGGCAGGAAACCCTACACTACTTCAGACAAATGGTTATCCAACATCTTCTTAAAAACGCCCAGTGTTGGAGCATTCAAAATCTCTCGAGGCAAGCTGTTCCACTGATTAATTGTTCTAACTGTTAGGAAATTTCTCCTTAGTTCCAAGTTGCTTCTCTCCTTGTCTAGTTTCCATCCATTGCTTCTTGTTCTACCCTCAGGTGCTTTGGAGAATAGTTTGACTCCCTCTTCTTTGTGGCAGCCCCTGAGATATTAGAACACTGCTATCATGTCTCCCCTGGTTCTTCTTTTCATTAAACTAGACATACCCAGTTCCTGCAACTGTTCTTCGTATGTTTAAGCCTCCAGTCCCCTAATCCAGTGTTTCCCAACCTTGGCAACTTGAAGATGTCTGGACTTCAACTCCCAGAATTCCCCAGCCAGCATTCGCTGGCTGGGGAATTCTGGGAGTTGAAGTCCAGACATCTTCAAGTTGCCAAGGTTGGGAAACACTGCCCTAATCATCTTTGTTGCTCTTCTCTGCACTCTTTCTAGAGTCTCGACATCCTTTTTACATCGTGGTGACCAAAACTGAATGCAGTATTCCAAGTGTGGCCTTACCAAGGCATTATAAAGTGGCATTAACACTTCGTGTGATCTTGATTCTATCCCTCTGTTAATGCAGCCTAGAACTGTGTTGGCTTTTTTGGCAGCTGCTGCACACTGCTGGCTCATATTTAAATGGTTGTCCACTAGGACTCCAAGATTAAACTTGGTTTAAACAAGGTTCCAGTTGCCCCCATTAAAAATCAAATTGCCCCCCTGTGTGGCATGAGCCCCATGTTGGGAACCACTGCTTTAAACTATTATGAATTGGCACCTTAGATAGTTGTAAGACATCATATACACCAACAGGGGCTAGCCTAGATCACATGTTATTTGGAAAAATTGTTACTAATTCCACAATTTGAGAAGGTTGGTAATAGTGCCATTAGTATAGAGTAGCCTCCTAAACGAGATCTGGATAGCCCCATCTTGTTGTTGTTTCAGCAACCTTTGGTTAGGACAGAATTGAAAAAGCACCTTTGGGACAACCATGACCTGGATGACGAGAACCTGGATGACTGAGAACCTCTACTGAGGTTCTACTAAAAGACTGAGACTTTTAGCTATGCAATTTGGGATGAACACCCTTGGAATGGGGTGGTGGTAGGAATGGATTTCCAGAAAAAAATGCAGACTACAGGAACCATTAGCACTATTCAAGTGACCCTGAGGACACAGATAAACCTCCAAGTGGCATCAACGACTCTCAATATAAATGCAAATGACCAGCTGTCTGCAAGGAGTATAAATCCTTCCATTCCCCACCATCCAGTCAGAGCTGAAGAAGCTTCTTGGATGAGAAGCGAAACATCTTCAAGGAAAAAACACAAGAAAGTCCAGTTGCCTCTTGAAAAAGCACCTTTGGAACAGGATTCTCTTGATTTTAACACCCTCTTGAACTTCTACTTTTATGGTTTGTATTTGATATTTGATGGGTTTGGTTTATATGGATGTTTCCGCTGTGGATTTGTTAATATTCTGCCACCAAAAATCTTGAATGCAGCTGCATGGAAATATGAAAACAACGACAAAAACAAATAAATAACTAAGTTAGATCTATCATCTATTTACCTATTCAATGAAGTTTTTTTTTTAAGGCGTTGCAGGATTGCAAAAACTTTGAATCCCTGTGGCTAATGAGATAAAGCAAGGACACGAGGCGGCCAAAGTTGTTACGAGCCGGAGAAATGAAACACCCCTATTGCTATTAAAACTTGAAAGCAGAATGGAGACAGTAGAATGTCCATGTCAGCCTTAAGATGGAAAGAGTGAAAATAGCTTTTGGGTAGCAATTTAAAGTTTGACAACTTGATTACAGAAGTCTACTGGAGTGTTGTCAGTTTATTCTCATACCTTGGCTCGCTGATTTTTTAAACACAGATTTCTTTTTCTTTTTTTAAAAAGAAATAAATAGAAGCGTCTTGCAGTTGTAGCTCAACCAAACCACGGGGGGAATAGGCCATTGTTGTTTGTTTGTTCATTTACCCAACATATTTGTGCACCGCGGCATTCAAATCAACTGCTGTCAGCTTTGAAAGAAAAAAAATATGCAATATAAAACACTTCCAATATATATAAAAAAAATGCAAGAGCACGACAACAATAGAAGGGGAATAAAAACAGGACAATGGATACTGCAAAATCCCCATTTCCTCCCGATCAGCTGGGACTCAGGAGGCAGAGAATAGATGGGGGCAGGGCCAGTCAGAGGTGGTATTTACCGGTTCTCCGAACTACTCAAAATTTCCACTACCAGTTCTCCGGACTACTCAAAATTTTCACTACTGGAAAGTATATAGTGGCTGAAGAAACTTTTCCCCATCACATTGTCTTTGGGATGTCATAGTTCATAAAAGGGAAGGTCATTATGCAAGATGACCATTTAAGGATGCCCTCTTTGTACGATGTGTAAATTACAACAACAGATTGTTAAGAGCAGAATGTTCAGAGGGGCCTTGAATTTTAATTTTGCTGTTGTTTCATCTGTTCACTGTTTTTTTCTTCCTAATACGCAATGTATGACAGGTCAAATTGAGATGCAAATAGATGTAGAAGTTTAGGAATTTTGGGTCTGCTTTGCAAGTGGGGGGAGATGTTATTGTGATAGATTTGTCAGTGTCCAACTGGGGATTGATAATATGTGTCTTTGTTTCTTTGTCCTTTTAATTCACTCTTTTAAAAATGTTCTTCTCTAGTTTGTTTTGTATTGGCCCATAAAATCATGGCAGGATTTGTGTGTGTGTGTGTGTGTGTGTGTGTGTGTGTGTGTGTGTGTGTGTGTGTGTGTGTGTGTGTTCTTCAGAAGCCGAAGAATCTTCTTGGATGAGAAGCGAAACGTCTTCAAAGAAAAACCAGAAAGTCCAGTTCCCTCTTGAAAAACCACCTTTGGGACAACCATGATCTGGATGACTTGAGAAACTCCATAGACATGTTGGTGGTGGTGTTTTGCATAATTTAAATTTTTGCCACCAGGAATATACTTTCCTAAATGGGTCCATCACATGTAAACCAGTTCATGGATGACTGAGTAGCATGCATTTCAAATTTGGTGCTCCTGTCAAAATGCAAAATTAAAGTGATACCTGTAAAATCAAGAATAGCATAGGGAGCCCTTATACCTGTTGTGGCATTCGTGATAATTGTTCAATTCTTAGACTGTCTATGCATGGCCTATGAAGTCTGTCACCACAATTTTAAAGTATATTTATACATAAGGACAAACACCTGAGGCCATCAAGTCTGGGACATTCTCATTTCTCCTCCACACAAAATTTATGACACTGGCAACTTTCTGCCAAGAATGATTATTTTGAGGTACATTTTGGACTTAGCTTTTCTCTTGGGAAACCACAGCATTTACATTTCATTTTTAGGTCTTCATGCAGTAACTCATTTTTGTTTATAGTAACAACTGGTTACCTAGAGAGATTCAGTTGCTGTAATTTATTGTTTTAGATGCATGAATCAGGATATTTAGGTGGACACTACACATATTTGACATGATAGCAGTGTTCCAATATTTGAGAGGTTGCCACAAAGAAGAGGGGGTCAACCTATTTTCCAAAGTACCAGAATGCAAGACAAGAAGCAATGGATGGAAACTAATCAAGGGCAGAACAAAACTAGAACTAAGGAGAAACACCGAGAACAATTAATCAGTGGAATGGCTTACCTTCAGAAGAACTTGTGGCTGCTCCAACACTGGAAGTTTTTAAGAAGTGATTGGAGTGGTATAGAGTTTCCTGCCTGAGCAGGAGGTTGGACTAGAAGACCTCCCAGGTCCCTTCCAACTCTATTATCACAAGCATCTGTGAGTAAGCGACTCATCCATTTTTTTTTCATTTAGGATCTCTTGAATCCAACTGATAGAACAGAAGTGTAAATCTGACCACCCTGATATTTTTAAATCAAACTTGTCTTTAATTTCTCGTTTATTCGATGAATTAATTGAATAATGAAATCATTACGCTGTTGCATTATTCCACTAGGTCTTCTTCATTTTACCAAAAATGCTTCTTTTGGTTCTGTCTACCAAAACAGGTGGGGATTCTTTTTATAGCTTCAAGTAGCCTGTGATCTCATCATTACACACACAGCAATTAAATCTGATTAATCCTTTTAAGTTTAACCTGCAAATGGTAGACGTCAAATCCTTTCAGTACTAACCCTTATGAAACAAATAAGTTAAAAATAAAATAGAGACCTCATGCACCTGTCATGGAAACCACAATAAACTTTCAAACTCTTAGACTGTCTATGCATGGCCTTTTTGGATTCTTCTTGAAGAGGAAACCATTCTGGCTGATTTCCACCAAACTGAACATTCAATTAATTTAAACAAGAAAACTTTAATATTGGAAGTAGGAAGTTTTGTTCAAGGGGATGATAAGCAGCCCTAATTTTATTAAGAGCTCTTAAACATTTTTTAAAAATTTTCAATTGCTGTACCAATAATGAGTTTAATTGATTTTTATGCAATATAATAAAGGTCAATTATTATTTTACTTGTATTGTAAAAGGTAGTGCATAACTAGTAATAAAAATATTGATTGATTGACATTTTTCGCACAGCACATGCTTTTAGCCTGACTTAGTTGGGATTCATCTCATTTGTTGGTATATGAAAATAGTCACTTTTCTATGAGTTTAGATGCTATGGTAGTTAGCAGATTTTTTGGTTCATTTTAGCCAATGGATTCTATAATTGGAATGTAATATAACTGAAACTAGAATTTCATATAGTGGAAACTAGATTAACTTCATATGACTAAAACTATATGCTTTGAAACACGTTTCGAAAGTTTTTGTTGTTGTTGTTAGTTGCGAAGTCGTGTCCAACCCATCGCAACCCCATGGACAACATTCCTCCAGGCCTTCCTGTCCTCTACCGTCTGCTTCAGTGACTCCATCCAGCCACCTCATTCTCTGTCATCCCCTTCTTCTTTTGCCCTCAATTTTTCCCAGCATTAGGCTCTTCTCCAGTGAGTCCTTCCTTCTCGTTAGGTGGCCAAAGTATTTGAGTTTCATCTTCAGGATCTGGCCTTCTAAAGAGCAGTCAGGGTTGATCTCCTCTAGGACTGACCGGTTTGATCGCCTTGCAGTCCAAGGGACTCGCAGGATTCTTCTCCAGCACCATAGTTCAAAGGCCTCAATTCTTTGGCGCTCAGCCTTCCTTATGGTCCACCTTTCACAGCCATACATTGCAAGTGGGAAAACCATAGCCTTGACTATACACACTTTTGTTGGCAGGGTGATGTCTCTGCTTTTTAGTATGCTGTCTAGATTTGCCATAGCTTTCCTCCCCAAGAGCAAGCGTCTTTTAATTTCTTGGCTGCAGTCCCCATCTGCGGTGATCTTGGAGCCCAGGGAAATAACTTTGAAAGTTAAACTAACTTTATTTAGATTAAGCAACCAAAATAAGCAACCAGTAAACCAATCAATCAGAATAGAGCTGGAAGGTTCCTTGGAGGCCTTCTAGTCCAGTCCCCTGCTCAAGCAGGAGACCCTCTACCATTTCAGAGAAGTGACTGCCCAGTCTCTTCTGCAGTTTTCTCACGAGACTTGTGACTTACAAATGGAAGAATAAATTAACCATTAAAACAATTAAAAATGCTGCCTAGAAAACGGTTAAACAAGTCCACCTAGTCAACAGAAAGGAAAAGCACAGGTTCAAAGAAATAAGGCTAAATAGCAAATATCCTCAATGGGCAGTTGGTCCTCTTTATTTATTATTTATTTATTTGGAGGTTCTTCTATGCCGCCCTACTCCCTAAGGACTCAGGGCGGCGTACAACATTTTAAGAAAACAACCAAACAAATCATTAAAAACAACTTAAAAAACAATTAAAAACACATATAACACCATACATACATGGGGGAGATGTAATGTTGTCTCAGAATCACCCCGCCTGTAGGAAAAGCCATGTCTTAATGGCTTTTCGGAAGGCCAGCAAGGTTGGGATAATTCGGATCTCTGGGGGGAGTTGGTTCCAGAGAACAGGGGCCCCTACAGAGAAGGCTCTCCCCCTAGGCCCCGCCAGTCAGCATTGTTTGGCTGACGGGACCTGGAGGAGGCCCACTCTGTGGGACCTGACCGGTCGAAGGGAAGTATGAGGTAGGATGCGGTCCCGGAGGTAACCTGGTCCTAAGCCATGTAGGGCTTTAAAGATGATGATCAACACCTTGAATTGCACCCGGAGACCAATGGGCAGCCAGTGCAGCTGGCGGAGTATGGGTGTTACATGGGTGTATCTTGAGACACCCACCACAGCACGCGCAGCCGCATTTTGCACCAGTTGAAGTCTCCGGATACTCTTCAAGGGTAGCCCCATGTAGAGTGCATTGCAGTAGTCCAGTCTAGAGGTGACAAGGGCATGAGTGACCGTGAGTAGACCCTCCTTCTCTAAGTATGGTCACAATTGGTGCACCAGGCGAACCTGTGCAAAGGCTCCCCTAGCCACTCTTAGAGCTAATGTGTGGATTTTAAGCAAATGTTCATAGAGCAAAGCTTTTGTTATTTTTCACTCTGCCAGCAGAAATAACACCTGATATACAAATTGAGCATCTTTGTTCAGTAATCTTTGGTTACTGAATTTGATTTCATTAATAATAGGGAAAGAGGCTTATATTTTTGGTAGGAAATACATTTTTCTGGAATGACTGTGGTCAGATGAAAAATTATAACCAATTGTTCCTGGAATAAAAAAATATATTTGAAATGCACATTTCTTTTAGACTCTCAGTATGAATCTTGGAATTTTGTGTTTATGCCGATTGATCTTGCTGTTTTCATTTATCTCAGCCTGCATACAGGTTTTCTGCTGAAGTGCTCAGTGAAAATAGGCAATTGAATTTTCTAGGTTACACTGACCTTGAACCTTTGTTAGGCACAGTGGCTAGTAAATAACTAGCCTGAGTCCTTCGGGAGTTGGGCGGCATATAAGAATAACAAAATAAATAAATAAATAACAAAATAAATAAATAACCCAGAATTGTTGACAGATAATTCATAAAGCTGAGATTGTTCAGCTGCATAAACCAACAACTGAAAATGCATACTTCATGTAGAAAAACATTCAGACTTACACGAAACATTCTCATAAAGCCTTATTTGTTGTTGTACAATAACTGATTGCTTTATATTTTTAAAAAATCCCTTGGATGTCTCAGTTTTAGTTAAGCCATTTGCTTAACCATCATCAGGCATATTTACGAGATGTTGAAGTATGCCAGAATGCTTCCCTGAGGACATACATTTCTCTAGGGTTTGAAGTATTTATTTTCAGATCATTTTCTGAAACCTAAAGAGACAAAATTCATAGCAAAAGATTATAAAGTTAGTCTAGCACTGTACAGCATTGATCATTTAATATGAGCCAGCAGTGTGCCAAAAAAGCCAACACAGTCCCTAGGCTACATTAACAGAAGGATAGAATCAAGATGAAGTTCTAATACTGCTTTGTGATGCCTTAGTAAGATCACACTTGCAATACTGCATCCATTTCCGGTCACCATGATACAAAAAAATATGTTGAGACTCTGGAAGGAGTGCAGAGAAGGGGCGTTGGTAAACCTACCTGATACGCCCTTTCTCGTAGAGTGGAGCTAACCTCCAAGGATGAGTTGACACTGCCCTCTAGCCAATCAGGACTGAGTCTGAAATAATAAAATCTGTCCCTGTGCCTTGATACCCTTTTCTTTGACAAAGGATGAAGGTCAGACTCCGTGTGACCAAACCAGTCAACAGATATACATGAGTAACAGCCTCTCAAACCAGCCCAGACCACATAATTTAGGGAGGGACTTGGAGGTTAGCTCCACCCTACGAGAAAGGGCATATCAGGTAGGTTTACCAACACCCCTTCTCCATAGTGGGTGGAGCTAACCTCCAAGGATGGGACATACCAAAGCAGTCTGTCCGTTGGGCAGGCAACTAAGTCTGGCTGGTGACCCCAGTGTCTTGCACCACCTATTGCAACACCCGTCGTCAAAATGCCACCTTCGCCGGGGCGAAAAGGTCCATTCATAGTGTCAGACGAACGGGGTTGGAAAGGACCAGCATGGCGGACCTCCCAATCAACGGCTGGGTGGACTATGCTGCAATGATGTTGGCACTGCAGGTCGAATACGCAGGAAGGACAGCTGATCATAAGCCGTCGCCATGTAGGAGGATTCCTATGACCCATGGAAGCGGGCTGAAAGAAATAAACGGCACCCCCGTTTCGGGAAAGGAGGAGGTATGATGCATGTAAGCCTGCAGGGCTCGACTTATGTCGAGGTTGTGCTACTCCCTCTCAAGGTGGTGTGCTGGGAGCGCACCAAAACTGGGTAGAATAAGTTCTTGTGTTCAAGGAACAAAGGAATCAACCTTGGAACAAAGGTGGAGTCTAAATGCAGCTCCACTCTGCCAGGGTGAAAAAACTCATAGGTCTACTCTGACAGGTAAAACCGCAAGATCAGATATTTCATGGACAGTGTAATCACCACCAAAGATTGCCACACTACAATCAAATGGCGGGGCGACATGGTTCATAGGGTGCCCCCGAGAGTGAAGTGAGGACCTTCGGCAGATCCCAGGTGGAATACCTATGGACCACAGGGGGAGATTCTATTCTATTCTATTCTATTCTATTCTATTCTATTCTATTCTATTCTATTCTATTCTATTCTATTCTATTCTATTCTATTCTATTTGAAGTTTAAAAACAAAAGAAAGCTGAAGTTGTACATTTTGAACTGTTTATATGCAAGTAGGATGCATTCAGATAATTTTGAAAAGTTTATTCTCCTGTGCTCCTGCTACAATTACACTGTTCGGTTGTTTAGCAATTTTGATTAAAATTCGGGATAAATTGAAAGCAAGCAAGCAAACAAACAAGAAGCTAACGACAGATTGGAAAAGCTGAACATTTTGTCTTTAGAAGCAGCCATTCTTTTGGAAGGAGAGGGGGGGAAGCTCTGCACTTCAGAGTATTAGCTACAAGAATATTGCCTAAAGCTTTCAAATTATGAGGAACACTTTGACAAAATACCAAAGAATTAATCATTAGTCACTCTTTTATCTGGGGGTTTACAATATCATTTTCTCTAATTATCTCCGATGTTTCGCTATCATGTTAAGAAGCATTTTGCTATGGAAGGATGGGAAGAGACAAGTTCTTTTCAGATCTCGTCTCAAGTGGCTGGCAAAGCGCGTTAGAAGGAGTAAACAAAATTTGGTATTCTTGGCATTTGGAGATGAAAGAGACCTAAGGCTGAGCTGGCAGCAAAAAGCCCATGAGGAAACAGGTTCTGCCAATTCAGCATTGTAAGAAGGCTCCCATTGTTTAAGTTCTATGCCTCTCAGTTCGTGGTGCGTGAATAGCGCCGACTTTATAATTCCTGTTTTGTTTGCCTCATCCAGTTTGTATGACACACAGCGATGCATAACTAACGGCGTCTCCAAAGACAATTTATACAAAAGTCAATACGGTTTACTGCACATATCAGGTAGGCGCTAACCACTAGTGTTGGAACTGAGAAATAGAAAGTTAGCAGAGTTGAAAAGGAGCAGGATAAGAACAATCGGCTTTGTTTTGTTCTTCAAATGTAATGGCAAACCAAGCACACGATCCATGCAGTAGTGGGTTTCTCTTACTTTTGCTACCGGTTCGGGAATGGGAGTGCGCGGGCGCAGAGCATCTTTGATGATGTCCAGGGGGGTGGGCGGAGCCTCCTGCCACCACCCCTACTAGTTCACCTGAACTGGTGCGAACTGGTAGCAACCCACCACTGGATCCATGCTTGAGCTGAATAGGGATGGGTTTCCTTTATTGCAACATCAACAAGCTTGGTGCTAATCCAGATAGCAATAGCAATAGCACTTAGACTTATATACCACTTTACAGTACTTTACAGCCTTATCTAAGTGGTTTACAGAGTCAGCCTCTTGCCCCCAACAATCTGGGTCCTCATTTTATCCACCTTGGAAGGATGGAAGGCTGAGTCAACCTTGAGCCTGGTGAGATTCGAACTGCCAAATTTTAGGCAGCCGGCAGTCAGCAGAAATAGCCTGCATTACTGCACTCTAACCACTGCGCCACCATGGTTCTTATGATACTTAGAGACTAGATACAGGAGAATCTGCCCGCTGGCCCCTTTCATCTTACAAATACATTAGTCTAAATAACATAAGTGGAAAGGATTCACTTAGTTGAATCTTCAAGGGATAATGGAATATGAAAAGTTGCAAACTATTGTTGTGCCTTGCCCGCATCCAGCGCAGATGATGGAGGACCCGGAGGACATGGAGCCGCTCATGGTGCAGCAGTACCAGCCCATGTGCCTGGCACCGGAGTCAGCCAGTGATGAAGACTTGGTGCCAGAGCAGGACGATCAGCCAGGACCTTCTGCACCTGCGCAGTAGAGTGAATCATCAGGGGACAAAGAGCCTCTGCTGGATGCTAGAGCTCATAGAGCAGCTAGCAGACAGGACTGGCTTACCAAGCGTAGGTCTCCTTGGAGGTAGCACTGAGGGCTAATTGGGCCACGCCCTTCAGTGCCTATTTAAGGCCAGCGCAGTCAGCGATCAGTGCTGAGAACAACATCTGTGATCTGCGAGCACATTCAGAGTTCTGTTTGCATCGGAGTCCGGCTTGGAAATCTTGTATTTGGAAAAAGCAGCTTCTGAAAGGCTTATTCCGGGAAGCCAGCCAACTTGTGAGATAAGAAGAGACTTAATGGGTATTTGTTTTGAACATTTGAACGTTTGGTTATTAACCCCCAAAGAACCAAAGGAACTTTATTCCCCGAGACTCTCCTATTGTTTGTTTATGGACTTTTAAAACCCCTGCGCTTTTACTAAGAACCCTCATTAGTAAAAGGACCCTTTTTGCTTTAATAACAAACGGTTGTGTGTGTGTGTTTTTCTGTGGGTTGCGGTGCTGGGTCACAACAACTATTATCTGGACTACCTATATGTCCAAAGAAGCATTAATTTCCCTATTAAAACAATAGCAAAATGGAGACACCATCATTTCCTCACCATGAAGTACTGGAAAATATGTCTGGATTTCAGTGTATCTCCACACATGGTCAGGTGAGTTGAGTCAGAAGTGGCACTTCTATAAATGAAGTATTTTATTGTGCAGGGCAGAACAACTTTCGATCCCAGCTTTAACTTTCACGATGGAAGGATTTTCAGATTCTAGCATAATTAAACTACTTATTCAGTGACGAACAGTCTGGATTTGTTTAATATTTGTCTCCTTTTCGCATGCATAATCATACATTTCCTGCATCTGAAAGAGCTCAGGTACATGATTTTTATTAATAGTTTTGCAAACGTTGAATACAGATACCCAGAGACTCTTTTCATAGAGTTTGATCTGCTCACTGACTGAAATAAAGTGATTAGAGTGACTAAGATTATAAAACTCTTGGAAGAAGAACAGTAGCTCAGATATAATTAGACACAATTCTCAATTAAAAAAAAAAAAACTATACCAGCATTTGTTTTCTATTGTTCGCAGTTAAGAAATAAATTTCCCAAAAGTTTCTGAGATTATGAAGCATTGCAAATGCTACAATTCTCTAGTGCAGGGGTCCCTAACCCCTGAGCCATGGAGTAGCACCGGGCTGTGGCATGTGTGATGTCCCCCTTGGACGACGATTCCGACTTTTCCTCAGAGGCTGGCTCGAGGGAGAATGAGCTCATTCCTGGCACATCGAGAATGGAGTTCATTACTGAGCCTGAACTGCCAGCAGAAAGAGAATTACAGGCTTTGTAATTACAGCTTGCAGGACAGTGAAGAAGAGGAGGAGGAACTGCCTGCAGTAGTGGATCTCAGAGCATGCAGGGCAGAGAAACGGAGGTCTGCCAGATTGCTCAGGAGAAGGCCCCCCTCTTGATGGGTTGCACCAGGAAGCTATTTAACACGACAAGCACCAGAAAAATGTAACAAAGAAGAAATATACTTAATTGTTCACATAGTGACTGCCACTAGAATTGTATATGCACAAAATTGGAAGTTGAATAGAATACCAACAGAAAGAGAAGTATTAAGAAAGATAATGGACAGTGCGAAAATGAATAGGCTTACAATGAAAATTTAAGATAAAGAAGACTCGGAGTTTTATAATGTTTGGGGGAAATTTTATGAATGGGTTGAAAAAGAAGATAGATAAAATTATTCAATGTAAATTTAATATAGAAGAGATAGAGAAATGAGAAATGTGATTGTGATAACTCGGATGACAAAAAGAGAAAAGGAGGCAGCATTAGATAAATATGTATATATACCAGAAATTAAATCAGAATAGATTAGCAACAGAAATCAACATTTAAGGATACGAAAATTAGAATTGAAAAGTGAATAAAATTGTTTAGTCTGTCTTTTATTAAATTAAAAATTAGTTATTGAAGTTATAGTTCTTTTTTTTTAGACAGGCTGAAAAAGAAATTTGAAACGTGACCTAGGATATTTTATTATTCTTATGTAAGAGATATTATAAATATATGTTTACTTATTGAAGGTATATATATATTGTTATGTATGTATGTATGTGTTTTTGAGGTGGAGAAAAATAAAAAACTTTTTCAAAAAAAACCACGACAGGCAGAAGGAGCTGTAAAAATTCATATGGATCGTGGCCATGTGTTTGTTTGTATTTCCTGCTTGACTTTTGAAACTCTGAACTTCTATAACCAATGAGCTAACATGGATGGGTTTTCAGTTTTTGCCTGGGGGCTTTGTGTTCGTCTATTGGACTTGCTTGTTTGAGCAGTAAGTCCACTTACTTGCTATTTGTTTTATGGACTAATTGAACATTGCTTGGGGGATTAATCTGGGCTTGCTCGTGGCTGGCTTGATTTGGAACAGTTCTAACAGTTCTGGGTGAAGAGAACAGCTGGGGAATACCAATAAAACTCTCCATAAACCACACTGATGTGTGCAGTGGTGGGTTCCTACCAGTGCGGTCCACTCTATAGCACCAGCAGCGGCCCGCTGGTGACGTCACAGTACTGGTGCGGTCAGTTGCTGGTGCCATTTTTTTAAAAAAAAATTTTTACATTAAAAAAAAAAATTTCTTCTGCGCATGCCCAAAAGCCGAGTTTCCGGCACTGCGCATGCGCTGCCTTCCTATCCCACAGTGAGTCCAAGCAGGGGAGGATGGCTGAGGGAGCGCGTGAGACGCTGAAAGAACGGGTGGCAGGAGCTATCTCCATTCCCCTCCCTTCAGCAGTCCGAGAAGCCACGAACGCGCGGTGATGATCCTAGGCATTTTCGCACGTTTGAGACTTCTCGAACTGCTGAGGGGAGGGGGAACGGGCGGCAGGACCTATCTCAGTTCCCCTCCCTTCAGCAGTCCGAGAAGCCACGCCCACCCAGTCACATGGCTGGCAAGCCACACCCACAAAATAAGCCATGCCCACAGAGCGGTAGTAAAAAAATTAGGAACCCGCCCCTGGATGTGTGTGTGTGTGTGTGAGTTAGTGGGGCAGCACAGCATGGCAGAAACCAGGCCACGCAAACAAGTTAAGCCCCATCCGTGAGATGCAGGCAGCACATGAAACCACACCCCCTCCTGTTCCTAGGGAAACCTGTCTCCACAGAACTGGTCCCTGGTGCCTCAAAAGTTGTGGGGGGGGCATTGTTCCTTATGGTGTGTAAGTCTGTTTTCAAAACTGTGGTTTGGGGGTTTTTAGAGGAGAACAAATGTCATCCAACCTCTTTGTATATTCCAAGGATCATTAACAACTGCACAGGCAAGGCATGTTAAATAGGGTTATGTAAATCTTCACTTCAAAGATTTGAGTGGAGAGCAATTTTGTTGAACCTCTAATTTGAATTGGCTCAGATTGACTATTGGAATGGATTTGGTGAGTCAAATTGAGTGCATGCTAATGGATTTTTTTTTTTAATTTAGAGGGGCTCGTGTAAAGCTAAAGCTGTTTCTCTGAATCAGTTTGGAAAATCAAATCAAATGAAACCATCGGTTTGACACCTTAAATCAAAGTCATGCATCTCAATTTTTCTAAATTTTATTTTTTAAAGAACTGAACTTTAAAATTGCATTGGAATCAACCCCCCTTATTTTTTTGAGGTCTATATTGCAAATGATTGTCAACAACTATGGTATTCCCACCAAGCATTGTCACTGTGCTTCATAGCTGTTTTTTCCTGTTCTAGAGCCAGGGGTCTCCAACCTTGGCAACTTTAAGACTTGTGGACTTCAACTCCCAGAATTCCACAGCCAGCAAAGCTAACAAAGCTGGCTGTTGAATTTTGGGAATTGAAGTCCACAAGTCTTAAAGTTGCCAAGGTTGGAGACCCCTGGCTCTAGAACAATAATAAAGCAGTCTTTTTAAAATAAGTCTAATAATTTGAACATTCTACAGACATTTATAGTTATTCACTTACCCCCTTCTATCCGGTTCAGCAAAAAATAAAAATCTGCAAGTCTCTCCCAGCTATTTGCCTCTTTGCAGTTTCATTTTCATTTTCCCACATGGCAAGTCAGCTGTAGGTCGGGAAGTGTTAGTGACTTGCTTTGCTTTACAGGCTCTTCCCTCTTTCCTGCAAACAGGTAAATTGCTGGAAGACAGAGGCCAAAGGGTGGGGGTGGATGGGTGGATGGGGCTACATTCAGTGTATAAGATGCACCCAAGTTTTCACCCTCTTTTTGGGGGTAAAAAGGTGTGTCTTATACTCCAAAAAATACGGTAAGTTCAAACTTATCCAGTGTAGTTTGCTCTTCTTCTGTATCTTCAGTGACACACCATCTATCTATCGTATCAAATAATTTTAAAAAGCAATGTTCAAAATTATCCATCCATCCATCCATTCTTTATTAACAATTTATTATCCTCTGGCTCCCTCTAGTGTTGAACCTTCAATGTCCCATTATCACATTTCTTCTTAAAACCCAAACAATCACCATTTCCCATGGGAAGGATTCTTCAAATTAATTTAAAATTCACACGAAGGTCTCTTTTAATTAATTCAAAATTATAGTGTCAAGTCCAGAGAGACCAGAAGCATCGCAGTGAGACAGGCTGGGAAATAGCGAAGCTCCGATGAGCTTTGAGAAAACCCAGTCTGACAAACCGCTGTCGGGGGTCTTCAGACCGGAATCGTCCTGTAGGGATGGTGAAGAAGGAGAGGCGTCTCAGGTTGCCCAGAGGAGCAGGCAAGTTATTTGAGTAGTCAGAGACAGCTCTTCAGACCAGCGGTGGGGGCGGCAGCCATTTTTGAATGACCACTACAAAGCTGGGGCAACTGGACCAAGTTTATGTGCAGGAGCAGTGTTTGGACAAAGTGCGGTGAGAAAGTGACCAACTCACAGGTAAAAGGCAATTTGCAATCTGGATTTTCAAGAATTTCCCAAGCTGAAACAGTGGCTATTTGGCACTCGGGCACTGTACAGAGGAAAGGGGGAAAACAGAGGCTAAAGTATTAAAGCCCAAGAAGATTATTTGTATCTTGGATATAAATTTTAATTGGAGAAATGCAAACAACAAAAGGAAGAAATTAGAGAAAAAATCTTTTTTTGTGGATTTAAAGTTAATTTTGACAGCTTTGACAATCAGCTGGTGTATGCATATTGTGGAATGGAGAGTGCCATCTACTGGAGAGAAGAAAATATTGCAATAAATTTGTGAATTGTAACAAAGAAAGTGCAGCTGTCTGACCTTGGCTGTAAGAAGGTAATGTGGAAAGGCTGAGAACTTTTAAGAAGTGTTTGTTTTGCCTATACTGCTTGGCTTTGTTTTTCTACGGTTGCAGAAGACAATAAATTTTGGAATTGGATTGGATTGGACTATTATTTGAATTGGCTAGAACAGAAATTGAAAATAAAAAAGAGACTATATGGACCTTAAGTTTTAATTTAGTGTGATAAAATACAAAAAGCTTAAATTGGCAATATGGAGATTTGGATGAATGAGGAATTATTTGTCATGTTAAAAATGTGTGAGAAACTGTAAAAGACGATAAAAAACCAGAAATGTTGTGAAAATATATAGAGCATGAAATAGTAGAAGAGTCAGAAATTTTGTTGGAATATACAAGCACAAGAAACAGGAGAGGAGGTAATCAAAGAGATAACCAAGGAACAAGAAAATAACATAGAAGAAGAAGGGATTGAAAGCAAAAAAAACTGGATTATTTCACTGGGATTACAGTGGCAAGAAAAGAACTGAGAGAGGGGAATATTACTCAAAAAGAATCAATCAGAGGGTAAAATGGGAAATCGTGGGAAGAGATCAGAGAAAATTGTGGGGAGAACCACATGAATAATAAATTCAAAAGAGAGAGAAAGGACTCAGGAGAAAAGATATAAGATACATTTTTAAAAAAAGAAAAAGAAGCTAAGGGAATGGGATAAAAGGAGAAAATTAATAAGAAGTGGAATTTTTGAGAGACCAAAGGAAAATGGGTAAAAAAGGAAGGCTAGTGGAAAGAAATAAAGAAAATAAGATTCATATTAATAGATTTAAGAAAACTGTATTAATATTATTAATGGTGGATAGCTGATTAAGTTAAAGATTTAAGGAAAAATAGCTTAGTAATAATTAAGATATAGGACGATGCATATTATTTATGGCAAAACAGATTTAGCAGAAAAAGTGGGATGGGAAATTTGATACATTTTTAATTGTGGATTGTTAATTAAATTAATGGGTTTTTGTGTAAGATTTGAGGATGGCGATGTATATTGATTATAGTAAAACAGAACAGTAGATGGAATGTGAAAAGATAATTTGTTTTATGTTCAAAGACAATCTAAATTAAATTAAATTAATTAAAATATGAGAAAAAGCTGAAATAGAGTGGGACACAAAATATGAGAAATGTAAATAGGATAGTTAATTGATGCTATTGTAAGGGGTTAGGAATTTGGGCGATTTGTAATATTATGTATGTATTAGGAAGAAAATATGTTAAGATAAAGAAATATGTAAGGAAAATATTATGGGTTGGAATTGAAACAGAGAGATGATAATGGAATGGATTATGTATATGGAAAGCTATTAAGACTGAGCTGGACAATACTTTGTGCATAAAATATGTAATGTTTGTTGGGGGAAATTAAAAAAAAGCTTTTTATAATTAAAAAAAAATATAGTGTCAAGTCCATCTGGGTACTTAATCCATTATTAGTTGTCCAAAATTAATACTCTAAGCAACCTTTTGCCATTTAATCCCCAAAATGATATTTTTTCCAAAAAATTAAAATTCTATTCATGAATTTATAAATTCACGAGAAGCAGCTGGGTGGACTCACATGGTCTGTCTCAAAATCTCCCCTTTCTCCAGGGAGATTATGCCAGCCAGGATCCTTTGTCCAGCTGCTAATCTCAATCTTAAATATCATCCCTTTGCAAGAGGGATAGCTAGCTCGCCATAGTGCTATCATTGGAAGTCCCATATGGTTGGCTGATATTTGACTAAATTATTGTTCCATTGTACTTATTGCCGGCTGCCCAAAAACTCTCCAGGATAAGAAGAGGTTCAAATGAATTTTACAAATATATACCTATTATTATTATTATTTGCAGTGTCTAAACAAATGGAAGACTTGTTTTGGGGGTTATGGAATTTTAGTTCGTGTACTTGTTGGGCTTCTCTGAACCTTCAGAATTGCAAAATAGGTTAGCTCAAGTCCATTCACCCCAATTCTGTATCGGTGGATTTTTTCTTCTCATGTTCTTTTTGAAATGAAGGAAACGAAGCAATTAATAGAATATTGAATAATAGAAATTGATTTTCCCTTCACAGCATGCCAACAATCACACTCCCCATTTTCAATGGTTAAAGGATGGATCCTAAACCTTTGCTATTTATGCCTCGGTAACTTCTGATTGAACTCCCTGGCTTCTGTGTCATTATTGCCATGGTCACATAACTAAATCTGAGTTATGGACCATTTTTTTTGTCTTGAATAATTTGAATAGCAATAGCACTTAGATTTAAGAGCCATGATGGTGTAGTGGTTAGAATGCAGTACTGCATGCTACTTCTGCTGACTGTCGGCTGCCAGCAGTTTGGCAGTTTGAACCTCACTGGCTCAAAGTTGACTCAGCCTTCCATCCTTCCGAGGTCAGTAAAATGAGGACCCAGATTGTTGGGGACAATGTGCTGACTCGCTTAGAGTGGGCTGTAAAGCACTGTGAAGTGGGATATAAGTCTAAGTGCTATATACTACTCCATAGTGTTTTATAGCCCACTCTGAGCAGTTTATAAATGTCAGCCTCTTGCCCCCAACAATCTGGCTCCTCATTTTACTGACCTCGGAAGGATGGAAGACTGAGTCAACCTTCAGCCAGTCAGGAACGAACTTCAGGCTGTGGGCAGGGTCAGCCTGTAATACTGCATTCTAACCACTGCACCACCATTATTCCTATAATCTGGAATAATCCTGATAAATCTACTGTCCCCTGAAGACCAGGAGATAAGGAACTAGCCTTATCCAACCCATTCTGCATGTACTAAGTGAAAGCCATATAGTAGATCATGGTTATTAATTAATTAATTATTTTTTAAAAAAATCTTAAGCTTATTTAAAGAGCAGAATTTGGAATGCTTCCAGATCCTTCAGATTTTTGTTTTTAAAAAACTGTTCCTATTCCTAAACTATTTCCTTTCGGAGAGTGGGTTGGAATAATTAGCTGTGTACATTTTTTTCCCTCACAAGTCTGTGGCTTCTTGTCTTGCTAAAGCGCTCGCACTTAAACAAAATGCCCTACAATCCAGTCATTTGCATCCACTTGTTAAGCTGTTGACCTTAAGGGGATACGCTGTGCCCTTCCCTTGAGATCTGCTTATGGCAGTTGCGAGCGAGCGCAAGGAGCAGACAAGTGCAATCACAAAATGGAAATGACTCTCGTCAAGACTATGGCTATGCCTTTGCTTGTCACAGGCGCCATGATTCGGAGTGTGGAGTCTGGTGAGAGATGATAATAAATTAATAACTCAGAATATGGGGGGGGGGGAAGAGTTTTTGAAACTTCTCCTTTCTCTTCTGATTCTAGGCAATTAACGTTTATATATTGCTGGAATTAGAAGCAGATTCCATTTAAAACAGAGAAATGCACACACCAGGCTAAAAGATGTTTCCAGGACCCGTTGATGGAAAGTACAGCCCAGTTACATGTGAACAGAAAGCCTCCTGAAGCCTGGGGAGGGCGAAAAACGGCCCAACGGGCCTACTGGAAGTCCGGAGTCAGTGAGGTCTGCGCGCATGCGTCGGGGGAGTAGCGGGGGGGGTTGTGCATGCATGAGTGAGGGGGAGGGCATTGCATTATGGGTGTGGGCACATGCGCCAGCACTATCACGAACGCACATGCCCTTTTGGCACCCGAGCAAAAAAAGGTTCGCCATCACTGGTATAGACTCTCCTGCTTGAGCAAGGGGTTGGACTAAAAGACCTCCTAGGCAGGGGTGAAATCCAGCAGGTTCAGACAGGTTCTGGAGAACCTGTAGCGGAAATTTTGAGTCGTTCGGCGAACCGGCAAATACCACCTCTGACTGGCCCCAGAGTGGAGAGGGAATGGGGATTTTGCAGTATCCTTCCCCTGCCACGTCCACCAAGCCACGTCACGCCCACCAAGCCATACCCACAGAACTGGTAGTAAAAAAATTGGATTTCACCACTGCTCCTAGGTCCCTTCCAAGTCTATTATTCTATGTTCTATGACTATATTCTCAGTAATCACCCAGACTCTGTACACCTAGAGTTCTAGAGTATCACTATAGATACTACAGATCAATACAATTGTGAGTATCAACACAATTCCCTGGGGAAAAAAATCAGCTTTGAAACAATCCAATTTACAACAACAACAACAAAATTTAGAAAGTTGTGCTTCAGTTTTATGTGATGTAATCTTTGTACTGTTAAAGATTTTTATTATTATTTATTATTGTATTATTTAAATTACTATTACTAATTATTAGTATAAAGTTACACTTTGTATCTTAATATAAATATTATTATAATATTACTAAGGCTGCAGTCTTGGTCAGAAATGCCTGGTATTAAGTATCATTTAATTGGGAACGGCTCGACTTCTGAAGAGAGTAGAATTGTATGTAAATAATATCTTCTGTGATTTCTATGGAGAAAAGACATTCTAACCAATCACTTATTTTTTCCCCCTGATTGAACATTCATTTCTTATTGCATTATGTGCACTTTAATGACCTTGTAAAGATTCAGTTTCATGGTATAATGAATTATAAATTGAACAACATGTCACAGCCAAGTAGTAGAAAAGTATTTGCTCATTGATTTATTAACAAAAGTCGTTTTCGTTTGCATGGCGCGTACGAGTCTCATGGCCACGAAATGCATTTGGAGAATTGAAAAACGTTGTGCGTATGCCAATTTGCCAAACATGCAAGTGGGTTTGTAGCATAAGGTGGGGGAGAGGGAGGAATTGCTAAGGGAAGCACTGAAGGAGGAATTTCATGGGCTGAGGTGCATGGAGAACCAAGCATGCATAGTCTATTTCGCTTTTGTAAAAAAAAATGTTTTACTTGTGAAAATTTTGCCAAAATTCTGTCCAGGGAAACATTGTGAAATGGGCAAAAATCAAGAGTAGAACTTTGTCTCTCCCTCATTCTCTCCCTTACTCTTCATCTCTTTTTATCTGTTCCTCTCTCCCTCTCTCTCTCCCTCTCTCTCTCTCCCTCCCTCCTTCTTCCCTTCCATCTCTCCCTTCTTCCTTCTCTCCGTCTTCCTCTCTTTTCCTCTTTTTCTCTGCCCCTCCCTCTCTTCCTCTCTCTGTCCCTCCTCTCTCCCTCCCTCTTGCCTTCTCTCTCTCCATCCTTACTGTTCTCTCCCCCCTCCATTCTTCTCTCCCCCTCCATCCTTCCCTCCCTCCTTCCTTCCTTCCTCTTCCTCTCTTTTCCTCTTTGTCTTGTCCCACCCTGTCTCTGTCCCTCCCTCCCTCTTGCCTTCTCTCCCTCCTTCCCTTTCTCTCTCCCCCTCCATTCTTCTCTCCTTCCAGCCTTCCATCTTTCTCTCACTTCCTCTTCCTCTTCCTATCTTTTCTCCTTTCTTTCTATCCTTCTCTCCCTTTGTTTCTGTCTTTCTTTCTTTCTTTCTTTCTTTCTTTCTTTCTTTCTTTCTTTCTTTCTTTCTTTCTTTCTTTCTTTCTTTCTTTCTTTCTTTCTTTCTTTCTTTCTTCCTTCCTTTCTTTCCCTCCCTCCCTCCCTCCCTCCCTCTCTTCCAACCTCTTGTTTTCACTCTCTCTCTCCCTCCTTCCTTGTTTCTCTCTCTCTCCTTCCATTCTTCTCTCCTTCTCCTTCCCTCTCTCCCTTTCCTCCCTCTCTCTCACACACAAACACACACCAATTATAACAATTTCCACTGACCATTGGCCAAGATTCCCTCTCCTGGGGTTTATATCAAAGCTTTGTAAGACACAGTAAACAATAATTTCAGAAGGAACTTTGTTAACATAGGATGCATGCTGCAAAGAACTTGATTCTATTATAGCTGAAAGTTTCGGAAAGCAAAAAATCCAAGCATGTAGCACTGCTACATGCTTATTTGCTACCAAGAACCAGTAGCCTAGATTCTAGTTTAATTGACATGGCGGACAATATACGAGGAGATCATTTTATAAAGGCATCATTTGAAAAGGACATGGATGCTTACGGGTTGATAACAGAGCTGTGCAAAGTGGCTCTGTCTTGCTTTGACAAGGAACATTTCACTGCAAAAATGAACTGGAAGATCTCATCTGGAAATTGTTCTTTGCTTCAAAATTGCTTCTCGCTTATCTAGCAGGTCCATGGGCTGCAAGAAACATCCAAAGACCCAAATTGCCTGTAGGCAGATACTCCCCCCCCCCCCCGGCTCTTGGAAAATCCATGACTTCTGCTAAAAATGCTGGATGAGGCTCGTCTGCAAAGAAATGCAACCACTATGCTTTGTTTTGGGTTTTTTTTTTTTTTGAATGGCAGTGGTGCTTCACAAAAGAACTTCAAAGGAATGTTCCTCTGGAAAGTCCATCAAAGTGAAGTGCCTCTTTGAAGTATTGTACCATGCTAACAAGCAGAGCAAGCAGCAAGCAATAAGGTCATTATTTGCCAATGTCATTAAATTGGATTGGTTCATTGGATAAGAAGGAGTCAAGGGTCGCAAAAATGTCTTCTCAAGACAGACACAGACTTCAGAGAATAATCAGAACTGCAGAAAAAACAATTACTGCCAACCTGCCTTCCATTGAGGACCTGTATACTGCACGAGTCAAAAAGAGGGCCGTGAAAATATTTACTGACCCCTCACATCCTGGACATAAATTGCTTCAACTCCTACCCTCAAAACGTCGCTATAGAGCACTGCACACCAAGACAACTAGACACAAGAACAGTTTTTTCCCGAACGCCATCACTCTGCTAAACAAATAATTCCCTCACCACTGTCAAACTATTCACTAGGCTGCACTACTATTAGTTTTTCTCATCGTTCCTATCACTCATCTCCTCCCACTTATGACTGTATGACTGTAACTTGTTGCTTGTATCCTTACGATTTATATTCATATTGATTGTTTCCTGATTGCTTACTTGAACCCTATGACAACCATTCTTGACAAATGTATCTTTTCTTTTATGTACACTGAGAGCATATGCACCAAAGACAAATTCCTTGTGTGTCCAATCACACTTGGCCAATAAAGAATTCTATTCTATTCTATTCTATTCTATTCTATTCTATTCTATTCTATTCTATTCTATTCTATTCTATTCTATTCTATTCTATTCTTGCTTGCAAAGAAACAAACATTGAGTATGTCTAGCTTGATGACAAGAAGATTAGGGGTGACATGATAGCAATGTTCCAATATCTAAAGGGCTGCCTCAAAGAAGAGGCATTCAACTATTCTATGAACCAGCTGAAGGCAGAACAAGAATCAAGGGATGGAAACTGATCAAGGTGAGAACCAACCTAGAAATAAGGAGAACTATCCTGACGGTGAGAACAATTAATCAGTAGAATGTGTTGCCTTCAGAAGTTATGGGTGCTCCAATACTGGAAAACTGTAGAAACCCCCACAGATGATAATATAATCAAAAAAAATTCTGGAATGTGCAGAAATGGATAGGTTAACTCTAAAACTCAAAGAAAAAGAAGATTCGGAATATTTTAGAACATGGGAACTATTCTACAAATGGTTAGCTGACAGATACAGAGGTTGGATGAGTGGATTTATGTGAAATATGGACTACATGAGAAAGAAAAACTGATGAGTAAATATTTTGATGGCTATATAATTGATACCGTAATGGAAGATATTTTTATTTTCAACAACAATTAGTATTATCGCATATACATTATGTTTATATGTACACGATTATAATGATTATGATTATGTTTATATTTTAACACTTTGGACACCTAGGAAACACACTGTTCAATATAGAAATGGAATTTGTGATATAAAACAATAAAAAAATGTTTATACAATAGAAATTGTGGGTGCTCCACCACTGGAGACTTTTAAGAAGAGATTGCACAACCACTTGTCTGAAATGGTATAGAACCGTGATGGCGAACCTATGGCACGTGTGCTGCAGGTGGCATGCGGAGCCATATCTGAGGGCACGTGAGGCGTTGCCCTATGTCAGCTCCAGCGTGCAGGTGCATGCAGGCCAGCTGATTTTCAGCCTTCCAGAGGGCGGGGGAGGTCGTTTTCACCTTCCCCAGGCTTCAGGAAAGCCTCCGGAGCCTGTGGATGGCGAAAAACGGACCCAACAGGCCTACCGGAAGTTTGGAAATGAACTTCCGGTTGGGCCGTTGGGCCGTTTTTCACCCTCCCCAGGCTTGAGGAGGCTTTCCTGAAGTCTGGGGAGGGTGAAAAACGGCTCAACCAGAAGTTCGTTTCCAAACTTCCGGTAGGCCTGTTGGGTCCGTTTTTCGCCATCCACAGGCTCCGGAGGCTTCAGTGAGCCACGTGTGCATGCGCAGGGGGCAGCAGGGGTGGGTTGTGCATGCATGCTCAGGGGGAGGGCATTGCAATATGGGGTAGGCACACGTGTGAGCTCTATCGCACACGCGCATACCCTTTTGGCACCCGAGCAAAAAAAGGTTCGCCATCACTGGTATAGAGTCTCCTGCTTGAACAGGGGGTTGGATTAGAAGGCCTCCAAGATACCTCCCAATTCTGTTATTCTAGGTTGCTTTTGTTGCCATGAAATATACTTGACTAAAGACAAATCAGAACAATACTTTTGTGCTATTGTGATAGAATGTTTCAGCTCTGCTATATGGAGTCTCTCAGTGCATTAGCAGCGGAGTGACAAACTCTGACCCCAGTTAACAAAAGCAAACAAACCCTATACTCTAATTTAATACTTCTCAATCTTCTTAAGTTCTAATTTTTGTAGACTTATACTTCTTCCCCTGGTTTTTCTTTCTTTCTTTCTATTTGTAAGTATATATACAAAGCACACTTTTTCACAAGATCAGAGAAAGAAGTCCGATCTTTTCTTCTGATGCTTTATGGTTTTTCATCAAGTGGATGAAAGAATTAAAAAAATGAAAGGAAAACCTTTTCCATTTTTTCATCCTTGAAACTTGATCTCTATATATTCATAAACTATGCTTGAAAATAAAACCAAGGTCTTCTAAATAGATTAATGTCAGCTTTCTGACCTATTGCTTTTCTTCCATGGCTGTATGACATATTAAGGAAAAAATGGGCTTGCTTTCCGTTATTTTATTCTTCTCAACGTCTGTCCTCAAATCTTTGCTTGGGTAGTCTTATTCGGGAATTCTGGGTCCGCTTGAATTTGATCAGATCCTTTCCATCTGTGAAACTGTGCATCTTTCTCTGTAGAGATTCTCAGTCATCAAGGTCATGGTTGTCCCAAAGGTGCTTTTTCATGAGGCAACTGGACTTTCTTGTTTTTTTCCTCTGAGACATTTTGCTTCTCACCCAAGAAACTTCTTCAGCTCTGATAGGATAGTGGGGAATGGAAGGATTGATATTCCTTGCAGACAGCTGGTCATCTGCATCCTTTTAGAGGGTTGTTGAAGCACTTGGAGGTTTATCTGTGTCCTCAGGGTCACCTGAGTGTGCTCCTGGTTCCTGTAGTCTGCAATTTTGTCCCTCTGGAAATTCATTCCTACTCCCAAACCATTCCAAGGGTGTTCATCCCAAATTGCATAGCTAAAAAGTCTGTAGAGATTCTCCATCATCCAGGTCATGGTTGTCCCAAAGGTGCTTCTTCAGGAGGCAACTGGACTTTCTTGTTTTTTTCTTTGAAGACGTTTTGCTTCTCATCCAAGAAGCTTCTTCAGCTCTGACAGCATAGTGGGGACTGGAAGGATTTATATTCCTTGCAGACAGCTGGTCATCTGCATCCTTTTAGAAGGTTGTTGAAGCACTTGTGCATCTTTGTCTTGTTATTATTCCCTACAACTCTTACATTCTAGGAAAACATAATATGGAAACATGAGTAAAGCATTAAGGCTCCTTTATACTTAAGACCGGTGAGTCTTAATGTTTAGAGAAAGCTTTTGGCATAGGGAATGTGATGCCAGAAAAAAAAAAAACCTAGGACAATGTACATGTTCCATTGAATTGACTCTGACTGATATTATAGATAATCATGATTGTCAGGAGATTTCCATTAGGTTCTCAGCTTTTCTCCTTCGATTGGAATTCATAATTATTCATATTAATTTCATGCCCTAAATGACAGGGAAGAATCCTTTGGCCATACAACTTTGTCTAACTTTACAAATCTTAATACAGATTTTCCCAGGTTTAGTTATTCGATTCTTGGGGATTCGGTATCACTAAATCCTCTAGTGATGATACGTTATGATAGGACCGATGCAATATATATATTTATAGACAACAGGATACCAGGAGTTATTTGGATAGGTTAAGTTATTCTGACATGTCTATGGAGATTCTTAGCCATCCAGGTCATGATTGTCCCAAAGGTGTTTTTTCAAAAAGTAACTGGACTTTGTTTTCCCTTGAAGACATTTTCCTTCTCATCCAAGAAGTTTCTTCAGTTTTGACGATAACAAAGTCCACATTCTGGACAGAGAGGACCGCTGGTTTGAAAGAAGGGTCAAAGAGGCCATTTACATTAAGATTGAGCAGCCCTCTCTCAAGAGAGGGGAGTGATATAACACCACCTATTTCCTGTTTACAACACAGCCCTTTCTGAAGTTCTAAGAAGGTTCCACACCCATTTTCTACTATTCAGATGACCTTGAGGGCACAGATAAACTTCCATGTCACGTAGTGAATATTGTCAGTTGTATGTCTATGCAGGGTGATGCACCCCTATCTAATATTATGGTACATTCCGATATAAGCAGAACATGTGATATGATGTTCTTTACGCATATGTGCATTCCTAAACCACCATTCTTCTTCTTCTGACTTAGCTCTTGACCTGAACGGTCGTGTTTTCTTAGCAAAGATGTAATTATTCAGGATTTATTGTTTTTGTACTAAAATAAATATTTTCTATTAGACATTTAATTTCGGTTTTATTTCTAACTGTCTGAATTCCAAGAAAAGATCTAAATCACCTCTATGAGATTTTATTCTCATCCCAACACTCCAGGTGGCCTCAACGATTCTAAGAAAGACTGCTAATGACCAAATGAGAAGCAAAACATCTTCAAGGAAAACAAAGTCCAGTTGTTTTGAAAAAGCAACTTTGGAATTTTTCTGACATGAAAAGATGAAGATGAAAAGAGACGAAAAGATGAAAAGATTCACATTACCTTATGGCTCCATCCCACTTGCCTATTCATGAATTTAGAAACTAAAAATTAACCAAGAAGGGTGGATCATGCGGGAAGAAGTAAGCTAATATTAGAAGATGGGTGGGATATGTTGTTAGCTTATCTCTTTGAATCTGCATTTAAACATTAAAATTCTGAACATTTTATAATCATTTTTGTTTTGCCTTTGTCACACATCAGCCTATATATCTTTGACTGAATTTATTCTCCCCTCTGCCAACAATCCTTTGGTCAAAATTAGTTTTTGTTCACTTTTTTTTTTAATGTCGTTCCTCTCTGTCCTATCTTTTTCTTTGGAAAATGTATTTTTTTGACAGCTGGTCTCTGATCACAAAGGAAATCTCTGCCAGAATGGTGTGAGACCTATTCCCATTGCTTTGTTTGTCATCTTCTTTTTTTAATTCCAAATGGATATCTTATTGGTAACTTTATGTCATTATTCCTCCTCCTCCTCCTCCTCCTCCTCCTCCTCCTCCTCCTCCTCCTCCTCCTCCTCCTCCTCCTCCTCCTCCTCTTCCTCCTCTTCCTCCTGCTGTCTATTTTTCCAGTTTTCTGAAACATCTTTGAAGTAACTGAGCCAATCACCACTTGTAGAGATGCAGATGGAATTTTGCAATATAGTCTGAAACAAGCCATATGCCTGCCTGTGTCCATGAAGGTGTGATACAAACATGTCCATGGAAAAGAATAGTGGCAATATCTCGATTCCGTTAATCTCAGGAATACTTCCATTGGCTTCTGGAAAGACGGATATTAATTTGTGTGTTTTCTAGCATGGATTGTCATCCACAAATGTCTCCTTCCTTCTATGTGCCCATTTATTCACTTGCATCTTTTCCTTATTCTTTGTGCTCCGTTTTCTACCCCAGAAGGGTTCCAGGAACCAGGAACCTCGGGAAGTATCATTTACCCAACTCTGATGTCTATACAGAGATCAGTACTCAGATATTCCTGGAAAAAAATAGTCAAAAGGTTCTTTAAAGAGCAAAATGAACTTGTGTACATGACACACACACAAGGGTGATCCTTGGTGGTCTCTGATCTTGGTTGTTTTCTTGCAGACATTTCAATGACCCAAACTAGGTAACATCATCAATGCTAATTGCTTCTAGTACTAGCCCTGGTGATGTTACCTAGTTTGTGTCATGACACATCTGCAAGAAAACCACCAGGCTCAGAGACCACCAAGCACCCCTCATTTCAACCCGGAGCTACAATATTCTCCTTTATCGACTAAGCAAGGATTGTTTGCCAGGATAGAAAGAGATGGAAAGCAAACTAGATTTAGAAACATCACCACCCCCCTTAAAACTTTAGTTCTTTGGATTATTGTGTCTTTCTCCTTTTCTGAAGTTTACACACCGCTGGTTACCCTGAAGAGGAATAGTGTTTTGGCTATGTATGAATGCACACATGTAAATGGGTTATTGGTCCCAGACGGTGTCTACAAAGGCAAACACACAGACAAAGAAGAGTAAGGTTACATTGGCAAAGACATTGACAAATCAACTCAGTATTCAATGACAACAGAACAATAGTAGGAAACACAGAACAAACTTAGGGGTCATTTGGGAAACAGCCAGGGTGCTGCCGAGATTCAGCACTTGGACTAATGTTGAGATTTCTCACAGGGCTTTTGAATCACTGTCTCTTTGCTAACTTACCTCCCCGAGACATTGTTATGGAGACAGAATTGGAAGAAAGGCAGCATAATTACATAGCAAACCAACACGTTGGCTCAAGCAGAGTAAATTAGGGGCTGTTATGGCATGTGCAAGTTAATTTAAGAGTCTCATTATTAAGGATTGCGCAATTGCAGACCAAGGGTAATAAATTGGTTATCGCACCATGGTCGTCCAAGGTAGGTTTGGGAATCCTTTGCAAAATTAAACTAGTCATTGTTCCTCATTTGGTGAGGGGACCATGGTCCTTCTGCCAAGGGGAAATCGGGCAACCCATAATAGTATATGAATTCTACTTGCTATAATATATATATATATATATATATATATATATATATATATATATATATATATATATATATATATATATATATATATATATATATATATATATATATATATATATATATATATATATATATATATATATATATATATATATATATATCATCATCATCATCAGAGTGAAGAAATCCTTTCTTTTTAGTCTTTCTTTGAAAAAGTTCTTCCACCCATCTATTTTTTAAAGACATTTGATTATTATCCTTCCATGCTCAAGTGGTTCCAACAATAGAGATTGCTTATTTTCAATTCTTACAGATTTCTTACGAATCTCAAGCAGTATAGTAATGGTTATCCATTCTAGGCTGAACTTACATCTTCAAATGTGTTGGTTCATAAAGATAAAATAAGCATTCTATATATTAATATCCAGGAGATAGAATGAGACGTTGTACTTACCTGAGACGTCCATTCTCGTAGGGTGGAGCTAGCCGCCAAGATTGGCTCTGATGCCCACCTCAAACCCCTCTTTTGACTCAGTCATAGCCAATGACTAGTGCCTTTTTTCATCCAACTTCTGATTCCACATATCATTCATTTATAATTGTAAGTCTTATTTTTAATTGGTATTTTTTCCCCTTTCCCTGATCGAGCCCACACTGAGTTTGTCAGCTAGAAAGCTGACTGTCTATGTTCGAAATCTGAGCAGCAGGCAATGGGTGAGTTCCCGTTCCTTGCTCAGCTTCAAAAGCATGCAAATGCAAGTAGATTAACAGGTACCACTTTGGTGGAAAGGTAACAGCGCTCCGTACACCTTTGGTGAAAAGCCATGCTGGCCACATGACCATGGAAAAATTATTCAGACAACACTGGCTGCCTTGACCAAGAAATGGAGATGAGCACTGGGCCCTAGAGTTGAACACAACTGGACAGGGAAAACTCTAGCTTTTTTATATATTAATATCTAGGCCATTTATCCAACTAAGTATGGTATTTGTTAATTGGAGGAAGTCTTGTATAAGTTCTCAGATGGGTGATAGTCAGTGGTGGGATTCAAATAATTTAACAACTGGTTCTCTGCCCTAATGACCAGCAGGGTAGGTGTGGCTGGGTGGTCATGTGGCTGGGTGGGCATGGCCAACTCATCACTCACATCGAGGGGTGCCTCGCCTCGCTCCGTTTGCCTGGCCTCCCAAGCTCTTCTGGTCTTTGTCTATTAATTTGTCTACTACTACAGTGTCAGGTTGATTATCTAATGCCTGCCAGTCCATCTTGATCTGGAACTCCCACAGATTCTTAGCTCTGTTATTTTCCACGACCTTCTGTGGAAACTCCTTGATGGCTGGCTGGGGAATTCTGGGAGTTAAAGTCCACACATCATTCAGCTGAGAGACACTGATCTATCCCTTGGGTTCTATCCAGTGTGGTAAATCCAATGGTGGGATTCAGCCAATCCCAAGCAGTTAATAGCAATAGCAATAGCACTTAGACTTATATACCGCTTCATAGTGCTTTACAGCCCTCTCTAAGCGGTTTACAGAGTCAGCATATTGCCCCCAACAATCTGGGTCCTATTTTACCGACCTCGGAAGGATGGAAGGCTGAGTCAACCTTGAGCCTGGTGAGATTTGAACAGCTGAACTAGCAGTCACTGAAGTAGTTGCAGTGCTGCTTTTAACCACTGCGCCACCTCGGCTCCTAATTGGCTCCTAATTCGAGAGCCGGAGACTCACTTGGCTTCTGGCCACCCGCTCACCTGGCCTCACCACCGCTTCTTTGGCTGCCAAGCCAGAGCAGCTGATCCGAAGAGCTCTGGATTTCAAACGCCAAGGAGCTCAGTGCAACAAGGAGAAGAAGTGCCGGGAAGCCATTGGCAAGAGGCCTGGGAGGGGAGGGGGTGAGGCAAATTCAGCCGGTTTGCTAAACTGCACAAAATATTAGCTACCGGTTTGGGTGAACCAGTGCGAACAGGCTAAATCCCACCACTGGAGATACCATAGCCACTATGTGATCTAGTGTCTGCCAGGGAGTAGACACTGAGTAAATAGGAACATTTCACAAAGAACAACTTGCAAATGATTTTATAAGTAATGGTAATACCACTATTAATGAAAAAGCAAGCTGATTTAAATGAAAGCTTAGCATACTTAAAACAAGGGCAGTACCTTATGTGTATCACCAGAATTCAGCAAAATATTTTGAATACTAGACTGCCCTCTCTGTCATTTTAATGCAGTTTTGAGTCTTCTCTGAAAATACCACTGTTTATTTTCATCCCCTATCTTATTGTCTAAATCGAAGCTTGCCTTAAAATTTTTTTACATACCTCCAGGGAACAACTCCAGTAGGTAAAGTAAAGCTTTCTCATCACAATGACAAATCGTATTCGCTGCCTCTTATGGGCATATTTTGATCACTTTTCACAGTAAATCTTTTTTTTTAACAACATAAATGCAAACAATTGCTGCCCTAATTCACAGGATACTATCAAACATTTATCATCCAGCGATAAGACAAGGAAATGTTTGACAACTTTGCAGATTATCTTCAGTCTTCTCACATCTATTTAAAAAGAAAGGTAGGCTTGTGTATGGTTGAATGTGTAGTAAGCAATTCTTTCCATCTTTCAAATGGAAAATCATGAGAGGAAGCTGGTTTGGGGAAATGCCTTTAAATACACCACTAACCCTCACACTAAAAGCACAAGGCTTTCAATAATTTTTAAAAATAAAGGGGGAAAAACATCATATTCAATTTTATTTCTCTCTGTTCTGAACAGTAGGAATTCATAAAATGTGCTTTCAACTTATCCAAAATATAGCAGAAAGACTGAAAAGAGATTGTATTAACTAACTGAGAGCCAGCTTGTATCATGGTTCAGGGACTCAGGTTAGAAACTGGAAGAAGACGAGTTTTAGTTCTGTCAGTTTTGGGCCAATCCCTCTGTCTCTCAGACCTAGGAAGCAAAGATGAGGAAGAAGTGGCAAGCCACTTCTGAAAAACCTTGCCAAGAAAACTGAAGGGACTTGTGTAGGCAGTCTCTGAGAATCACACACAATTGAACGGAATTTTTTAAAAAACATAATTAATTGGATAAATTTATCCCTGATGATAGCAACCAAGCATACTGTATAGACCAATATTGCCCAATTTCATGCCTTCCAGATGTTACTGGATTGGAAATATTTCCAGTCACCATGATACTAAAAAAAATGTTGAAACCCTAAAAAGAGTGCAGAGAAGAGCTACAAAGATGATTAAGGAACTGGAGGTTAAACCACATGATGATTGATTGAGGGTATTATGTATGTCTGGTCTAATGAAGAGAAGGATTAGGGGTTATATAATAACAGCCCAACCCAGGTCTTGAGGAGGGGATCAACCTATTCTACAAAGCACCTGAGGGCAGGACAGGAAGTAACTGGTGGAAGATCATTAAAGAGAGATCCAACCTAGAAGTAAGAAGAAATTTTCTGACATTGAGAACAATTAATCAGTGGAGCAGCTTGCCTTCAGAAGTTGTGGATGCTCCATCACTGGAGGCTTTCAAGAAGAGACTGAACAGCCATTTAACCCAAATGGTATAGAGTATTCTGCTTGAACAAGAGGTTGGACTTGAAGACCTCCAAGGTTCTGTCTAGCTGTTATTAGTCTATGTTCTATGTTTTATCTGGAAGGGAGCAGAGGTGGTATTCAGCTGGTTCGGACTGGTTCGGGCGAACCGGTAGTGGCAACCTGTGGCTGGGCCCGCCCTCCGCCCTCCGCCCTCCGCCCTCTGCCCTGGCACTATGCCGTCCTATTTAGGCACGTTTTGAAGCTGCGCGCATGAGTGCAAATCATGCGCACAAGCAAAGCGCATGTGTGGAAGGGCGTGCGCTCTCACATTTGCAAGCCGGTAGTGTTAGGCAGTAATTTTATATTGCCTGTTATATGTATATGCAGGGAGAAGCATCCCTATCTAATATAATGGTTTATTCCTGAGCACGTGATTGATATGTTCTTGTATGCATGTGTGCATTCCATTCTTTCCTTCTGTTCCTCGCTTCTAACAAAGCAAGACGTGCCTTTTTATATCAGAGATGTAGAATAGTGAGGATTTATTTGTTTTGTATCGAAATAAATATTTTTACTTAGACTTTTAAACTGCGGTTTCATTTCTAATGTCAGAATTCCGAGCAAAGATCCATTTTCGCCTCTAATGAGAGTTATTCTCATCTTATCAGGTAGGGAAAGTAAGTGAATAGCACCTCTGGAAGGGAGATAAAGTTCTGTGTCCTATGTTTTACCTGGAAAGGAGATAAAGTTTGCAATTGCAATTGCTAATAAAGTTAAATTTAGTTTGGGGAGAATATGTACATAATTTCAAGAGAAGTAGACAATACTTTTGTCCCGGGTGAGTTTTCTGCCAAGTTTTGCCAAAACTAGAATTCTGAATGGCTTCCGGTTATGACAGCATAAACAAAACTTTGACAAATTTCGTGAAAAGTAACCTCAAAGCAAAGATTCCCACTGAAGTAGCATACTTTCGGTGGGGGGGGGGAATGGTAATTTGTATAGACCTCCCTGTTTAAGATTCATGGTCCAGCTTCAAGAAGTAACATCTTGCAGACTAATTAGAGTATGGCAATGAGCCAATCTCATTGCTGTTTTTCAGTTTTCCCCTGAATTTCATATTTAAAAAAATCAAAACAGATTAATAGATACCTGTCTGCTCACTAAACACTTGGAGGACAATGAATAATAACACAGCAGTCTGAGACCTGACACAACAAGCTTAATAAATTATTTGAGCAGCTGTAGGATGGAAAATAACCTCACCACGTCCGTCACGTTTTCCCATAGCATTGC
>JALIGW010000021.1:11217947-11219728 GCA_023053685.1 Diadophis punctatus similis
ATATAAGTCTAAGTGCTATTGCTATTGCTATTGCTAATTCTTAAAGTTTTAAAGTTGCTAAGTTTGGATAGCCCCTGGTATACAGTAAGTGGAGATTTTTGCTTTGGTATTACTTCATATATCATATTTTTCGGAGTATAAGGCACACCTTTCCCCCACCTAAAACAGGCTGAAAATTTGGGTGCGTCTTATACTCTGAATCTAGCTTTTACTAAGCTTTTTTTCAGCCCTAACGAGGTGCTAACGCGATCTTCCGTGCTTTGCTAGCTAAGCGATCTTCCCTTTGCCTGCTTTTCTCATTGTTTCTCTCTGAAGAGAGAGAGAAGTGAAGTGTTTTAGAAACTGTTTTTTATCCCCAACCAGGGGATAAAAAGCAAGCACGTGGGCTCAAAACCAGCAATCTAATGTGCTGCAGCTGACCAGACTAAGGACTAACCAGATGAACACCTGGTAGGCAGATTATTTTCCCCCCTATTTTCCTCCCCCAAAACTAAGGTGTGTCTTATACTCCAAAAAATACAGGTAATATTTTTTGGCAAAAAAAGTTAATGTTTGAATGTATTTCATAAACTGAGGCTGTAGCTAAGAGGAACATAGGCATCCTTGAAGGGGAAGAGTAATTTTAAGACCAAAACAGAGTAATTTCTTGCTCTTTAAAACAGCTTTTCACTAGTTTATGGGGACATGAGTTTCAAGTTCGTAACTTTGGAGGTTATGCAAAGAATTAAAACAGCGGTAAAATCTACTTACTTTCCCTACCGGTCCGGAAGTGCATGCTCTGCATGCTTTTTCACCCATGCTCTGCTTGCATGCACGCTTTTTCACCCTCTGTGCATGTACAGAATGCTTTGCGCATGTGCAGAGGGTTCAAAAAAAATGTGACATCCGGGTAGGTGGGTGGAGCCTCGTGCTATGCTGCCACTGGTTTTCTGACCCATGTGCCGCCGCCCCTACCGGTATGCCCGTACCGGGCCGAACCGATAGCATTTCACCCCTGAATTAAAACCAACTTCACCAATTCTTTTCAACTTCTTGTAAATATAAGCTACTAGCTTAGGAGCTTCAGTTAATTGTTCCAAAGCCTTCACAGCCCAAGGAACTTCAAAACAACAATGATATCAATGCCAGAATGCTGAATAAAAAGTGCTTACGCTTTCAAGGAATACTTTGAAATAAATTAAACTTGTAGCTAAATTCTATAAAAAAAATTAAAAACACATTTCAGGGGAATTGAGCCAAACAAAAATACTGCTTTTATTAGAGACTAGATTTTACAGTTTGTTTAACTACACAGTGCACTACACAGATTAGTAGAAATTAGTAGTTTTTTTTCCCTGTAGGAAAAAAGATATACTGTGTATGTATGTATGTATGTATGTATGTATGTATGTATGTATGTATGTATATATGTATACCAAAGAAACATATATCTATATCATCTATATCTATATCTATATCTATATCTATATCTATCTATCTATCTATCTATCTATCTATCTATCTATCTATCTATCTATCTATCTATCTATCATCTATCTATCTATCTATCTATCTATCTATATAATGTTTCAGTCCTGTGGAGCTGGGCTATTTTATGGAATGACAGAGAGGAACTGTAATCATGTGAGGTCCAAAAGAATTTTTCTGAATTGTGAGTCCAGGATTCACAGTTCTACTGATTGGTATCTTTGCTGCAATTTCCTTAAGGAAATTTCTTTTCTTCAGTAGAACCTTTGCAACTTTGTGTCTTTTCCCTGTTGTCATCCAGATACACACACACA
>JALIGW010000021.1:11219828-11297328 GCA_023053685.1 Diadophis punctatus similis
TCATAATCAAGACACTTTAGTCTTAAAAGGGTTTTCTAACCATAAATACGAGAGTGAATCATGCTTCAAATGGACTGAGTTTTTTCTCTTTAATTTTCATAGCGCAAGATAAACATTGATGTCACTCCATGTACCTTAAGCTTTGAATTTATCAGAGGGAATATTTGGTTAAGACAATTATATGGGGAAAAAAAAGCTTGCAGGGAGGGAATCTATATATCTAAAAGCCAAATACCACTCACTCATCATGAAATCTCCAGAACTGTAAAGCCTACAAACTTGAAACTTGGCACGTATGTTCCTCTTGGCTTCTAGATGCTCGCTAAGAAAGGATTTTTCGAAATTACCATCAGATCATTAGTATTTCTTATACAGTATTATATTAACATGCTCTGATGCTAAGGAGTTAGACGTTCTACTCCCCTCCCCACCTGAAAAGAACTCTGTTCCAACTGCCAGTTGCCTTATATTAACACGCTCTGATGCTACCCCTTCGCTAAACTGGGTGTGGCCAGTGCGTGACTCATCCGGCCTGCGGGCTGGGAGTTTAGACATTCTACTCCCCCTCCCCACCTGAAAAGAACTCTGTTCCAACTGCCACTTGCTTTATATTAACATGCTCTGATGCTAAGGAGTTACACATTCTACATAAATTTTCAATCTTTAAATGTCAATGTATCAAGCCCGATCATAACTACTCATTAACTTTCAAGCTTTAACTGTCAATTTATCAAGCCCAATCACATAGTCTAGTAGCGAAGCATGGGTATCCAGCTACTAGTAAAACAATAAATGAACAGAAAAGGCTAGCCTCCACACAGGGCCCCAAAAAGGCACAATTGCTGAAACTTTGCCTCCTTTGTTTGTGAAACACACATTAAAAAAGTAGTCTGGCTTTAGAGTAAAACTTTCCTCCACACATTTTATTCCCTTCTCTTCTCTCTAGAGCAGCTCCTCCTGACTGGAAGATGTTTGGCAATGAAAAGAGTGATGTGAAGTTGGCAGTGAAAAAAATGCAGGAAATGTGCCAAACAAAACACATCATAACACAGTTGGAAGGGACCTTGGAGGTCTTCTAGTCCAACCCCTGCTCAGGCAGGAAACCCTACACCACTTCAGACAAATGGTTATCCAACATCTTCTTTAAAACTTCCAGTGTTGGAGCATTCACAACCTCTGGAGGCAAGCTGTTCCACTGGTTAATTGTTGTAACTGTCAGGAAATTTCTCCTTAGTTCTAAGTTGCTTCTCTCCTTCATCAGTTTCCACCCATTTCTTCTTGTTCTGTCCTCAGGTGCTTTGGACAATAGCTTGACTCCCTCTTCTTTGTGGCAACCCCTGAGATATTGGAACACTGCTATCATGTCTCCCCTGGTCCTTCTTTTCATTAAACTAGACATACCCAGTTCCTGCAACCGTTCTTCATATGTTTTAGCCTCCAGGCCCCTAATCATCTTTGTTGCTCTTCTCTGTACTCTTTCTAGAGTCTCAACATCTTTTTTACATTGTGGCAACCAAAACTGGATGCAGTATTCCAAGTGTGGCGTTACCAAGCAGTATAAAGATGATACCACGATGGCCAGCAGATCCACCCCGAAAAAAATAAGATAGTTTTGTGGACATGAGACACTTCCTGCAGGTGTCAAGAGAATGCGATGGCACACACCTTTGCTTTGTGTTTCCAAGGACTACTTTTTTTCCCCTTTCAAATTCCTTTCCAGTGAAACAAATCCAACCAGCAATCTAATGATCCAATTAGTTTGCACAACAATGATCTAATTTATGCTAGGGCTGTATGGAAATCTTTCCAATTATTCTGAGGAAAGATGAAGAAGGCCGTTTTGAATGCATCTGTTTCAAGTCAACGTTCGGTATATTACAGGGAATGCCACTGTGACTAAACGTGGTACGAAGCTGAATACAAATTGCATTTATCAACTGGCATTTATTAGACTAGCAATACTAGAACTTTTCTTCTTTTTTATCTCTAGACCTTCTTCTAGCCTGTCCCCAGGGTCTCTGGCAGAAAAGATAATACTGACTGCATGTCATCGCAGTAACTTTTCAAAAACTTCCTGGGAGACTGTGTTGTTCTAACTAGCCAGCAGGAAGCTGTACTGTTTCAAATTGTGCATTGGAAAAGAGAAGGCAACGTCCAAATTTTGTAGTGAAGACACAATTTGTTTTCTTTCCTTTTTTTTCTTTCCTCCTGCAGGCATATGGTCCCTGGCAGCTTTCTTCAACAGTTGTTGAAAAATATGAGAAAATACGTGTAACGATTAACTTTTTTTTTCTATCGATCGCATTGTGTCCCCCGAAAAAAAATTAAAACAAACCCTACGGAAAATACAAACACAAATGGAAATTAACTCTGGGGTGTTTTGTTCTGAATTTCTTCTTCTCAAAGACAAACTTGGTAAGGCTTAAGGGGGGAGCCCATTGAAATCAATCAGCCTTAACTTAGTCATTAGTAAATTAAGGCGTATTGATTGCAGTTAGTCTTTTCTAAGCATGACTAAGTCTGGATCCAATCCGTAGGCAGATAATTATTCCTTAATATAGATCTGCACAATTTATGGTTTGTTTTCTGTTTCAATGCCTCTCCTACGTTTGCTCTTTCATGTGGACTAAAATAACCAGTTGACAAATATCTGTCATGATCTGGAGGGCCACAGTTGGCTTCCTAAATTGCAAGTGTTTCTGACCTATTCAACCCCAAACTCCACAGCTCCAATCTTTTATAAGATTTGATCATTAGTTATTATGTGTTAGGAGAGTGTCTGAGCAGAATCAGCCACATAGAAAATCTTTACAAATTACTTCTGATGCCTGAGAAAAACAACAATTCAGTCAAGCCTTTAGCACTAAGGGGATGATGGGATCTCTAGAACTGGTGTATAGTGCTGATCTCTGTGAGGTTTGTTGCAGTGGTGAAATTCGATTTTTTTTACTACCGGTTCATTGGGCGTGGCTTGGTGGGCATGGTGTGGCTTGGTGGGCGTCGCAGGGGAAGGATACTGCAAAATCCCCATTCCCTCCCCACTCCAGGGGAAGGATACTGCAAAATCTCCATTCCCTCCCCACTCCAGAGGACAGTTACTGCAAAATCTCCATTCCCTCCCCACTCCAGAGGACAGTTACTGCAAAATCTCCATTCCCTCCCCACTCTGGGGCCAACCAGAGATGGTATTTGCCAGTTCTCTGAACTACTCAAAATGTCTGCTACCGAGTCTCCAGAACTTGTCAGAACCTGCTGGATTTCACCCCTGGAACTTGTTGGGTGTCATTGTGGGGTTGGAGTTTTGAGTTTTAATCTCCTGTTACGCTAAATCACCAGAATCTCTGGAAAAAGAAGCACATAAATGTATCCACAAAGAACAAAATAACTATAATTATTCATCTAGGATTGCAGTTGACAGTCTATGTTCTATTCCTTTTTTTTTTTTTTGAGGGAAGGTGGGGCGGGGTTTTCAGAACATCCCAGTCTTAACTACATTTGATAAGAAAGACAAAAAGGAAAAAAATAGATAGATAGATAGATAGATAGATAGATAGATAGATAGATAGATAGATAGATAGATAGATAGATAGATGATATAATCAATATAGATATAGACACAGATAAATAGATACAGAGAGAGAGAGAGAGAGAGAGAGGTGTTTTTGTATAGATGTACTGTATATATATATATATATATATATATATATATATATATATATATATATATATATATATATATATATATATATATATATATATATATATAATATGTGTGTGTGTGTGTGTGTGTGTGTGTGTGTGTGTGTGTGTGTGTGTGTGTGTGTGTGTATGTGTGTGTGTGTGTGTGTGTGTGTGTGTGTGTGTGTGTGTGTAACATTTTTGCTGATAAATGAAAATAAAGGGAGACTATTATAGATCTATTTCGAGCTATTTTTGCTCTCGTCAGATAGCCATACCCGTAGTGGGAATTGAACCTGGGCAGTCTGCTTGAAAGTCAGAAGATTAACCTATAGGCCACAAGGTTCTATTCCCAATCAGCTCTTCACCAGGAAAGGGTTATATATGTTTTTTTCTGTCGAGTCATCCTGGTGTATGGAAGGAAACATCACAGCTTCCTTTTGCCTTTCAGCCCCTCCTGGGACCATCCAGGCAGTTTTCTATAGTCGACAAACTATATTGTCTATGTGTGTAACATTTTTGCTGATAAATGAAAATAAAGGGAGACTATTATAGATCTATTTCGAGCTATTTTTGCTCTCATCAGATAGCCATACCCGTAGTGGGAATTGAACCTGGGCAGTCTGCTTGAAAGTCAGAAGAACAGATGACGACGAATGAGACTTCGTCGAAACGTCGCCAAGACACTTGCAATTTCATGTGGGAGAAAACCCAAATAACCAAAGACCTACATACAAACACCCGCAAAAACCTCAGAAAACATATCTATCTCTATCTTTATCTTTATCTTTATCTTTATCTTTATCTTTATCTTTATCTTTATCTTTATCTTTATCTTTATCTTTATCTTTATCTTTATCTTTATCTTTATCTTTATCTTTATCTTTATCTTTATCTTTATCTTTATCTTTATCTTTATCTTTATCTTTATCTGTATCTTTATCATCTCTATCTCTATCTCTATCTCTATCTCTATCTCTATCTCTATCTCTATCTCTATCTCTATCTCTATCTCTATCTCTATCTATCTATCTATCTATCTATCTATCTACACACACACACATACACACACACACACATATATACATACATACACACACACATATACATACATACATACATACACACATACACACACACATATACATATATACATACATACATACATACACACACACATATACATACATACATACATACACACACATATACATACATACATACATACACACACACACACACACACATATACCTAGATGGAATCAAGGAAAAATATAAATATTTTAAATATTCATATCCAATATTTCTTTCCAAAACGATATTTCTAAGGTAAGGTTAGTTAATGACTATGATAAACGTACGCAATAAATTGTGATTAAAAAAGGTCCTTGATTGTAGGTCACTCTTGCTAGAAACCTATGTTAAAATTATTGACCAAGAGAACTTTGGAAATAACACTGAGCTAACCAAAAGTCGTTCTTTGATTTTAGAGTACATCGGCAATCCCAAACCTAGCAACTATCGATAACAACACAGTCCTTTTTTCTTTTTCTTTTGCTTAATTCTCTGCAGCTTCGGAAAAGCCACTCTCTTAATTATTTTGAGTTTGAGTTAAACTTATGGAAACATTTTGCTTCGAAAGCCAGAGTCACAGCAAACAGCGGCACTCAGTAGAAGGGAGCTGTGATGTGAGACACTGAAGAAAGAACTAGACATTTATTAGACATGAAAACTTCAAATTTCTCCCTTGGTTACCAAACAGCAGCAAAAGGGAGACTAGGCAAGACACAATTTGCAGGGGGAGAAGCAAGAGATGAGAACTTCAGGTTTTCTTTCTCCATCTTTCTTTCTCTGTCCTATCAGAGTTAAGCATCCCACGCGGCTTGTCTGCTGGAAATTGTGATCCCTGCAAAGCGCAGGGAATTTGCAGCTATTTCTAGACCCATTACCTGCTTTTCACAGTCTAATTCCCCCTGCCGTCAAGTAAACATTCATGCCGGAATAAGGAATATTTTGGTACTTGACACCTTCGGAAAACATGCAATTGTCTGTTCAATTTCATCTTTGATCTATTGGATATCACCTTCCTAAAGATGGCAATTGTACTTTTTAATGTTGTTAGACACCTTGCGAACTTCGAACTTCAATGAACTGAATATACTTAAACATGATCAGTCAGTGGTACTTAATTTTCTGAGAGTTGTTTTTTTCTGTTTGATTGACTTTGTCTTATCATCCCTCTCTCTGTGTTTCTCTCTGTCTGTCTCTTATTCTCTCTCTCTCTCTCTCTCTCTCTCTCTCTCTCTCTCTCTCTCTCTCTCTCTCTCTCTCTCTCTCCCTCTCCCTCTCCCTCTCCCTCTCCCTCTCCCTCTCCCTCTCCCTCTCCCTCTCCCTCTCCCTCCCTCCCTCCCTCCCTCCCTCTGATGGAGTTAGAGACCAGTCATTGCAGGATGCTAAGATGTCTGACTGCCTTCGCAGTGTTTATTGCTTTTATATCGTTTTCCAAGCAGCAAAAGGTAACAAAGAGCAACAGCATTTTATTGGTGAATTCTCCTCACCAATCCCTAAGAACATGCTGTTGATACAACCTAGATGAGATCACGTACCAGCCAGGGATAGTGTCCTACATCATCCTGGCAATGTGAACTGGGTGAGATCATGTAGGTATTCAAGGCCTGCTTGAGGTAGGCAGTTTGCTGCACACAACCTCTACATGACCTCTATCTCAACATCTGTCTCTGTCTCTGTCTCTGTCTCTGTCTCTGTCTCTGTCTCTGTCTCTGTCTCTGTCTCTGTCTCTGTCTCTGTCTCTGTCTCTCTCTCTCTCTCTCTCTCTCTCTCTCTCTCATTGTTGAGTTTCCCTTGTAGAATTCCGAGTTGTGAAAGAACAAATGAGTTAGAAACCCTTTTCTTTTCCAAATGTTTTTGTTTTAAATATTAACAAGTTGGTATTTTTTTTTAATGCAAGTTTTCAAATGCGATTGCAATTAAAAATTAATTGATATTATTAATTATCAGAAAAAGAGAGGGCCATTGCCTGGGGCTTGACAAGCTGTCATGAAGAATTGCCAAGGCTACTGGGCTTATTAAACTCCTGTGCAGTTGCCACATTAAACAAGGAAAGTTAAATGACATTTCCAGTAACCTGGAGGATCCCATTGGAGCCATCTCTGCATAATTAATTCCTCCTTATCGTTCTTCTCATGGCCGTCATTGTCCTCCTCCTCTTTTAAACATGCTGACAATTCTTTAAAATCACTTGCAAGGTTCTTTAGGGATCTTTTGCTGTTTTGCTGGGATTTTTAGAGCAACTGGTGACAAAAATATATGAAGAATGGTTATAGGAATTGGGTATGACCAGTCTATAGAAAAGAAGGACTAGGGGTGACAAGATCGCAGTATTCCCATATTTGAGGGCCTGCCACAAAGAAGAGGGGGGTCAACTTATTCTCCAAAGCACCAGAGAGCAGGACAAGAAACAATGGATGGAAACTAACCAAGGAGAGAAGCAACCTGGAATTAAGGAGAAACTTCCTAACAGTGAGGACAATTAACCAGTGGAATAGCTTGCCACAAGAAACCTCATCACTGGAGGTTTTTAAGAAGAGACTGGACAACCATTTATCTGAAATGGCATGGAGTCTCCTGCTTGGGCAAGGGATTGGACTAGAAAAGAATTATTCGGCTGTTTTGGATTGTTTATAGTATGCCATATCCTCCTTGTTAATGAGTTTTAATTAAAACATCAATGGATGGATTTCAGGTGCTGGTGATAACCTGACGCATAGAATATAGCTGCTATTGCTATTTTCCTTATGGAGGTAGCAGGGTGCAATTTCTGAGTTCATTAAAGGTGAAGACAAGTGAAATAAGATTCATTACAGTCTGAAATCCTGCTCTCAAATATATTCACTGTTAAGATAACTCATCATTGGCCCTGCTCCAGAATAGGAGGTACCATTCAAAGAACTGGATATTCCAGAGAAATCCAGAAAGAGCTGTTCCTTATCCTTCTCATGCTGATTTGTACATTTCAAGGATGAGTGGTGTTTTGAATTAAACTAGAAGGCACCATTTGGGGTGATAGATGAAAGAGTACATTTTTAGGTTTGAATCATGTCTGATACCCCATGAAGACCTTCTAGTTAGGTGGATAAACATCTAATCCTTCACCCAGATGATTAAAACAAATATCCTCCTTCAGTCTTTCTTTCTTTCTTTCTTTCTTTCTTTCTTTCTTTTCTTTCTTTCTTTCTTTCTTTCTTTCTTTCTTTCTTTCTTTTTTCTTTTTTCTTTCATTCTTTTTTCTTTCATTCTTTCTTCATTCCTTTCTTTCTTTCTTCCTTCCTTCCTTCCTTTTTTTCTTTCCTCCTTCCTTTCCTTTCCTTTCCTTTCCTTTCCTTTCCTTTCCTTTCCTTTCCTTTCCTTTCCTTTCCCTTCCTTTCCCTTCCTTCCCTCCCTCCCTCCCTCCCCCCCTCTCTCTCCTTTCTTTTATCAGGAACCATTTTCTGGCTTTGTTTTTCTTAATTATTCTCATGGCTGTCAGAAGAACTAGCAGAGAAAATGTTTTGGTCGTTTCTGGTGGCTTGTTGGCCAGGTCTTTAAAAGCACCAGAGGGCAGGACAAGAAACAATGGATGGAAACTAATCAAAGAGAGAAGCAACCTGGAATGAAGGAGAAACTTCCTAACAGTGAGGACAATTAACCAGTGGAATGGGTTGCCTTCAGAAGTTGTGGGTGCTTCATCACTGGAGGTTTTTAAGAAGAGACTAGACAGTCACTTATCTGAAATGATATAGGGTCTCCTGCTTGAACATGGGGTTAGACTAGAAGACCTCCAAGGTCCCTTCCAGCTCTATTCTGATTCAGATTGCATTTTTTTTTCTTGTTTTCCTGTACTGTATTTTCGAATCCCTTTCTTAAATTTAGTTGAGCATGAAAACGATATTCTGTTCCTCAGTGACTAACCCTACACCCATGTCTCTACCCACCAGGTGGGCATTTAACCTGATCAACAGCTGGATGATGTCACTTTGCATACTAAATTCCACTGTCAACCTCAGTGAGATTCTCAGCATTCTATGGTTGAATGATAAGAAATTTGATCCCAATTCCTGGCCACAAATCTTAAGAACTTTTTGAATCTTAGTAAAACAAAGTTTGCAATAGCAACATGACATTATGCCATTACTGGGGGAGTTTTATTTTGTTTTGTTTCTAAAAAAAATTGTTACATAGTACCTGAGATTATTCACAAACCTATGAATAGCTAGACTCCTGTTAAGTTTAGACAGTTGAGCTGCTTGGGTGAGTGCACTAAAAATATTGCCAACACAGAGCAGCCCCATATTTTTCATTACATTATTCTTAAATGGTTTGAATCACATCTATTATATTTCTTAAACAAGTTCATAAATATAAGCAAATCAGGTGATGTGGCTTGATTATTTTCCTCTGAATTAGTTGGAATTATTCTGATTAAATAGAAGGAAGAGGAAAGAAGGAAAGGAAAGGAAAGGAAGAGGGGAGGGGAGGGAAGGGAAGGGAAGGAAAGGAAAGGAAAGGAAAGGAAAGGAGGGAGGGAGGGAGGGAGGAAGGGAGGGAGGAAGGAAAAGAACACCAAAATATTTTCCCAGGAACCTACAATGGTGAGAATTTAACACTGTCCTGGGCAATATCGACTTTGAATACTATTTATTTATTTATTTATTTATTTATTTATTTATTTATTTATTTATTTATTTATTTATTTATTTATTTATTTATTTATTTATTTATTTATTTATTTATTTATTTATTTATTTAATAGATTTGTATGCTGCCCAACTCCCAATGGGACTCTGGGCGGCTCACAGCATATTAAATACAAAATCTAAAAAACAGTTAAAAGATTTAAGAACAAAATTAAAACAATATAAACAATTAAAACATTTAAAAGCATTTAAAAAAACCACAATTTAAAACCCAATAGAATGGACAGCACCGGTAGGAACCCACCACTGCTGCATATCCCTTAAAAGTGGGATGTGATAGCTCAGTGGCTAAGACCCTGAGCTTGTTGATCAGAAAGGTCGGCAGTTCAGCGGTTCAAATCCCTAGTGCTGCGTAATGGAGTGAGTTTCCGTTACTTGTCCCAGCTTCTGCCAACCTAGCCGTTTGAAAGCACGTAAAAAATGCAAGTAGAAAAATAGGGACCACTTTAGTGGGAAGGTAACAGCACTCCATGCGCCTTCATCGTTTAGTCATGCCGGCCACATGACCACGGAGACATCTTCAGACAGCGCTGGCTCTTCGGCTTTGAAACAGAGATGAGCACCGCCCCCTAGAGTCAGGAACAACTAGCACATGCGTGCGAGGGGAACTCCTTTACTTTTTTATCCCTTAAAAACAATTCGGAAACATTGAAAAGAAAAACTGGTTGGCAGTTTAACCAACTGACCTCTCTGCTCTTTATTAAAGAAACCCTTTATGCTTCTCCATGAGCCTCACACAAGGTTTGCTTGCCTGACTTCACTAAAGTTAATGTCACTCTTAAAGTTAATTGGACCTGTTGCTTATGCTTGCCTGGAAGCCTGGAAAAGCTGAGCTTGCTTTAATGAAGAGCAGGGAGGCATGGTAGACGTCCAAGGTCCAAAGCTCTTCTTTCAAATTATTTGCAAGCCTGCACAACCTCCTTCTTCAGGGCCAAAAGTGAGATTTGAAATAGAAACCTTTTGGTGCGTTCCTAAGCCTCTTGGCCAACTCCATTAATAGCTCTTCAAACCTTGGACTGTGAGTTCACTTCTTGTTTGACACTTTCTTTCACTGAATTGACATGAGTGGGTTTTCAGTTGCATCTATTGTTTGAGACCTGGCCTTGTGTTCCACTCCCAAATTTGGCTTAACTAGAAAACTTCATTAAATTAATATTATTTTTTTGCATTCTGCAAAATAGATTTAGATTTATTATTAAATAGATTGAGGGGTCCTTGGTGCTCTCTGAGCTTGCCTTTCTTCTTGCAGATGTTTCATTACCCAAACTAGGTAACATCATCACTAGCACCAAGGACCCCTCATTTCAACCCACAGCTACAAATACTCTCCTTTATTGACAAAAACAAAAATATTCTGCATTTTTCTACAACTGACATCTCCTTCATTTACATTCTTTTAAATCTCTGCTAAGCTGATCTACCTGGCTGCAATTTAGACCAGCTGGGAGAAGATCAGATGTACAGGAAGCAAAATGGATCATCCTGTGTAGAATTCAGTGGTGGGTTTCTACCACTTCGCCCTGGTTTGGGCGAACCAATAACAGCGGCAGCAGTCTCCGCCCACCCACACGTCATAAAAATGCTCTGTGCATGCGCAGAAGCATGTGCATGGAAAGTGCGTGCACGCCCACACACTCCCGTTCCCAAAGGTAAGTGAAACCAACTACTGCATTAAAGGATAGCAATAGCGCTTAGACTTATATACCGCTTCATAGTGCTCTACAGCCCTCTCTAAGCGGTTTACAGACTCAGCATCTTGCCTCCAACAATCTGAGTCCTCATTTTACTCACCTTGGAGGGATGGAAGGCTGAGTCAACCTTGAGCAGGTCAGAATCAAACTCCTGGCAGGGAACAGTGAGTTAGCCTGCAATACTGTATTCTAACCACTGCGCCACCATGGCTCTTACATAGCATGTAACCTACTGTAAATCCTAAAATGATGTAGCTTTGAAAATTTATTAGTTTTTGCTGATTGCAGTATGTGATATTACAGTCCTTGGATTTGTGCGTAGGTTTTCCTGTCTCAAAATACTCCTTATTATGCTTAGTTTGCCTCCCTCCCTCTTTCTTTCTTTCTTTCTTTTTCTTTTTCTTTCTCTTTCTGTTTTCAAATCTTGCTTAAATCTAGAAAGGTTTTCCCTTGGATTAAATTCTTCTTATAAGAAATTTATGAAATGCTCCTTCAATCAGTATTTTGCCCACCTATTAGATTAATATATGACAATATGAACAGTTGTATTGGCAGGTATCAATGGTAATAGATGACGTTAGTGCAATGACTGTATATTAGAGATGACATTTTTAATACCTGTAAATTGTCATATATTAGTCAAAGCTCAAGGCATGCTTCAATGATACATTTTCATCCATTTAAATCAGATCATATTCACAATTTTTTTTTAAAAAAGGATAGTTTACCTCTGTCTGCTTTCCAATTGATCATTGGACCCTCAACCGATGATTTGGATGTGTAGATGCAAATAAGTTTGGCTTAACAATGCCAGTTACACTATCTTTGTTGTCCAATATTAACAGGGGCGTAGGAATGTCACAGCTCATTGTGTTTACCCTCAGTTCTAAAGTAAATGGTATGCCATCTGCCCAAAGTCTCACTTGTATTAAAATAAAGGCAACTCAGAGTGTGCCACCATGCCTATTATTTCAAAGGCTATTTGTACAGTTGGTGATTGTAGGGAATAATAATAATTTAAAAAAATCTTACATCAGTTTTGTCTCAGGTGAAAATGACATCCCCTTTCTTCCGACATCATTGGGCAATCAAGAAATGGATAACTACTGGGAAGGTGCATTTGTTCAACGTGTGGGCTACTGTAGAAAGTTAGCTCCTCTCCTAGAAGAATGAAATACTTTGAGAAATATTTAAAGGGCAGAATATTATATTTCCCCTAAAAGAGAATTAATTTAATTTAATTTAATTTAATAGATTTGTATGCCGCCCAACTCCTGGGGGACTCTGGTGCGGCTCACAGCATGTCAAATCCATTACAATAAAAAAACATAAAAGAAGATCTCCAACATTCATAACTAAAGGGGGGAGACCCCCAAATAATCTACTCGGTCTCACTTTCACCCCGCCTGCCGGAAGAGCCAAGTTTTTATTGCTTTACGGAAGGCCAGCAGGGTGGGGATGGTCCTTATCTCTGGAGGGAGTTGGTTCCACAGGGAGGGAGTCCCACAGAGAAGGCTCTCCCCCTAGGCCCCGCCAACCAACATTGTTTGGTCGATGGGACCTGGAGGAGACCAACTCTGTGGGCCCTAACCGGTCGTAGGGAGGTAGAAATCTTAAAGGAAACAGAAACTCAGAGCCACACTTCCCTGCCCCCAAGCAGATACTAAGCAGAGTCCAGCTTTTAGAAATGCAGATTTGGTAGTCCATTCAAGACAGGCTATATTTGAACAAAGGCAGAATTAGTTAGAATGGTAGGATCAGCCCTCACTCAAGATCCAAACCAGGAAAACCATTAAGACACATTAAGAGGAATGGCCCAACACCCTTTCAGGACACAAGCCTCTACATTACATCACCCAGCAGGCTTCAAACTTGATTCAGACAAACTGACCCCACATGAGAGTCTGAGTACAGCTACCAATAGAATACATGCCCTTGCCACAGGAACAGGAAGCTCAAGTTCAAAGCCAAAGAGAGGGTATAAATAACCCTCAGTCTCGACTCCATGTGTTCAGCTGCCCAAGACCTAAAACCCATGTGGTCCAATAAACCATCTTTCCAATCAGCCTCCATGTTTCCAGTATCTTTCTCCCCACTCGGAACTGAAATGTCCAGATGGACATTTCTTCCAACACTACTTAACCCTCTCTGGAAGAAAGAAGGGAAGAAAAAAAAAGTATTGTAGTGTTGAGACCAAGAAGTATAATTCTGCTATGAGATCTACTCCTCTCCATCTCCCTTTCTGTTCTCCTTAAGGGAGAATATGTTTAGTCTGCCACATCGCGAGAGCAGATGCTTTAACTGAATGGTGCCCGAGAAGCTTCTGCTCTTTTAAATCACTTCCAGAACTGAAGAGTTTCTTTTGGACATTCTTCTGGTTCTTTGTTGTTTAGAGAAAGAGTGATTATTTCATGTGAAGAGAATAAACAAAAACACAGCATCGGGTTTTTTTGCAACAGGGTTCCTGGACAAGTTAAATCCTCACGGCATTTCCTTCTTTTTTGTTCCCTTTGTAACAGAGCAAGGTGGAATGTTCTCAGATGAACATCTACCATTTGTAGGGTCTGGGAAAGAGGGAGGGAGGAAACCCTCATTGGAGTGAAGGATATTTAATTCTTCTGCAGGGATTTTGAACAACATTGAGTCATCATCCTAGCTGTGCCCTTCAGCAGATTGTAGGCGCTTCTATTTGCTTTTAACCTTTCCTTCCTGTAGAAGTGCTCTACGCTTCTGCTACCATGGGGGGAAAAAATAAGGAGCATTGATCTGTGGCTTGGCTTAAAACACATCACCTGGAAACATGATTTAGCTTTTAGTCTTCTTATTCCATTTCTTATTCAAATATAATGTCTGCCCCAAGACAGAAAGAAAGAAAGAAAGAAAGAAAGAAAGAAAGAAAGAAAGAAAGAAAGAAAGAAAGAAAGAAAGAAAGAAAGAAAGAAAGAAAGAGGAGGGAGAGTGGGAGAGAGAGAAAGGGGAGGGAGGGGGAGGGAGGGAGAAAAGTCAGGGAGGGAGGGAGAGAGAGAAAGAAAGAAGGCAGGCAGGCAGGCAGGGGGGAGGGAAGGCGAGAGAGACAGAGAGACAGAGTATGTGTGTGTGTGTGAGAGAGAGAGAGAAAGAAAGAAAGAAAGAAAGAAAGAAAGAAATCAATCAATCAATCAATCAATCAATCAATCAATCAATCAATCAATCAATCAATACGAATTCTTATTATTTCTTCTATCATTTTTCTAATTTTGACCCAAAATTTCTTTGCTTTTTCACAAGTCCACCACATATGGAAATATGTACCATGTGTATTGTGTCACTTCCAACAGAGAGGTGATGGTGTTTTAAGTCCTTTTAAGGCATCCTGCCACTAGGCATATTGCTTCATTGACAGCCATGTCAACTTTGTCCCACTGATTTGGATGGAATTAAATAAAACTTTTATAAGTTGACATGGAAAGATGCTTTTTTGTGTGTCTAGTATTCACTGGGCAAAAATAAAATCAAATAAAATAAAAAATGTGATGCCAGGAAGAAAAGGTGAATGAAGGCAATCCTTGATTATCCTCCATACATTTTTGCAGGGATGCGTAGCAGGAGGGAATCCATTAGAAATTCCTCAAGAGGTTTTCTTGACCACACACACAGACACACAAAAGAGATTTTTGTTTCCCTGAGTAACAAAGACAGATGCAAAGAATTTAGGACATTCCTTCAAAGCCTGCTACTAGTAATTGCTCAGTATGTCCTTTCTTATGAACACACACTGTACTTTAGAATATATATTTAAGTAAGGGAGCAGAATGCTGAAAACCTCTGGATTCTCCATTGATTAGGGCTGAATGCCTCCCTTGTGTGACAAAACCAATTAGTTTTCTTCTTATGTAGCCGGATGACAGTTTCTTCAGTCCCTTGAGATGTTCCTACTGGGTTTTTTTGTCTCTGATCTGAAGGATCTCCCCCCACAAAAAGAATAAAGCAGACAATAATTTTCCCTAGCAGCAACAGTGACGACAATGAAATAGAATATGTACACATTTCTTTTTATCCTTGATCCTAAACGTCACCTATTGAGTTAAATAGGAATGACCTTAATCCGATGTGAAGGGTTATGTTATTCTGTCAACATACTATAGTTGAAGGTGACATTAAAATGTCACCTAAAAGCAGATTTTTATGAATACTACCATCGTTACTAGAAGATAAACTGTAGAAGATGTGAGTTTTCTAGATGTAGCTTGTGGGTTATTCTTGGAAATCAATGGCTGCATATGAAAGATGTGCATTCAAATCTGGAAAAAAAAGCTATTTCCAGGATAGAATATTCGGCATGAATTCCTTTCTTTTTCCTCTCCTTTCCTCTCATACTTGATGTTTGCAGTTGTCTTTCCATTAAATCTTAAAACTGCAATAAAGTAATGTACAAAGAATAGAGGAAATCTCACCTGAGTTAAATAGATGTTATCTGGGTTTAATCAGAATTCTTAAAAAGCATTATTCCAGAGTTGATGATGTTGATGTTGATGTTGATGTTGATGTTGTTGTTGTTGTTGTTGTTGTTGTTGTTGTTCTTCTTCTTCTTCTTCTTCTTCTTCTTCTTCTTCTTCTTCTTCTTCTTCTTCTTCTTCTTCTTCTTCTTCTTCTTCTTCTTCTTCTTCTTCTTCTTCTTCTTCTTTTTCTTCCTCCTCCTCCTCCTCTTCCTCCTCCCCCTCCCCCTCCCCCTCCCCTTGCCTTTGCCTTTCTCTACTTCCTCCTTCTCCTCCTCCTTCATTTTTCCTGGAGGACACAGGAATGCCTTTCCATTAGCCATGGGTAATCCCTCAAACCCAGATGCTGTTTCACCTTCTGGGACTTCAATTTTTAGAAAGGGATTCATTCATATTTCTAGTCTCAGTAAATTATTGCTAGAGGCTGTTCACAACTTTGTGCTAAACTGGGTTAAATTAGCTTGGAGAGAGCACTAAACGGAGCTTTATAATTCTACATATTTGATGCTGTGCAGTTTATATATTATTTAGATTTCTTTTGCCACAAAGTTATTTTTGAAAGAGCCGTTAGGGGATAATTTTGGAGGATAGAAATTCTTATTTCTACTATGCCAATGGAGACATACTACTCGACTGAGATGTTGCATGTTCCAGATCTGATCATCCCTCTAAATAAAACCCATATATATTCCACCCTTGTGTGCTATTCATTCTCCCAAGCAACAACAATAACCACTGATCCATAATGAATATTAAAAAAACAAAGAGAAATACTTGAGTTGTTAAACCTCCAATATGTCCTGAACAGAAATCAAAATATGACAACAAAGAATAAAACCAATGAAGGTGTATTAGTTAGGGCGTTGGACCACGGAGATCAGAATCAAAACTGATTGTTCAGTCCTGGAATTTAACAGGATGACTTTAAGTCAGTTACTCTCTCTTAGCCTAACTTACACTACAAATTGTAAGCATGATGCAAAATTGAACTGAAAGGTAGACCTTGAGGTTCCAAAAGAAAATGTGCAATACGATAAAAACAATGGAGAGGATATTGTCTGAATGCTACAAAGGCTCACTTATTAGAGTCAAGGTGAGTGAGATCGTGTGATTCAGCACCAGAACACAATTCATCAGAGACATTTTAACTTGCTTCATTTGATTTCTATTTATCTCAAAGTTCAGTGCAGGTACCCTCCCTTAAGTATGTGCAGTATGTGCATCAGCTGCCAAAAAAAGCCAACACAGTTCCAGGCTGCATTAACAGAGGGATAGAATCAAGATCACGTGAAGCGTTAATACCACTTTATAAGGCCTTGGTAAGGCCACACTTGGAATACTGCATCCAGTTTTGGTTGCCACGATGTAAAAAGGATGTTGAGACTCCAGAAAGAGTGCAGAGAAGAGCAACAAAGATGATTAGGGGACTGGAGGCTAAAACATATGAAGAACGGTTGCAGGAACTGGGTTTGAAAAATTCTATGAACAGAATTTTTTTTTGTCATGATAAACAGAATAGAAATATTAAACAGAACCATTTTAGAAAGTAAATTAAAATAAGCAAGTTGTTGGGACTTCAGCTCAATCAATTTGTTTTATTCATCAACATTCATCAATGTTATGGTAAGAGTAACAGTCTGTTCCCCCACTTTCAGATCCAACCAATGAATAGCCCTGAATAGTGTGTGGGTTTTTTTAAAAAATTCTTGACAAACATGGCTCTCTTCTCTATTTCATTGTTTCTTCTTCAGCTGTAACTCCCAAGCTAATTTGGGAGTGAAATGGGAGAAAGGAAGGAAGGAAGGAAGGAAGGAAGGAAGGAAGGAAGGAAGGAAGGGAGGAAGGAAGAAGGAAGGAAGGAAGGAAGGAAGGAAGAAGGAAGGAAGGAAGGAAAGAAGGAAGAAGAAAGAAAGAAAGAAAGAAAGAAAGAAAGAAAGAAAGAAAGAAAGAAAGAAAGAAAGAAAGAAAGGAGGGAGGGAGGTGGGCAGGGGAGGGGAGGGGAGGGGAGGGGAGAGAGGGCATCCAAGCACAAAAGAGTGATTCAATTAAGTTTCCTCACAATTTGAGCAACAAAGGAAGAAAACTGATTTGTGAAGACAACACTTAAACAGTATGGCAATCTTATTTTTTTTTTTTGAGGAAAACAATTATTCATTGATATCTTTGAAAAGCAAGGGTAGCTGTGTGAGCAGAATTTGCCTCTCAAAACCAGACCATTCTTACTTTTAAAACTTTAAACACTAAAATAAAAAAAACCCTGAAATTTGTACCATCAAACTTAAAAAAAAACCAAACTATCCATTTTGCTATACAATTTTGAAGCTTAATAGGTTTTGGGGAGGATATATAAATTAACTGAAGCTAGAATTGTATTCACACAAAACTGGAAAAGTGAAGAGATCCCTACAGATAACAATGTGATTAGGAAAATATTAGAATATGCAGAAATGAATATATTAACACTTGCAATTAAGGGGAAAGAACAAACTGAATACTACATGACTTATTTTATTATTTTAATAATAAATTAATTAAGGAATTATTTTTAATAATAATTCCTTTTCATTAAGGAATTATTTTATCAATTGTTAGAAAATAAAAGCAGAAGTTAGAAATAAAAGAAGATGATTAATGAAATATAGAAAATATATTAAGGGAGAGATATAAACATCATCATCATCATCATTATCATCATTATTTTATGATTATGATGATTATGATGATTATGATGATGATGATGATGATTAGATTATTAGGATTATTAGGATTATTAGGATTATTATGTTTAATACTACTATTATATTCTTATTAGAAAATATGTTAAGAGGGAGAAGTGAATATGTTTATTATGTTCAATATTAATATTGTAAAATCAGAGAATTAATATTAATGTAATGAATACTGTTGTAAACTTTGATTATTACTGCACAAAGTTATTTGTACTCAGACGACACACTGTTTAATGGAAGATGGAATTATTCTACTAAAAAAATCTATTTTTTTAAAGAAATACTAGAAATCAAGTAGCAAGAATCGTATGAGGATACGGGCTGCCCACTCTAGCCGTTTAGAATAAAACCCCTCAATTGACTATTCCTTAATTTATTCCTAATTTCTGAGCTCACATTAAACCCCAAATTCTTTCCATAAAACCTCTAATACAGTTGTTCAAGCTAATCAGATCAATTTTCACTCTTCTGTGAAAAAGATGGCTGTGTTATTACCATTTCTTGTCTTTTGGGGATCACCTAAGACTGAGTGATAATGAATCTGTAATTGTCAGCCTCCTAAGTAGACCCGACAGGAAACATGACAAGGTGAATTAATTATTTGTTCTTGTAGGGCTATTCCAGGGGTGGGCTCTGACCTAGCTCACTGCCAGTTCAGTTCCTCATGCGCCGCGTGGACACGCACATATGCGCAGTGCTAAAAACCCAGCTTATGCACATGCACAGAAGCAAAAAAACAGCTTCTGCACGTGTGCAGAAGCAAAAAATAAGATGGCTCCACCTATGGTGCCACAAAGAGAGCCGGTTCGGGGGCGTGGCCAGCCAACCATTGCTGCTGGTTTGGCGAGCGGGGGGAGGGGATTCCCACTACCGGTTCTATAGAACCAGCAGGAACCCACCTCTGGGCTACACCACAGAATCTTGCAATCTTTGGGGGGTTTTTTTTAGCACTTGATAAATTAGGTTTTATCCTTTGTAAGTTTCTTCCTTTGCCTTGCTGATCAGGATTTTGATAGTTCTGATAATGGGCCAAAAGGTTCTTATGTTGAAATGAAAGAAGTCAAGTTCAAGCCATAGCAGGATTTTGGCATTCTGGAAAGCTCCATCAGAAACCACAAGCCTACAAGTTGAGCACATGATCTTAATCACGGGAAGCACACCTGACTATTTTTGTAACTTCTGTACCTTATTTGCTATGTGCTGAAATTCCTCTTATGTAACCAAGTAAAAGTAAGAAACCTAAACAGTAAGAAAACTGGAATCCTGCATCCACTTTTGGTCGCCACGATGTAAAAAAGATGTTGAGACTCTAGAAAGAGTGCAGAGAAGAGCAACAAAGATGATTAGGGGACTCGAGGCTAAAACATATGAAGAACGGTTGCAGGAACTGGGTAGGTCTAGTTTAATGAAAAGAAGGACTAGGGGAGACATGATAGCAGTGTTCCAATATCTCAGGGGTTGCCACAAAGAAGAGGGAGTCAAACTATTCTCCAAAGCACCTGAGGGCAGGACAAGAAGCAATGGGTGGAAACTAATCAAGGAGAGAAGCAACTTAGAACTAAGGAGAAATTTTCTGACAGTGAGAACAATTAATCAGTGGAACAGCTTGCCTCCAGAAGTTGTGAATGCTCCAACACTGGAAGTTTTTAAGAAGAGATTGGACAACCAATTGTCTGAAATCGTAGAGCAGGGGTTGGACTAGAAGACCTCCAAGATCCCTTCCAACTGTGTTATTTTGTTATTCTGTATCTGAACACTTTCTAGACAGCATCTTTTCCACTCATCTCCCCAGGTCATTTTCTCATATAATTACACTAACGCCCTTGGACTTCTTGCTCTATTTCAGCAAGGCAAGGCGTGACCTTGGGCTTAAAAAAATAGCAATAGCAATAGCAATAGCACTTTACTTATATACCGCTTCATAGTGCTTTCCAGCCCTCTCTAAGCGGTTTACAGAGTTCAGCATATTGCCCCCAACAATCTGGGTCCTCATTTTACCCACCTCGGAAGGATGGAAGGCTGAGTCAACCTTAAGAATAAGAAAACTGACTTATAAAAAGTTTTTATAAGTCAGTTTTCAAATTTGGAAGTGAAGTTTAGCATTTTCCACTAACTCTCCAGAGTAGGAATTTACCTGTTGGCTGTTTTTTGAATTCTTAGCCTTAGCAATCTTAGCCAGGATGGCCATTAGTGTGGGAGGCAGAAAAAAAAAATTCAGCAAAATCTGATGGACCAGAGATTGCTCACACCTGCTTCAGAATGATCATTTATTGGACATTTCTTCCTCCTAGAATAATCTTGCTCTATGTAGTTTCAGTATGTCACTTTTGTTCAAATATAGGATCATGAGTGATATTCTCTGGTTCCAAAACAAATAGATTTCAGAATATGGTATCTCTCATTTGTTGCAACCAACACAAAATATTACACACACACACACACACACACACACACACACACACACACACACACACACACACACACACACACCAGAGGTAGGTTCCTGCCGGTGCGGTTAATAGCTGTTGTTCGGCGCAGAGCCGAAGACGTTGCTGCCGTTCGTGGCGTGGGGGCTTTCCCCGGGCGCTTCTGCTGCCCGCATGTACGCCGCCATTTGTGTTCTTTTGCCCTCTGCACATGTGCAAAGCGTTCTGCATGCGCAGAGGGCAAAATAACGCAATTGACGGCATCCATGCGGGCGGGGAAAGCACCCGGGGAAAGCTCCCGCGCCGCGAACGGCAGCAGCGTCTTCAGCTCTGCGCCGAACAACAGCTATTAACCGCACCAGCAAAAACAGGCAGGAACCCACCTCTGACACACACACACACACACACCCACACACACACCCACCCACACACACACACACACACTTTTTTCCTAATAACTGTAGTTGGATTTATAGCATGCAGATAAGTCATCCAAACCCATTGTTATAGGAATTGCTCTCTATGAACAGGAAAAAAAATTGCTTTGTTATGATAAACAGAATAGAAATATTAAACAGATCCATTTTAGAAAGTAAATTAAAATAAGCAAGTTGTTGGGACTTCAGCTCAATCAATTTGTTTTATTCATCAACATTTATCAATGTTATGGTAAGAGTAACAGCCTGTTCCCCCACTTTCAGATCCAACCAATGAATAGCCCTGATATGTTGGATTATGCTCAGTCTTGATTCATTATCAAACAAGTTAATATCCAGTTGTCCTACAACTTCTGGCTGGAACCACAGTCACATAGATTCTATCCTTATCTATACGCTCAGAAAGTCTTTTTGCTGTTCTTTAAATACGATTTTTTTTTTCATTTGTTGTTTCCCTTTTGTACGAGGATTAGAGCTGGCTAAAGGTAAATCAAAATCCAATCTTTATTACAATCAAAAGAAACCAGCATAGAAGCTACATCAGAGTCTAAAAAGTAATAATAAGCTAAAATATATACAACAAAACTATAACAAAGGTTTTAAAGGAATCTAAAAGGGGAGGTTGGAGCATTAAATGGGTGTAAGGAACATAAATATTAGAGCATGGCACACTAAACATATCACAGTCAAGAATGATTGAACTAGATGCTCATTAAGAGAAGTTCAAGGTATGATGGATTTTGAGCACTGCTGTGCAGAACCTGCCAAACTTATATGTTGTAGCAGGCTTAGTATATGCAAGCAGCAGATAGGTGTAGGACAGGGGCGGGTTGCTCACTTACCTTGCTACCGGTGTGCTGTGCGCACATCACCATGTTTTGTGTGTGCACGCGCTCGCTACGCACGTGCCCCCTCATGCAATTTTGCTTCTCCGCATGTGCGGAAGCAAACTCACGCCAAAATCTCACGAGGGGATGCACGTGCATGCGCGATTTCAGCTATTTTTTGCTTCTGCGCATGTGCGGAAGTGAAATCTTGCTGAAATCTCTCTCACACGCACGTCCCTTTGCGAGATTTTGGCACGATTTTGCTTCCGCGCATGTGCAGAAGCAAAAAAACACCGAAAAATTAGTGAAAAAAGATGGCGGTTTCTAGGGACAGGCAACCGACCGCACCGGGTCAGTAACCTCTTGATAACGTCACCAGCCCGCTGCTATCGGTGCGATAGAGTGGACCGCACTGGTAGGAACCCACCATTAGTGTAGGATTGTCCTATGGCCGTGATGACAAACCTATAGGCACACGTGCCCAAAGTGGCACGCAAAGCCATGTCGCCTGGCAAGCACATCCTTGCCTGTTTGTCTTCCGGGTTTCTGGCACGCACATGTGCTTTACACGTGCGGCAGTGCTGATAACCGGTGTGCGCATGCACGCCGGCCAGCTAATTGTCGGGTGTGCATGCGCACTAGAACCCAGAAGGTCAGCTTTTCTAGTGTGCGGCCTCAATGAGCGCATGTGCGTGACATTTCCGGGCGACCTTTTCACTCGGTGCCAAAAGGGTTCGCCATCACTGTCCTATGGGGCGCTTTTATGGGCTAAGCATCCATCTTCCTCTTTTATTTCCTTCCACCTTCCCCAACTTTAGAGTCCTTTCCAGAAAGTTTTGTCTTCATATAATATGACAGAAATAGGATAATTTGAGCCTGGTCCTTTGTTCCTCAAGGAAGAACTCTGGACTATTTGATTCTTTTCTTGTGCGCGCGCGCGCACACACACACACACACACACACACACACACACACACACACACACACACACACACAATCTTCCCTGAAGCATGAAGCCAGCTGGGTACATGAATGTGGAAATAGCAATAGCACTTAGACTTATATACCGCTTCATAGTGCTTTACAGCCCTCTCTAAGCGGTTTACAGAGTTCAGCATATTGCCCCCAACAATCTGGGTCCTCATTTTACCGACCTCAGAAGGATGGAAGGCTGAGTCAACCTTGAGCCTGGTGAGATTTGAACAGCTGAACTGCTGAACTAGCAGTCAGCTGAAGTAGGTTGCAGTGCTGCTTTTAAACACTGTGCCACCTCGGCTAAGATGAAGATCTTAGGCCAGTCACTTTCTCTCAGCCCTCAGAAGGAGGTAAAGGCCAACCACTTCTAAAAAACTTTGCCAAGAAAACTGCAGGGACTTGTCCAGTTTCCAAGAACCAGACAGGACCAAAGAGAAGGAAATATAAATTTAATTTTAAAGAAAAAAGAAGTGAAGAAAGAAGAAATCTTAACTGATGTAGAGATGTAGCATCAGGGGTGGGGCAAAGACATTACCAAGATTGTTCAGTTAACGCTCAGTATATTGTTGATGGAACCAGAACTGAACGGAATACACTCCTTAGTTTCTGCAAGAAAAAAAAAGATATTTTAGAGATTTACTGTGTCTCTAAGCTAAGGTTTTGTGCTTAGCTTTCCCTCCCCTTTCTTCCATCAAATATTTTATTTTACAGCATGTGGCAGCTTCAAATAATTACTACAGGCAGTAGGAAAAATGAGGCATCCTATTTTGTCTTGCATTAAATATTCTTGAGGTCCTTTGTAATGAGACTGGGAAACGTTAGAATGGCAGTTATTGAACATATGCTACAAATCTATGAATTTTTCAGAAATCCCAAGAACCAAAGTGATAAAAACTTCATTAGTGACATAACATAACTGCGAAGAGTAGAATTATGGGTTGCCTTGTGATGTTGATTGTCAAGGCGCAAGAACTCTTGACAACCAGTCAATATAGCCAGAGCTTTCCTTGCAAAATACAATTGCTTTTAGCAATTAAAAAGTGATTCTTAAAAAACCCCTATAAATTAATAATTAAACGTATAATTAGAATAAAGAAGGTGAACTCATATATTCATCTTTGTCCTTGAACTTCAATTTTTAAATGCCGTTTGATTATAATAACAGGAATTGCTATCTTATCAGGAACCATTTTTGAAGCTGCTTTGTTGCTGTTATTTTGCTTTTAATTATGTTGCATCTCTGTTGAAGACTTTGTTTTTGAGAGGAAACTGAACAGTCTGCAACTTATAAGAGCCAAGGTGGCACAGCGGTTAGAGGCAGTACTGCAGGCCACTTTAGCTGACTGTGATCCGCAGGTCAGCGGTTCAAATCTCACCAGGCTCAAGGTTGACTCAGCCTTCCATCCTTCCGAGGTAGGTAAAATGAGGACCCAGATTGTTGGGGAAATATAAATATACATTGCTTACTTGTCACGTAGTGAATATTGTCAGTTGTATGTCTATGCAGGGTGATGCACCCCTATCCTAATATAAGCAGAATACGTGATATGATGTTCTTTGCGCATGTGTGCATTCCTAAACCACCATTATTCGCTTCTGCCTTAGCTGTTGACCTGAACGGTCGTGTTACTCAGCAAAATGTAGTTTATTCAGGATTTATTGTTTTTGTACTGAAATAAATATTTTCTATTAGACTTTTAATCTCAGTTTTATTTCTAACTGTCTGAATTCCAAGAAAAGATCTAAATCGCCTCTATGAGATATTATTCTCATCCCAACATTACTGATGTAAACCGCATAGAGAGTGCTTGCACTATGAGGTGGTATTTATTTATTTATTTTAGTGTTCTTATATGCCGCCCTACTCCCTGGGGACTCAGGGCGGCGTCCAACATGTCAAGAACCACTAAACAATATATAAATCTCACAAATAAAAATAAATAAATAAACCATCACAATAGAATTCTGCTATTTATAATAGCTAGCCTGTCCTTGGCAATTAAGTGTCATGAGGCCACTTGGAGTGAAGCTAGAATGAGTTTTGATCTCAGTGGAAGTTGCAGTAAGTATTTGAGAAACAGCTAGCTGATTTCCAGATACGTTTACTATTGATTTCTTTTTCCCAAAATTCCATATATAGAATGCCATTCAATAAAACAACAAGTAGTCTGCAAAACACTTTTGGGAAATAAAACCATTGCAAGGATGAAGATAACATCTGTAATCAAACATATTCCATTTTGTTATACCGTTTATATTGTATAATGCACAGCGTAAGCTATTTTAAAGGGCAGGCTAGCACTGGAGGTTTCTTCTTGTATATCTGTTCTAATGCTTCAGTTTTAATGTTCATGCAGTAGTGTGTTTTTTCTCACTGTTATTATTATGGTTTGTGGCACAGTCAGCCAGATGTTTAGACTGGATTTGGCATTTTTGTCCACTTTTTGAGTCTTTCCCAAGGATATGGGAATATCATCATCATCATCATCATCATCATCATCATCATCATCATCATCATCATCATCATCATCATCATTATTACGTTCATCACACAGTCAGCCAGATGTTCAGACTGGATTTGGTATTTTGGTATGCCTATCAAGTCCTTCAGATATCATCACAGGATGTAAGCTGTTCCAAGTAAGGCTACCTTTTGTAGTTGACTAATAGGGATTTTGTCAATGCCAATGGTGTTTCTGTTGCTTTAGGATTGCACCCAAGGCACCTATTTACTATCGGTGGTGCCTTTGCCACAGTTGTTCTACTTCTATTGTATTTTGTTACCTTCTCCAGTTCCTACTATTATTAAATTAAATTTATTTGCTGCCCATCATGTCATAGGGCTACTCTAGGAAGCTTACAACAATTTTAAAAAATGAAAGAAAATAGGAAGTTTAAACAAAACAAAAGTAAAATAATTGAATAAGAAAAGAAAAGAAAAAAAGAAAACAAAGAAAACATTATTGCTGTTCCTGTTTAATTAATTTATTTTTTTTTAGTTTAAATGATTTTCCATGCAACTAGGCCAGTGATGGCGAACCTTTTTTGGTTCGCGTGCCAAAAAGGGGGGGATGTGTGGGATCACGTGTGTGCGTGCCCACACCCATAATTCCATGCACCCCCACGCGTATGACCCCCCCACTCCCAGCATGCAATGGCACGCCCATTTTTTGCTCTCTCCAGGCTTCTAGGAGCCTGGGGAGGGCGAAAATGGCCTTCCCCACCCCCTCTGGAGGCTGGAAACAGCCTGTTTCCTGACTCCCAGTGGGCCCAGAAGGCCCGAAAATCAGCCGGCCGGTGCGCACATGCGCGCCGGACCTGAGCTCGCATGCCCACTGATATGGCTCCGCGTGCCACTTGTGGCACCCGTGCCATAGGTTCGCCATCACGGAACTAGGCAATCAAATGAACAGCCCAATTTATAGTACATGTACAGAACTTAATCCCATAGTACAAGTTACCTTGCCATTGTTCTTTTACATGTAAAACAATCTATGGATTTTGATATGCTGTGTTTTGCCTCATTGCTGGGACCTCAGGAATTCTCTTAATCTTTTGATGATCCAAGAGATTATTTTTTAAAAAAAAACTTAATCTGGTCCAAAGACCACGGAATCTATTGGCGAGAAGTACCATTGATCAGATGTCACAAAATTCATTCAGGTGATCAGCTTTGTAAAATAAAGAGAATTGCCAATAACCTCTCCCAAACTAGGGTTGCAACCTTACAATGAGATCCATCTCCAGGGATATTAAAAATTATCTTGGATAAAATCTTGTAACAATGAGTTCCTATAACATCTCAGGTCTGCACTTCATTATGAATCACAGAGTAGGTGATAGATTTCAGCATTTTCTGATAGAGATTATATATTATTATATAATTATAGAGAAACAGTTCCATTAGAAGAAAGATGTGCTTAATAGAAATGTTACAACTCCGAGTAAGTCAGTTTACTCTGAGTTGTAAACAGGAAAAAAATGCTGTTAGAGAATCAATACATATTTTGTGTAGGTAGTTTTTCCAAACATTCCTTGCTGAAATATGAATTCTAAGACTGCCTTTGACAGTAAGATATCTTATATGAGTGTGACCTTTGGCTCAGCAGGATCAGACATACAACAAATCCAGAAGGGATAAAGAAGCTATACACAAAGAGAGAAAAAATATTTTCACAGGAAGAGTCCTCCACTCCTCTGCTCGCAATAAAATACCTTATTCCACCAGCCTTGAAATATTGGGATTAGACAATTTACAACTACGTCGCCTCCGATCTGATCTAAATGTAGTTCATGAAATCATATATCAAAAAGTCCTTCCTGTCAATGATTACTTTAGCTTCAACTGCAACAATACACGAGCACATAATAGATTCAAACTTAATGTAAACTGCTCCAAACTGGACTGCAGAAAATACGACTTCAGCAACAGAGTGATCAATGCCTGGAATGCACTACCTGACTCTGTGGTTTCTTCCCCAAACCCCAAAAACTTTAACCTTAGACTGTCTACAGTCGACCTCTCCTCGTTTCTAAGAGGTCTGTAAGGGGCGTGCATAAGCGCACCACTGTGCCTACCGTCCCTGTCCTACTGTCCTATTGTCCTCTTTTATCGGAACTTTTTACTTATGTTATGTTTATAGAAACAACTACTATCCTGTACATGTTTGACAAATAAATAAATAAAATAAAAATAAAAAAAGCATTGAGAAGCAAACACATACACATTTTTTAAAGAAGTGCTGTTGGTCAGCTCATTCCATAGCCTACTAAGAAACAGAGACAATTACATTCTCAGTAGTGAATTCTGTTTTGCATAAAGGACATGCATGCTTCTTAAGATGTTGCAACGATCATGGTGGTTACTTAGATAATAATAAAAAAAAGGGAGAAGGTATTCATTTTGATAACAGAGTCAAAGAAAATATGACAGGGGCTCTTGAAAACAAAACGTGTTTTCAAGTTTAGATAGATAAAACTGTCTGAACATCATTCATAAAACCCTACTGCTAAAGAAAAAAGTAAGTAATAATATCAAACTGAATCACTTGAAACCGAAACAGAGAAATTATCGCAAGTCATTTATAAAAGAAAAAAGACAGACAGTGCAATAAATAAAGAGCTTTTTTCGTGCATTGCCTCCAAATACATCATATCCTTGGTTTCTGATCGTCTTCCTCTTAATTTGACAAATAACATTTCCTTGAAAGGTTTACTGTAAATCTTTCCAGCTTCTTGTTGAAGGAACTTAAGAACTTATTCCAACAGAGCTGTTGGGCCAGACAAAAGTCTGACGGAGCCAGTTTAAAGATTCACCTGCTCCATGTTGACAGCTTTGTTTTTCTCCTCACCTACAAGTGTCAAATCTCTTTTATATGAATAGAACAGAACAGAACTTTTTATTGGCCAAGTGTGATTGGACACACAAGGAATTTGTCTTTGGTGCATATGCTCTCAGTGTACATAAAAGAAAAGATATATTTGTCAAGAATCGTGAGGTACAACACTTAATGATAGTCCGGGTACAAATAAGCAATCAAATCATATTAGGAAACAGTCAATATAAATCGTAAGGATACAAGCAACACAGTTACAGTCATACAGTCATTAGTGGGAGGAGATGGGTGATAGGAATGATGAGAAGATTAATAGTAACACAGCCTTAGTGAATAGTTTCACAGTGATGAGGGAATTATTTGTTTAGCAGAGTGATGGCGTTCGGGAAAAAACTGTTCTTGTGTCTAGTTGTTCTGGTGTGCAGTGCTCTATAGTGTCGTTTTGAGGGTAGGAGTTGAAACAGTTTGTGTCTAGGATGCGAGGGGTCTGTAAATATTTTCACAGCCCTCTTTTTGACTTGTGCAGTATACAGATCCTCAATGGAAGGCAGGTTAGTAGCAATTGTTTTTTTCTGCAGTTCTAATTATCCTCTGAAGTCTGTGTCTATCTTGCTGGATTGCAGAACCAAACCAGACAGTTATAGAGGTGCAGATGACAGACTCAATGAACCATCAGGGTTCCAAAATTGTATTATTATTTTTTAACAAAGCATAAAATACAACATTTTTTTTTTTAAAAAGATAAAGGTAAAATAGGGGGAAAAGGGAAGAGAAAAAAGTAGAGGGTAGAGAGGGAAAAGACTTCTGATTCCTTTTGGTGCAGTAGAATAAGATAATAACATATGCCATGCCCCAGCATATAACTTTTATATGCTGTTGTTGCTCTCTAGTGCCATCTAGTGGCCGGAGGGACAAATATGCCCCAACATACGCACTTTATATACCGTTGTTGCTCTCTAGTTCCATCTAGTGGCCAGAGAGACAAATACCAAGTATATTGTTTGAAGCTGACCCCACCCCATTTTATCCAAAAGCCTGGACTCTCAAGTGCACGCTGGAAAGCCAGATTCCATTTCCTTTAGTATTTGGAGAAGGCAGAAGCACAAAGAAGGATCCATCTTAATCTGTGGCACATGGTCATCCAAGGACAAACCCACATCCCACACACAGAGCATCGCTGGTGAGATGTAAATTGCTTGTATTTATTCATAGTTATGTTAGGCAGTAACTCAATACTGCCTATCTTGTATTTGGTTCTCATTAGTATGTATCCCTGTTTTCCCCAGTTTCACCACATCCTGTTCTTTCAATGAAGCATTCAGATCTATGCACACGGTCTGTTTTATTGGAGGATAGGTGGGCTTATCTGCATGTCGAGCTACACACAGACTAACATGTAGTGAGAACAGAACAACATAAAGCCTCAACTTTTTAATTTTATTTCATAATTATGTACCAGCACCAAACCTACAGTATCTAATCAGCAAAACCTAAAATCAAAGTTTCATTTTTTTCCACCTCAAGTCCAAAAGCGGTTTCCAAGTAGAAACAAAGTTGCTTCTTTTCTTGAATCTCTTTTATATGAATCATCAACAACCCATAAAATCATCTCCTTTCTGATCTTCCTACTGCTTCCCTCCTGTCCTAGTAAAAACACATCTAACAAAAGAAAGATGCGAACATTGACATCTTAGAGATGATCACCCTTTAAAAAACCAAACAGGGTTTAACTTTAAACTCTGTTCTTCAGGGGGGGAAATAATCTCTTAAGAGTTCTCATGATCTCTCCAGGTGTGTGCAGGTAGGTGAATTAAATATGTACCCCAAATAGAATGGTTTCATCAAGGTTTAACAATCTAGCTCCGGTCAGCTTTGTTGGAAGCCACATATTGTTAAAAACTTTTTTAAAAAAGCTTTCAAAATCTGTGGGAAAATAGTCAATGGCTTTATTTTCTCCATAGACTGCTTTATTTCAGTAATTTGTCCAGTTTCCTCTTGAGTTCCTCTGCAATGCATTTCTCCCTTTGTTGGTTTCGGGCAGACTCTCTTTTATTTCACTTAGTCTTTTGTGTTAGCAACAAAGGACCATCTACCTGGAAGGCCAAAGGACTCCTGCTGGCATTTGTGTTTTTCATCAAATTAGAGGCTCTTCTACCAATACTGTTATAGGCACAGCTACTCCAAAGTAAGACCCTTCAAACTGAAAAACCTTAGTGTGTGTGTGTGTGTGTGTGTGTGTGTGTGTGTGTGTGTGTGTGTGTGTAGGTATATGAGAATTGCTCTGTATTTTGTATTTGTATTTGTTTATTTGTCAAGCATATATGATTATAAGCAAAGTACAAACAGTAAAACATGATTGAATATATATGTAATATTACAAGCCGGAATAAGAGTAAAAGAGGTATGAATATATGGGTACATAAGGACAGGAACGGTAGGCACGATTGTGCGCTTATGCACGCCCCTTACCGACCTCTTAGGAATGGGGTGAGGTCAATGGTAGATAATCTGAGGTTGAAGTTTTAATGTGTAAAATACAGGGAATAGAATAGAATTTGTATTACGGTCGCTGACCGGAATTGCAAACAGTAGCAGTGGGTTTGTCAGTGGTTAATCAAAACCTGCCATACTTTTTTACAGGCAACATAATAAAAAAATTAGCTATGCTCTAAGAGCTTGAGTCATGCTGAACTGATAACAACACCTACTGTATGCATATAAAGATCAGAACTTCCCAGATGTTTTATTAAGAAAGGAATGATAAGTTGCAAGCTTTGACTGGTGCAACAGCAAAATCACCATTTGGGGTGGGATGGAACAACTCACCACTGCAAAAAAATGGCCATGGCCAACTTGCTACAGCCAACTTGTTGCAGCCAATTCGCCATAGTATACAATAGTATAAATTAGCCATTTCTATATCAACGTATCTATCTGATCGGTAAAAATCCAAAATTAAAGTTTCATTCATTTTCCACCTCAGTTGTTGGATTGTCCCACAGCAAGTTCTCCCATGGGGAGTTGTCTATAGTGAGTTGTCCTGCAGTGAGTTGGTTGCAGAGCAGGGGTGGGTTTCACTTATCTTCGCCACCGGTTCATGTCGCGCGCATCCCCTCGTGGGATTTCACTTCTGCGCATGCTCAGAAGGTGGATTCAGCCCGAAACACAGCTGAGGAGCTCATCAGCTGTGCTTTGGGTGAAGAAATAAAGGTCAGTATTAACCCGGGGGTGGGTGGGAGGGCTTTTTTCAAAGCACAGAACGCTGTGAAGCCATTCAAACAAAGGAAAATCGGCAGAAAATTCTGAAAAAATGATGGCGGTGAGACAGAACCGGATCCGTGACGCCAAAATTACATCAGCAGTGCATCACTAACGGTTCGGGCGATCTGGTCCAAACCGGGAGGAACTCATCCCTGTCGCAGAGAATTGGACATAGAGAGAATTCACCATGGCAAGTTGTTGTAGACCCCTTTGGGCCCCCTAGAATGGCCCATATTATACCTCTGCTCTGTGAACATCATTGGCTACAGATCTGCAGTTCAAGCAGGGATGGTTTTCACTTACCTTCGCTACCGGTTCGCAAATGCGAGAGCGTGCACGTGTGCATATGCAAAGGCTCTCTTCGCTCACGTGCGCTGCCTCTGCAAATGCGCACGGTGTCCTGTGCATGTGCAGAGCCTCGAAAATGTGCATAAATGGGATGCCGTTACATCCGGATGGGTGAGCAGGGCCACCCACAGTTGCCACTACCGGTTCGCCCGAACCGGATAGAACCGGCGGAATACCACCTCTGAGTTCAAGGTGTTGGCGATGACCTTTAAGGACCTTAATGGCATAGATCCTGGCTACCTGATAAACCTCCTTATCTGCTAGGATGAGCCATCCTAACTCATGCCGGCAGGGGACCTACTTCAGATCCCATCAGTCAAAGAACTCTGACTATTGGGATCCAGAAGAAGGACCTTCTCTTGTTTACCAAATTAAGTACCAGATTAAGTAGATTCAAATAGCTTATGAATGAAACATTTTTAATTTTTAGTCCATGTTTAAAGGGTTTCGAGCTATAAGGACTTAAAGATTTAGAGAGATTTTGAAGTCAATAATTTATTAGCATATTTTAATTCTATGTTTGTGAATACTATACCCTGTGCTTGTTCTGGGAAGTCTAGGGAGGGGGTGGGGGAGATGGGGGTGGGAGGGCAAGGGGGGAGGGATGGGGGAGGGGGGAAGGAGTGGGGAAAAATGTTTGTACTACTTATAAAACTTTTTAATTAAAAAAAAGAAAGGCCTTCTCTGCTGCAGTGCCCAATCTGTGGAACATCTTACCCTCTAAGGCAGGGGTGTCAAACTCAAGGCCCGTGGACCAGATCTGGCCTGGGAGGTGATTAGATCTGGCCCACGAGGCTGCCCTGGAAACATCAAAGGACCTGCCCACGTGGTGCCTCTGCCAGTGAAAATGGAGCTTGGGAGGGTCACGCACAGCTCTCCCGAGGTCCGTTTTTGCTGGCAAAGGGTTGCAGGTGGCTGTCCCTGCAACCCTGCAACCCAAAAACGGAGATTGGGAGCCCATTTTCGCTAGCAGAGCTCTCGGGCCACCAGACACAAGTGACATCAAGCTGGCCACACCCACCCCAGCCCCCAGAGCTTAAACACAACCCCAATGCGGCCCTCAATGAAATTGAGTTTGACACCCCTGCTCTAAGGTAAGACCTCTAAGGTAAGATTGACACCTGGGACCCTGCTTGACTCTAAAAACTACATTTGGAATCCAAGGGGCTACCTGGAATTGAAACCTCTGAAATTTAGACTGGAGAAGGATAAAGGAAGTGTAAAGTTATAGTTGGACATCAAAAAGGAGTCATGTGCATATTCTTTAACTGAATGTAGCCCCAGTGCTGCTGGGATGAAATCTAATGATTAATTGATTAAGCAGAGCATTTGACTAAATGCATTTTTAACTCATCCATTTTCTCAGGAGTTCAGAGGAACGTCACTTCCCCTTCATTAATTCCTCATCTTCCCCTTCACCCTCCTGGACCAAGTGATTAGACTGAACATTTCCCTTCATCTTCGCTGGATGAAGGATTAAGGCTGTGTGATGTTTTGATTTTGAAAGCAAAAGGCTGCTTGAGAGCATGCAGCGAGCCAAAACTGCAATTTCTTGATCCAAATATATCTCTTCTTCTTGGATGATCCTGCCGCTCAGGAGGGAATTCCTGCGATCCTGGGAAAATGTGCTAGTGCTTTAAGGAACTGCCAACAAATGCTTCATGAGACAATGTCTACTCCACCCCACCTTTTTGCTTCTGGAGCCATCCAGCCTTATTTTAAAAGGGCAAACAAAAATCACCAAAAACTGGCTGGAAGTATCTTGATGACCCGTTGTCTTGAAACTGAGATGATGGTTTTTATGGGATCGGGAAACATCCTGAGAAACTCAAAGCTGCAGAACCAGAGTTTGGAGACCTGTCTTGATTCCTGTTTGATGGATGATATCATTCTTCCAAGATATCAATTTGTTGTTGTTAGTTGCAAAGTCATGTCTGACCCATCGCGACCCTATGGACAATGTTCCTCCAGGCCTTCCTGTCCTCTACCATCCCCCGGAGTCCATTTAAGCTCACACCGACTGCTTCGGTGACTCCATCCAGCCACCACATTCTCTGTCGTCCCCTTCTTCTTTTGCCCTCAATTTTTTCCAGTATCAGGCTCTTCTCCAGTGAGTCCTTCTTTCTCATTAGGTGGCCGAAGTATTTGAGTTTCATCTTCAGGTTCTGACCTTCTAAATAGCAGTCAGGGTTGATCTCCTCTAGAACTGACCAGTTTGATTGCCTTGCAATCCAAGGGACTCGCAGGAGTCTTCTCCAGCACCATAGTTCAAAGGCCTCAATTCTTTGGCCCTCAGCCTTCCTTATGGTCCAACTTTCACAGCCATACATTGCAATTGGGAAAACCATAGCCTTGACTATACGATGGTTGGAATATCTCGTTTAAACAGGGAACTAATTGCCTCCATTTTGTTCCATGATCTTATAAGCATTGCTTTGGCTGAGGTCAAGGATCAGGCCCATATGTTAAGTTGCAGCATAGAAGATTACCTCTAAATCAGTGTTTCTCAACCTTGGCAATGTTAAGATATGTGGACCCCAACTCCCAGAATTCTGAAAATTAAAGTCTACATATCTTAAAGTTACCAAGATTGAGAAATGCTGCTCTAAATCTCCTAAATATGGTTTTTTTTTTCCAAGAGGCAACTGGACTTTCTTGGGATTTTTTTTTTTTGAAGACTTCTTGGATGAGAAGCGAAATGTCTTCAAAGAAAAACAAGAAAGTCCAGTTGCCTCTTGAAAAAAGCACCTTTGGGACAACCATGACCTGGATGACTGAGTCATTCTGCTCTAAATGAAACCCTGAGGAAAACAGTAGCAAAAGCATTTAGATTATGTACCTCCTCATAGTGCTTTACAGGATGCCTGGTACTGTACGCAACATGTGGTCCAAAATATACAATGCGTCTAAGATATTAAAACTTGTGGCATGAATCTTCCAATTAGTCTAATAAGATTCACCATTTGAGGAAAACAATGGTATCCATACATTTTATCCATGATGTAAAACACAGGTGGAGTTTCTCTAATCAAGGGACGGTAGCCCATACATTATAGATTGATTCCATCATCTATGATCATCTTGAATGTCTGGCATCTCTTTTCTCTATACAGGTCTGTAATTCTCATTGGATGATCTTAAGCATTATTTTGCTACCATGTGACATTTGAAAAATTCCCAGAGATGTGTAAGCTTGTGTAAGTGCTAGATATTTCTAACATAGTTGTTTCATTGATGAATTGATGAATTTTCTTACTTCTGTGATTATCCATTTATCATGTTCAAATGCATTGCAATGCTGGTATTAAATATTTGAACAATATTTAGTAATGATTCTAGTTCAGCTTTTGATTTAGCATACCATTTAGGTCATCGATGTAAAAAAAGATAGGATTATTTTTATTTTGCTTTCAAAATTGGAAACTATCTTTCGCCTTGTCACTAGGATCATCACCAAACTGAATAATAAAAGTGATAACGAATCACTTTGCCCTTTTTATTTTGACTTCACCTAATTTATCACCATTAAATATTAACTTTGTCTCCATGGTTTCCTTTCGTGACTATAAAATTTATATAGATGATAGATAGATAGATAGATAGATAGATAGATAGATAGATAGATAGATAGATAGATAGATAGATAGATAGATAGATAGATAGATAGATAGATAGATAGATAGGTTGGTAGGTAGATGGGTAGATGGGTAGATGGGTAGGTAGGTAGGTAGGTAGGTAGGTAAGTAGGTAAGTAGGTAGGTAGGTAGGTAGGTAGGTAGGGAGGGAGAGAGAGAGAGAGAGAGAGAGAGAGAGAGAGAGAGAGAGAGAGAGAGAGAGAGAGAGAGAGAGAGAGAGAGAGAGAGAGAGAGAGAGAGATTATCCAGACTGTTCATAATCCTAATTATGTTAATCCTAATTAACAGGGAATCAGCTGTTTTCTTCTAATCAATGGAAACTCTACATTAATTCACTCTTCTTTGTTTTAAATTTTTAAAGATTGCTTTATCAATAAGCAATTGATTTTTGGTTTCCTGTGAATTTTTGCAGTTAACTTATTGCTTGACTGTAGGGAGATATTTTGTCCCCTTGAGATAAACTTAGCTATTACAAATTTGCTATTATTTCGATATACATTTTGAACTTGGGAGGCCAGCAAGTTATCAGTCTATAGTTTTGAGACTGTGTCTTCTTTTCTTTATCTTTCATTGCAAAAGAATCTTCAGTTCTCCTCCTGTCGTCATTGTTCTATTCTTTAATAAAGCATTAAACTGATCAGATACCAGGATATATAACTTGATTAGCCTAAATCTGTCACGATGTGAATATTATAGTTGTATGTCTATGCAGGGTGATGCACCCCTATCTAATATTATGGTACATTCCAATACAGGCAGAACACGTGATATGAGTTGTACACATGTGTGCATTCCTAAACGACCATTAATTCTCTTTGACTTGGCTCTTGACCTGAACGGTTGCGTTTTCTTAGCAAAGATGTAATTATTCAGGATTTATTGTTTTTGTACCGAAATAAATATTTCTATTAGACTTTTAATCTTGGCTTTATTTCTAACTGCCTGAATTCAAAGTAAAGATCCAAATCGCCTCTATGAGATTTATTCTCATCACCCAACAAAATCCATGTAGGCCATTAATCCCAGATATACTACAATTCTTGATTTTCTTTATTTCTGAACCCATTTCTTCTGTGATAGCTAAAATTTCCATTGTGTTTTTTTCCTCCTATTAATTCATTTAGGTAAAGGTTCAGTCATGTCCGACTCTAGGGGCAATGCTTATCCCTGTTTCCTATCCAAGAGAGGCAATGTTGTTCAAATAACTTAGAACTTCGAACTTTATTGTCACTTTGAACGTACACTAATCGGCATACATTAAAATGACATTTCATTGCAAAGAGTCACCACCTACAATATACGCTACATAAACAGGACAAAATAAATACAAAATTATATGTAATACCCACATATATTATATGACACAGAGAAGCAATACAGTCTAGTTTGGATGTATATATGTACATGGTGAGAAAAACAAATCTTGCAAGTTTACCAGACGGAACAAAGCTGTTACAGAATCTGGTAGTCCTGCTAGAAATACTTCAAAACCTCCTCCCAGAGGGGAGCAACATAAACAGACTGGGTGTGTGGGGTCTCTAACAATGCTTCAAACTCTAAGCACATAATGCTTATAAGCAGCATCCTAAATGATGGGAAGCGAGTTTCCTATAATCTTCTCCGCTGTCCTCACCACTCTCTGTATGGACTTTCTATCTGAGGCACTGCTGCCACCAAACCAAACAGGGATGCAGTTTATTAAAACGCTCTCAATCGTGCCTCTGTAAAAAAGTGGCCAGGACAGAAGAAGAAAGATGTGCTCTCCTCATCCAACACAGGAAATGCAGATGCCGGTTTGCATGCTTCATTAAGGATGACATGTGGAGAGACCAAAGATGCTTCCATGGTCATGAGGCCAGCATAACTGTACACCAAGGCGGATGGAATGCTGTTATCTTCCCACCAAAGTGTTATCTCTACTTACATTTGCATGTTTTCAAACTGCTAGGAGTTGGGGCAAGTAACGGGAGCTCACCCCATCGCTTGGCGCTCGAACCTGGGCTGTCACCTTTCCAGCTTACAAACTCAGCATCTTTAACTGCTGAGCCATCACGACCCTCCCTTTAATTAATTTATGCTGATGTAAATCCGTAGATGTCTCTTTATTTTCTGTTCTTTGTGATTCCCACAGTCATCTCTAGAAATGGAAAATGTATTCATTGTCAGTTGTTTTTTCTTTATTTCTTTTTACTTTGATGTGGCTTGGAGCCAGTATTCCTATAGAATTTATGCTGATTTATTCAAAAGGTAGATTTTGTTTGTGTTGGCATCAAACCTGCTTAATTTTCTTGATAATGCCAAATCCTGCTTGGGCTTTTTCTGAACTGTGGTTTGGATTATATGTTATATAACATTTTTGTGTCCAGGTTCACCTCTGAATAATTCAGTTTTCTTAGTTTTCTCTCCCCCCCCCAAAAAAATTGCTCAGATCTGCCTGCAATCTTTTTTTTTCATTTTCAGTTTTCAACTTAGCTTTACACTTTTTAAAAAAAATATTCTTTCATTCCTTACTTTCACATCCAAATTTCTTGGTGACAATATGGTGACAATACAATTTTTACTCCACTAGTATCTTAAGAAGTATACTATATTAGCTGGTTTCTAAAATCATGCATACATGGGGGAGACCTAAGATGTGAAATTGTCTCAAAACCCCGCCTGCAGGAAGAGCCATGTCTTAATGGCTTTTCAGAAGGCCAGCAAGGTGGGGATAATCCGGATCTCTGGGGGGAGTTGGTTCCAGACAGCAGGGGCCCCCACAGAGAAGGCCCTCCCCTTAGGCCCCACCAGCCAACATTGTTTGGTTGAAGGAACCTGGAGGAGACCAACTCTGTGGGACCTAACCGGTCGAAGGGAGGTGTGAGGTAGGATGCGAGCCCTAAGCCATGTAGGGCTTTAAAAATGATAATCAACACCTTGAATTGCATCCGGAGACTACTGGGCAACCAGTGCAGCTGGCAGCGTATGGGTGTTACGTGGGTATATCTTGAGACACCCTTGAGACAGATTGTTGAGTGTTGCTGTGACTTAAGCACACAGATATGGAAATTTCGAAAGACTAGTATGTCATGTAAGCATTTGTATAATGATATTATCCTGCATGTGGGAACATTCCGGATTCTTTGCATTTTGCTACAGATGGTGCTGGAAGGAATGTTCTCAGAATATTACTATGAAGGTCAAACAGATCATTGATATTCATTGTGAGAAATGTCTTCAGCTGACACAAATTGATCACAAATTGTACATGAGAAATAATAATATATGCAGATACCCACCATTTCTCACACTGAATAATTTAAGTGCCTGACTGGAGCAGTATCTTAGCCTTCAATTTTGTGCTAAAATTAAAGAAAAAACACTTGCTTATTAATGCTAGAATCTAACATTTGAGGATTCTACTTTGGTCTGGGCACCTTATGCAATGCGAATTATTCTGTCTTCTTCGATTTATTTGAATTCAACTCATAGACTCCTCAGCTGCGTAATCTCCTTCGGAGTTGGCAGATTGGTGGATCCAGGAAAACCAATCAATTTAAGACTGAACTTTCCGGTTTTTCTTTGAAGACATTTTGCTTCTCATCCAAGAAGTTTCTTCAGCTCTGAAGAAGCTTCCGAAGAGCTGAATAAACTTCTTCCATGAGAAGCGAAACATCTTCAAAAGAAAACCCAGAAAGTCCAGTTGCCTCTTGAAAAAGCACCTTTGAGACAACCATGACTTGGATGACTGAGAATCTCCATAGACAATCAATTTAAGAGTTAACTGGGCTCAGAGAGAATGAGTGTCTGAATCTAGAAATCTACCTAGTGTCAAAAAGAGAAGTATGGAAGTTTAGGGGAAGATATTCTAGGGATCTTCTCCAGTGCCCAAGAAGAAATCTTATTTTATTGAGTAATTCTATAAAAAATTAGATAACAAAAGATAAATGTTCATGGGTTTTGTTGTCCCATTTATAACAAAATCTGCTTTTATTTCCTTTAACAGAGGGAGTTCACCCCTCCTCCCTTAAATAACTTTATAAATAAGGCAAAAATCTGCATTATGTCAGGCTGAAGCCATTTTACTTGGGGTCTTTGACAGGGGTGAAATCCTCCTGGTTCGCTCTTACCTGTTGGTCGCCGCACAGCCGAAGAAGCTGGTGGCGTTTGCGGTGCGGGGCTTCCCCCGCCCGCTTCCCCCGCCCGCCTGGACGCCGGCATTTGCGTTCTTTTGCCCTCTGTGCGAGCAGAACGCTTTGCACATGTGCAGAGGGCAAAAGACCGCAAACGGTGGCGTCCCGGCGGGTGGGGAAAGCGGGCAGGGGAAGCCCCGCACCGCAAACGCCACCAGCTTCTTCGGCTGTGCGGCGACCAACAGGTAAGAGCGAACCGGGAGGATTTCACCCCTGGTCTTTGGCCTGCCACACTTTGTTATTTTAACATTTATTCTTAGCTGTGGGAATTTGGGAGGGGTCATTGCATGAGGGATGTCTGCATGTAGCCATAACAAATTCCTTTCTAGATTGCCAAGGTCATCCTTTGTCTTTGCACTCCTGCACCTGCACGGAAGGAGATGGGAGTTTCTGCCAAGTTGTCAGATGAAGATTGGTCAACAAGATGGACTTGGGGGTGTGGGGGCAAGGGCTTGAACTTTCAACTGGGTGGAGAAACCCCTGGGACTTCAGATTCGGGTTTCTCCCAGATGTGCCAACATGGCTCTGCTAATAAATTGGAACGTTGAAGAATACTTTGCCTCGGACTCTGATTTAGTTTTCGATGCTATTTGGAACCCTGACACATTATTAATCTGAAACTGAATTTGTGTTTGTTCTTATTGTGGGATTTTTATTCAGAAATGATTTTGGCAGCTGGAAAGGTGTGTATGTTTGTGTGCGTGTCTAAGCTTTCATCTCTGGGGAGCATGTTTTTCAGAAGAGAAAAATGGGTTGTTTATTGTATGAAAGATGAATGTAGCATTAGAAATCTCAATTATTTCTACTTTCTTCAGTTTCTAAGTGGTGATAAAATTACTTTTAGTGTCTTTGATGTTTCTATAGTAGTTTCAGTTGCTTTGGCTCTTCGGGGAAAAGCTTCTTAGCAGCATGCAAAAGTATTTTGTCATCTATAGTGAAGAGGTTGTTTTTGTTGTGTGCAAAGAACATTTTTATGTGTGTGTGTGTATACATATGTAGTGTGAATATATATATATATATATATATATATATATATATATATATATATATATATATATATATATATATATATACATACACACACACAGTATATCTATCTATCTATCTATCTAGTGTGTGTGTGTGTGTGAATCTAGATATACTGTGTATTATATATATTTATATATATATATATATATATATATATATATATATATATATATATATATATATATATATATATATATATATATTTGTGTGTGTGTGTGTGTGTGTGTATGTATGTATATGTATATGTATATGTATATATATATACATATATACATATACATATATATGTGTATATATATACACAGAGTATGTGTATGTGTGTGTGTGTACACACACACACACACACACACACACACACACACACACACACACACATATATATATATATATATATATATATATATATATAGTGTATATATATATACACATACACATACATGTGTGTGTGTATTCATACACTATATACTGTATATGTGTCCATGTGTGTATCTAGATTTACACACACACACTATATACATATACATATACATATACATATACATATACATATACATATATATATACACACACACACACATACACATACACACACACACATACATATACATATACATACAGTATACATATATGTTTGTACCCTATGACAATCATTAAGTTTTGTACCTCATGATTCTTGACAAATGTATCTTTTCTTTTATGTACACTGAGAGCATATGCACCAAAGACAAATTCCTTGTGTGTCCAATCACACTTGGCCAATCAAGAATTCTATTCTATTCTATTCTATATATTGTTTTTAAGTGTATTGCATTTAATTGCTGAAGGTTTATTTTATATAACACACTCTCCCTTCTTATGGGATGTAATTATTATCCTTGCTATATATTTTGAAACCTATGACCTATATCCCTTCTGTAATCAAACAAACGTAACCCCTCGGTCTGCTATCCAGATATTACTTAGCTGCGCTAACCTGGCAGGTGATTCTCGTGCATTTATTTTCTTTCCATGATTCCCAAGGGACTCCAAAATTCCCTGTCCAAAAAACATTCAGCCTTTGATATTCTTTAGAGCAGTGGTTCCCAACCTGTGGTAAGTGTACCACTAGTGGTACGTGAGGGCCTTCCAGGTGGTACGCGAACACTTTCGGGGTCATGAACGATTTTTAGTTAGTTATTTTTTACTTCACAAAAATGTTTACTGCCTAACACAAGATAATCTGGCAACGATTTACAACTGTTGCCACACGCCACCCACCTGGTCCCAGCGGCCCGAGAATCCAGTTGCTGGATGCGCGGGGCCAAAAAAGGAACGGTACAGTTATGGAAATAAAGTGATATCTTATCGAATTTAGTTTCTCTGGAACCGGGTGGTACGCGGTGACTGTACAGGACCTCCAAGTGGTACTCGATCACAAAAAGGTTGGGAACCACTGCTTTAGAGAGAGTTACATGAGTTTGGAGCACGTTCAATACCCAAGTAAGATGCATTAGTGGTGATAGGATTTCCTTTTGTAAGAGTGAAATGGGTTGGAATAAATGTACAGATTTGTCCTCCACCAAGACTGAACTGAAGAAGAACTGAAGAACTTTCTTGGATGGGAAGTGAAACATTTTCAAGGGAAAAAAAATAGAACAAAATCCAGTTGCCTTTTGAAAAAGCACCTTTGGGACAACCATGATCTGGATGATTGAGAAATTCCATAAACATTACTTCACTGAAAGGAAAACCAGTTAGTTCTTAATCATCATAAGATTAAATCTTGTTCCCCCAATTCCTACTTTCACCTCTGCAGCCGTTACCTTCATGTTTACATATTTGCTGTCTGATTTAAAGCTGATAATGTCATTTTTAATTCTTCGTCCAGAAGTTTGTAGAATTCCTACGATTAAAATCTCTATTTCTTTCCCCTCTTTCTCCATTTCTTTTTTAATTCAACATTCACATAGCCCCTTCCAATCCTTCTTCATTCATTTTAGGTAGATCTTATGTCCATTTGGCCAAAAGGATTTTTGACAGCTATACAAAAATATTTTATTCTAAGTGGATAAATGATAGTCACTGGAGTGAAATGAAACTGAGAAAACTCTAATAAAGGAGAAAGGGTATTTATTATATTTTTATACTTTTATAGCCAGTAACTGAATCTCTAAGTGGGTTGTCATAAAATATGAAAGTTTAAAACTAAGTTAAATCTAAGTCTTAAGGGATTGTAAGGTCATTCAAATCATGTTACCCTGTTGAGCTGATGATCCAATCTAATTTAAATCCTAACAATTGTAAGAATGAATACAAATGTGAAATTGCACAATGGAGCATGTTCTCATATCTACAAGTTGCGTAAATTGTTGAATTGATTCAAAGACAACTGACATGTCAAATGGATTTAGCTACGGGTGGTATTTACTTACCTTCCCTGCCGGTTCGCAAATGTGAGTGCATGTGCATCCATGCATGTGCACAGCCTTCCGTGCATGCGCAGAGCCTCGAAAACGGGGATAAATGGGTCGTAATTACGTCCAGGCAGGTGGGCGGGGCCACCCGCAGTCAGCGCTACCTGTTTGCCCAAACCGGGTAGAACCAGCTGAATCCCACCTCTGGATTTAGTGATTCGATGTGAAAATTTGCTCTGAAGGAACGATTTCAGTAAATTCCCTTTGAATCAGAGTCTTGAATAAAATAATAATAATAGAATAACAGAGTTGGAAGGACCTTGGAGGTCTTCTAGACCAACCCCCTGCTTGAGCAGGAGATCCTATATCATTTCAGACAAATGGTTGTCCAGTCTCTTCTTAAAAGCTTCCAGTGATGGAGCACCCAAAACTTCTGGAGGCAAGCTATTTATTCCATTGGTTGATTGTTCTCATTGTTAGCAAATTTCTCCTTAGTTCTAAGTTGCTTCTCTCCTTGATTAGTTTCCATCCATTGCTTCTTTCTTCTGCCTTCAGATTCTTTGAAGAATAGGTTGAGTCCCTCTTTTTGGTAAATAAATCTAAAATAAATTCCAGTTAGAAGCAATTTAAAGCATAAGAGGCATTCACTTTTAAAAAAAGGCTTTAAAATTATTATAGTCCAACCCTTTCAGATGACTTTAAGATTAGAATAGGAGGAGCCATATCAGGGGTGAAATTCATTGAGTAGTTCAGGGAACCGGCAAATAACACTTCTGGCTGGCCCCAGAGTGGGGAGGGAATGGGGATTTTGCAGTATCCTTCCCCTGGAGTGGGGTGGGAATGGTTATTTTTCAGTATCCTTCCCCTAGAGTGGGGAGGGAATGGGGATTTTGCAGTATCCTTCCCCTGCCATGCCCACCAAGCCACGCCCACAGAACAGGTAGGGAAAATTTTTGAATTTCACCCCTGAGCCATATAGAACAAATGATTCTTTTATTTCAAACTATATAACATTAACCAGTGTTACAAAAACTTACTGCACACAAAACAAGGTTAAAAATGTATTGGTGTATCTGTGTGCATACATTTATATTCCTATGAATCATTGAAACCCTGAATAATTTATTCCAAATACATATTCAAAAGTCAAATTATTTTTTCTGGACAAAAAGGGGGAAATTAATAAAATGGAAGGAATCTACAATTAATGGAATTGGTAACAATATTGCAAATGTCTTAGTAGATTGTTTTGAATATTCAGAGCAGATGTTGCTTAATAAATGCCACCACAGATCTGTGGGAAGGCAGTAATTTATAGCCGGTATTTTTCCTCTTGGATCGCGCAATAGCAAAGCTGCATTTCCAGATTAATAAAATACAAATGGCATTCACAGTAACCACAATAATTGTAGCAAGTACAGTAGGGAGAACGAATGCATCTTTCCACAATGAAACTTGGAATCTCGACTTCCGGTTTTGGAGCGCTTCATCGCAGACATCCCTCGTTGGATGCCTTTCCGATCTTTGTTAAAAGCCGCCAGAACAGCTGTCTGGCGGCTTTAAAATCTCTTCCCCGGGCAAAGGGGAGAGATGAGAGCCTGACAGGAGGGGTAGAGCCCCCCCAGCGCCTTAGGAGCCATCTGCAGGGCGCGAAGGGAGAGCTCCCCATGCAGCCTGTCTCCAGCTCCGAAGATCCGGAAACCTCTGCCTTTTGCAGAGCTAGATGGAGTGACCAGCCGCTGCTTCAAAAATGGGATTTATAACTACATTTAAACTATAGAAGCAGACAGAGAGAAACAGGCGTGAGATGGGCAAGTACTGAAACCTCTTTTTTTTCCTTTTTTTTTCAACTCCTGGGTAAGCTTTCACTTCGGCAAGGGAACAAAGGAAACAGAGTAACAATATGGCGATTGAGAAGTGAAAGTGACTTTCGTTTCCCCAGAGGCTTTTTTTTTTTTTTTTCTTTCTCTCTCTCTTATGGAAACTTTTAACTTGGAAAAATGGTTTTTTCTTTCTCTGTCTCCTAACTCTGGATTAAAGTTATAATAGAAATATTTTCAATAATAAAAGACTATCTGATTTTTAAACTGGAAAGAACTTTAATCAGGCAACTGGCTTTCTTTCTTTTTTGTACTCTTTTGAAACACCAATGGCTTCAAAGTTTGGAAAGACTGTTTTGACTAAAAGAAATGACTATTCATCTGGATATATTTCTAAAATGCAACTTAACACTGAGCTAACACCTCCACAGCTTTTGACACCTGAAAATTTATTAAATAATTTAAAGATTATGAAACATGAACTTACTTTGGAATTTAACCAGAAAATAAGTGAGATAGACCATAAGATGCAGGCTGCTTTGAAGAATATGAATCAACAACTAAGATTTGATGTGTTAGAGGTTTGCAAAGGCTTAGCAACAAATATTGAAGTTTTGGCAGAACGTATTGAAACAAATAAACAAGCTTTGGCAACTTCGGTGAATTACATAGATAAAATCCAAAATGACATTGCAAATTTTGAAAAAGAGGTCTTAATGACTCAGTTCAGATCTATGGAAGTTGCTATAAGGATTAGAGGTTTGAAAGAAGGATTATATGAAAATTTAAAAGGCAGGATGGTTGACATATTGGATCAGGTGTCTGGAATTTCTAAAGCGGAATTGGCTACACAAATCGACAAAACATACAGAATCAACTCGTGGTACGCCAAACAAAAGCATCTACCAAGGGATATTGTCATATATTTTACCACAAGAGCTCTACGGAACAGAATTATACAAGCAACGTTTAACAATAATCTTATGGTGAATGGTCAGGAACTAAAGATTTGGAAAGAAATCCCCTCTAAAATGCTTAAAGCCAGGAAAAGCTATACTTTTTTGATTGATGAATTTAAGAGATTAAATTTACAATATAAATGGGAAGCACCAGTTGGAGTAACAGTGAAATTTTCTGGAAAAAGATACCGGCTCAACACGATAAAAAAAGCTACTGAATTTTATGTCAATGTTTTAAAGGCTGATATATCCAAGATTCCAGAAGAAGGGTGTTTGAAAATAAAAGAGGAGGAGGAGGGGAAGCCACCTTCGATGGATCAAAAAGAAATAGACTCAAAAATCCAAAAGGAGTGCCTGAATCAGATAGCTGGGGAAGAGGAGATGGAGGTTTGGGAGCAGACGGGAGACGACTTGACAAATTTGAATTTATTGAACTATTAAAAGATGAACTATCAAGATACAAAATAATGTGATGTTGAAATATATTGGATGGATAGAAACTAATATGATTGTATTTTATCTTTTCCCTATCTAATGATTACTTATGCAATATTTAGTTAAGTTTTATATAATTTTGAGGTTATTTTTAATGTTGATAATATTAGATATATATAGTTTGTTGAAGATTTGTTTATTGTTTATTCTTCTTTTATTTTCTTTTTTTGTTTATTGAAGTTAACGAATTAATTTAGAATAATATTATCTTATTAATATCATGATGAAATTTAATATTTGATGATTACTTATGTAACATTTAGTTAAGTTTTATCTTAGAGGTTATTTTTAATGTCAATAATATTAGTTTAAGATTTGTGTATTTTATATTTAGTTATTACTTATGTAACACTTACCTTGTATAAGATAGAGGACTGAAGGGAGGAGGTAGGAGGTTTGTTTGTTTGTAGTGTTAAAGAGTTTTCTCTTTCTTTCTTTCTTTTTTTTTATTCTCTTTCTTTTTTTTCTCTCTCTTTTTTGTATCTTTACTATTGTATACAAATGCGATATATTAGTACTGTATAGTTTGGAGTTGAAGTTTTTTTAAAAATAGTGTTCTTTTTTTTCCTTTTTCCTTTTTCTTTTTATTAACAATTTAAACTTATTATTATGCCCTGTATTATCTCTGGGAAGTCCGGGGGGGGGGAGGTGGGGAGGGAAGGGGGTGGGTCTGGGGGGGGGAAATAAAAATGTTTGTACTTTGGATTTAATATTTTGTTACCACTTATGTAAGTTTGTACTAATAAAACTTTTTTGAGAAAAAAAAAAAAAAAAAAAAAAAAAAAAGAAACTTGGAATCTCACACACTTCTGCAGTGCAGAAACGACCAGGCACACGTGATATCGTAAACTCTATTGTGCAACTCAGTTTTTCCTAGTTCAACTATTTTTATTAGCTTATTACAATATAAAATGCGGAAGTACAAATCAAAATGAAAATAACTGGAAAATAAGGGAGGGTAATAATATAAAAACGGAAACTGAAACCATCATAAAGGTGGGTCCGAAAGTGGTCATAAGCCACTTTTTTTCAGTGCCATTGTAACTTCGAACGGTCACTAAATGAATTGCTATAAGTTGAGCACTGACTGTATTTCTGTGGATTCTTCTTCTTGTGCCATATCCATCTATCAGACGTTGGTGATCTTGTTGGCGATCCTATTTTTATCAACAGCCGCACGAAAAAGTGATGTTGAGTTTTGTCCAAACTGGTCCCTTAGATTTTGAAGCCATGATGTTCTTCTTCTGCCTGGACCTCATTTGCCTTCAATCTTTCCTTGGAGGATTAAGTGAAGTATGGCATATTTTTCCAGGTGTCACATCACATGTCTGAAATATTCTTTCACTTTTTTATGGTTTTGATGATTACTGTTCTGCCCCAGCTAAGAACGTAGCACAACACACAGGAACTTATTTAATCAAATAACCACTACTAATAGCTGTCTTAGCAGTGATTATGTACACACCAATCTACAAGCAGTCTTTTCTTGCAAGCAACCAGCTGCTAATTAGTTGTCATTAACAGCTGGTATCAGTTCAAAAGGTCTTAAAACAAAAAAGAGCAATTAAATCTTGATATCTTACAAAGCTTCAGAGAGTTGGCAAAATGCCTAGAAGTAGTTCTTGATAACCAAACCGAAGCAGAGAAACAACGCAGAAGTTTTTCAGATACGAAGCACTCACGATGTATACACGATTCTCAAACGTTGTTTCCTGCAGAGGATTCACCTGCCTCTGCTTTCCTTAAGTAGACTAGGGGAGTGGCCAATTAGCCCCAAGTCTTCCTCCCGAGGAGACCTCTTCCGGAGTAACCATTCCTGCCTTTTGGCAGCTGTGCGTGCCCTTGCATTCAGAAGAGGAGAAGCCTCTTCTCCCTCATCACTGCTATGAGGTGCTGGAGGTTCCGAAGACCCTGAATGAACCTCTGCCTCTGGCACCGAGTCCTTACCAGCCTCCTCACTGTCTGACTCTGGTGCCAGCTGCAAGGGCCACTGGCGCAACACCAAGTCGGTCTCCTCTCAAACGGGATCCGCTATCAGCTGCACAGGCTGCTGGTGGGCCACAACTATTTCCCTTGGCTTTCCCAGGAGGTTTATCACCTCCCCATTTCTGATTTTGTCAACCCAACTTACCGTATTTTTCGGAGAATAAGACGCACCTTTTTCCTCCCTAAAAGTGGCTGAAAATTTGGGTGCGTCTTATACTTCAAATGTAGTTTTTTTCCCCCAGCCCTAACTAGGTGCTAACAGATCTTCCCAGCTCTTACCTTGAAGGCTTTTTCATTGTTACTCTCTCTAAAGAATGTTTTTCCAGCCCTAAGTCTTTGCAGAATATTTTTTTCATTGCTCTACTTGCTCCGAATAAGTTTTTTTCTAGCCCTAACCAGGTGCTAACTATCTTCCCAGCTCTTACCGGCTTGCAGGCTCTTTCATTGTTATTCTCTCAGAAGAAGGTTTTTTTAAGTCTTAACCAGGGGATAAAATAATGTGCTGAAGCTGCTCCAAATAAGGTTTTTTTAGCCCTAACCAGGTGCTAACTATCTTCCCAGCTCTTACCGGCTTGCATGCTCTTTCATTGTTACTCTCTCAGAAGAAAGTTTTTCCAGCCCTAAGTCTTTGCAGGGTTTTTTTCATTGCTCTACTTGCTCTGAATACGTTTTTTTCTAGCCCTAACCAGGTGCTAACAATCTTCCCAGCTCTTACTGGCTTGCATGCTCTTTCATTGTTACTCTCTCAGAAGAAGGTTTTTTTAAGTCCTAACCAGGGGATAAAATAATGTGCTGAAGCTGACCAGACTAAGGATGCTAGCCAGATGAATACCTGGTAGGCAGATTGTTTTCCCCTATTTTCCTCCCCAAAAACTAAGGTGTGTCTTATACTCCGGTGCGTCTTATACCCCGAAAAATACGGTATATGTAACAGCTGCCTGTAAATCCACATTTCAAATGCTTCCAGTCTCTTCCAGTGGCTTTCTGTCAGAGATCCAACTCTCCACTCCGTAGAGCAATATGGAAAAGATGTAACATCTGACAAGCCTGATTTTCAATCTTACGCTTATGTTGTGACTGCAGAAGACCTTTTTCATTTCTGTGGATAGTTGAAAAAAATAACCTGATACACCCACATCCACAACCATGAAGTACACAACAGCTACTCATTTAGCCTACTCTGGTTGAACATCCACTGATTGCACAAGTGATGAAGATGAAGATGATATTTAACTCAGAAGGGGGGGAATAGTTGTATCCTATTGTGCTTAGCTTCATAACAGATATACAAGTAAGACCATCCAATTCCCCTTTCCTCATCTGAGGGCTAAACTTATTTTGACATAGCAAAAAAAAAATTCTGGGCAGCTTTTTCGAAGGAGCTAGCTCAATTTGTCCCTATAACAAATAAATCTGTATCCAGCCAGCAGCAAAAGGGATGGTATTCACTTATTTTATCTACCGGTTCACAAATGTGAGCGTGCATGCATGCACATGGCCTTCCGCTCATGCGCTTTGCTCACGCACACGGCTTGCATGCATGCGCACGGCTTGAAAACATGATGATCATGGCCTTGATGATGATCCTCACTCAGTAAAGGACCTCGGAGTATTCATCTCTAACGATCTAAGTGCCAGAGCCCACTGCAACAACATAGCTAAGAAGGCATTAAGAGTGGTTAACCTAATCTTGCGCAGCTTGTTCTCTGGTAACATTGTACTCTTAACCAGAGCATACAAAACATTTGCTAAACCGATTCTTGAATACAGCTCATCTGTCTGGAACCCACACTACATATCAGACATTAACACAATTGAGAATGTCCAGCGATACTTCACTAGAAGAGTATTACATTCCTCTGTTCACAACAGAATTCCTTATGAAACCAGACTTGAAATTTTGGGACTTGAAAATTTAGAACTACGCCGCCTTCGATCTGACCTAAGTGTAGCTCACAAAATTATCCGCCTCAATGTCCTACCTGTTAATGACTACTTCAGCTTCAACCGCAATAATACACGAGCTCACAATAGATACAAACTTAAAATAAACCGCTCCAGACTTGATTGCAAAAAATTCGACTTCAACAACAGAGTTGTCAACGCCTGGAACACTTTACCTGACTCAGTAGTTTCTTCCCCAAACCACCAAAACTTCAACCTCAGATTATCTACCATCGACCTCACTCCATTCCTAAGAGGTCGGTAAGGGGCATGCATAAGCGCACAATGGTGCCTACCATTCCTGTCCTAATGTACCCATATATTCATACCTCTTTTACTCTTATTCATGCTTGTACTATTACATATATATTCAATCATGTTTTACTGTTTATACTTTGCTTATAATCATATATGTTTGACAAATAAACAAAACACAAAAATACAAAACATGCCTAAATAGGATGGCATAGCACTGGGGCGGGCAGGTCGCTATTACCGGTTCACCTCAACCGGTCCGAACCAGTCTGAACTGGCTGAATGCCAGCTCTGAGCAGCAAGCAAACTATGCAAAGTCTGAGTTAGATCTATGCAATATTTACTTGAAGTTGGAATAATGGATTCTGCAGCCTGAGACACAGAGGAGATGACATTTAAATCTGTACTTTAAATGCAGACCAAGCACAGAAGGAAAAGGTGGAAGGATACAGGCGTGTTTAAAAGGGAAAAAAAGGTAAGGCTGCAAACGAAGAACCTTTCCACATATAGCAAAGACAAAATAAGTGTCTTTTCTCTAACGAGACACTGTAGCAATTCTAGAACGCAAAGGAGCACCAATTTCAGAATCCTCAAACTGTTGCCTTGATGCAACCACACCTTGAGAAAATACCGTATTTCTCAGTATAGGGTAGCAATCCGCAGATAAGTAAACGAGGAGGCAACTGTTGCTTGAATGAAGTCGTATAAGTACTCAATCTATCCTAGGCAGCACAAATTTTGTCAAGAAGAACCACATCGTTCATTCCAAAGAGGGGTGTGTGCACCTTCTAACCAACCAATAGCAATAGCAATAGCACTTAGACTTATATACCACTTCATAGTGCTTTACAGCCCTCTCTAAGCGATTTACAGAGTTCAGCATATTGCCCCCAACAATCTGGGTCCTCATTTTACCGACCTCGGAAGGATGGAAGGCTGAGTCAACCTTGAGCCTGGTGAGATTTGAACAGCTGAACTGCTGAACTGCAGTGCTGCATTTTAACCACTGCGCCACCTCAGCTCTTACCCAGTCTGTATTACAGTCTAAACCTCTGGAGATGGCCAATTTCAGAGTCTAACACAGCACCCCAATCTAGAGTCTGCTCTGCCATTGGTTAGCAACTCAATATGTGGGTTAGATTTTGGACAAGTTGCGTATAGATGTCACAGCACAGCAGAGCTTCATAGTGATTCAGAATTGGGGCACAGATAAGATAAGTTAATTCAAATTACCCAGTTGTGCCCCAGACTCTGCTTTCCTCTGAGCCTGAAGGATGTTCATACTTTAAAAGATTTATGGAACCGAATTCACCTGATTCAGACCGATGTGAGTTAAATCGAAATTACTTTTGGGGACAATTTATAGAGGTGGGGAGTTTTTAATCATGACTTTGAACAAAAATCACTCTATAAAGCCTTGGTCAGACCACACCTAGAGTACTGCATCCCGTTTTGGTCACCACACTACAAAGAAGACATTGAAACCCTAGAGAAAGTGCAGAAGAGAGCAACCAGGATGATAAAGGGTCTGGAAAATAAAACATACAAAGAGCGGTTGCAGGAACTGAGCTTGGCCAGTCTAGCGAAGAGAAGGACCAGGGGTGACATGATAGCAGTGTTCCAATACTTGAGGGGCTGCCACAGAGAGGAGGGGGTCAGGCTGTTCTCTATTGCACCAGAAAGCCAAACAAGGAATAACGGATGGAAGCTGACCAAGGAGAGATTCAACCTGGAAGTGAGGAGAAACTTTCTGACGGTGAGAGCGATCAACCAGTGGAACAGCTTGCCAGCGGAGGTCGTGAGAGCCCCAACACTTGCGACCTTCAAGGAGAGACTGGACTGCCATCTGTCTCAAATGGTTTAGGAACTCCTGCTTGAGCAGAGGGTTGGACTAGATGACCTACAAGTCCCTTCCAACTCTAATAATAAATCTTAAAAAAAATCTAAAGATGAAATCAATAGGTTTGATGCCATTGATCATTTGTGTAAAGGTAACGGTTTCCCTATCTAGTCATGTCTGACTGTAGGGTGCAGTACTCAACTTCATTTCTTGGCCAAGGGAGCCAACGTCGTCCAAAGACATTTTCCATGGTCATACAGTCGACATGACTATGTGCTGAGATGCACAGAAAGCTGTTACCTTCTCACCAAAGTGATACCTATTTATCTACTTGCTTTTACATGCTTTCAGACTTCTGGGTTGGCAGGAGCTGGGCAAGGAACAGGAGCTCATCCCATTACGCAGAGCTCAAGTCTTGAACCTGGGTTGTCAGCTTTCCAGGTAAGCCATCATGCTCATCATTTCTGTACCAGACAGTCTTTCCTTCCTTCCTTCCTTCCTTCCTCTCTCCTTCCTTCCTTCCTCTCTCCTTCCTTCCTTCCTTCTTTCCTTCCTCTCTCCTTCCTTCCTTCCTTCCTTCCTTCCTTCCTTCCTTCCTTCCTTCCTTCCTTCCCTCCTCTCTCCTTCCTTCCTTCCTTCCTCTCTCCTTCCTCTCTCCTTCCTTCCTTCCTTCCTTCCTTCCTTCCTTCCTTCCTTCCTTCCTTCCTTCCCTCCTCTCTCCTTTCTTCCTTCCTTCCTCTCTCCTTCCTTCCTTCCTTCCTTCCTCTCTCCTTCCTTCCTTCCTTTTTTCTTTCCTTCCTTCTTTCCTTTCTTCTTCCTTCCTCCCTCCCTTCCTTCCTCCCTTTTATTTTCTGCCCATCTCACCACAAGGCGACTGTTGCTATGCTACAGTAGTGGCTGTGGAATGCATCTATTACATTTGCTGGCATTTTGGAGAACCCTTTAAGCCTGCATAATGATGAAGAGTGCTGGGAATCATGAGAAAACATAAAGTATGAACTGGAGGAGAACAAGAAAAGATTCACCTCCTTATATCCTTTTGGCTGTTCTTCGTCCAATTTCAGGTCTGTTCTCAGTCTCAAATTCATGGAAACTCTTTATCCAGTTACGAACTAGCAATGCAAGAGGATTCCATGCAGGATCCCTTTGGGACTGAATTTACTTGAAGACAACTGAGCAGTCTGAAAAGTGCTTGTACTTCTGTTCAGAAATCCACAGAGGGATGGGAGAATTGAATTTATTTTTGTTTAATAAATGAGGTGGCAGAGGGAGCTCTTCCACCTTGCTTTAAATGTTAACAAGCCAAGAGTATTTATCAGCAGTGCCGAAGTGTTGTTAAAAACCTTCCTTCTTTTTCTGGTACTTCCTGGAGTGACCTGGTGAAATTGAATGATGTGGCTTTTCTAGAAAGCTCTATAGACAAAGGAAGAAGGATCACTGTTGTGGTTAATAATGTGGTTTGAAATCTTCATCCGTTAAAATTAAAACTTTGTACATTACAAATATGAAGAAAGAAGGAGGGAGGAAGGGAGGAAGGGGGGAAGGGAAGGGAAGGGAGGAAGGGAGGGAGGAAGGAAGAATGTGGGAGGGAAGGAAGGAAGGAAGAAGGAAAGAAAGAAAGAGAGAGAGAGAAAGAGAGAGAGAGAAAAAAAAGAGGGAGGAAGCGTAGAAGGAGAGATGAAGGGATGGAACACAGATCCTGAAAATTACCCAGATAAAATAGGCTGCAGATAAAACTATTTTTTTTAGAATTTGCAAATCCCCAAATTTCTCCCCTTCATAACTTTATCATCCCATCTATTTCTTGTGATTTAGGCTAGAATTATTTCAGCATCTCCATCAGAGGTGGGTTTCTCCTAGTTCGGATCAGTTCGCCCAAACCAGTAGTAACCCGCTGGTGATGTCACAATGATGTCATGAAACCGGATTGGTCAGTGCCGATCCGTGGAGGCCGCCATCTCTTTTTTTAAAAAAAAAATCTGTTTTTTTTCTTCTGCGCATGTGCAGAAGCCGAGTTTCTGGCACTGCGCATGAGTCGCCATCTTGTTTTCAGTTTTTTTGGGGAATTTTTTCTGATATTTTGCTACTGCGCATGCCCACGAGGCATGGGAGGAAGCGAACCAGCAGCAAGGTATGTTAGAACCCACCCCTGATCCCCATATAATGGACATCTGCACTACTAGCAGTTGCCATTTTCCTCCCATCAGTAAGTACTTGAATATCCCAGATTTTCCCGTGACACATGTAATATGTTTCTGTGGAAGAATAGTCTTCATAGATTCAGTGATACTAGAATTGAACTATTATTTGGCTTTAAAGATTGTTCAGATCTGCTTCATACAGATGTATGCTATTAATTGTTGAGCTTGATATAACATTAACATCAGAGATGGGTTGCTCCCAGTTCGGACTGGTTCTATAGAACGGGTAGCGGAAATTTCCCTCTGCTCACCGAACCAGGAGCGATCTCTGGCTGGCCACACCCCTGAACCGGCTCCGTAGGTGCCGCCATCTTGTTTTTGGCTTTTGCACATGTGCAGAAGCTGTTTTTGGCTTCTGCGCATGCACAGAAGCTGGGTTTTCGGTACTGTGCATGCATGTGCATGCCTGCAAAGCGTGCATGCAGCCGCACGGCATGGCCAGGCAGCATGCAATGTGGGTGTGCCCACGTGGCATGGGAGGAAGCGAACCGGTGGCGAGGTAAGTTAGAACCCACCCCTGGTTAACATTACAAAGGAGATATGGAACAGTAATCCAGCACTTAATTTTGAAAATAGCACATCTAGTTTTGTTGAGCAGTATGGAAAAACAGCATGGGATTTTTTAAAAAAAAAATACCATGTTGAATGAACCCAGGCAGAATATTTCTAAAACTTCCATATGCTCCAGAAATTAGCAGAAACTTTGTAGATCAGTATCAACTATGGATAGGTTTTTTTTAATATATCAGACCTTCAAGACTGAGAAATAAGTTGGCTGTAGGTAAAGGCACTTGGTCTTGATTTTAACATTTAAACTTGAACAGTGTGCTACACAAACAGGAAAAAGCACTCAAACCACACAATTGTAAATAAATGTGTAGGTGTCGAGAGTGAAATCAACATTTTAGATGTGTTCTTCTTTCTTGCTCTGTTTAATGTTCGGATGGAATAGGGCAGAAACTACTTTATTTTATCTTATTCTATTTTTATAACTGACCATCTTACCCAGAGGTGGGCTTCACATAATTTACCTACCAGTTCACCCAGCACCGAAAATGTGAATGCACGCACGCACCCACTCACTTTGCTTGTGCGTGCACCTTCTGCACATGTGCTTTGCTCGCACATGCAGCTGGCACGCATACATGCGGCTTAGAAAATGTGGCTAAATAGGATGGCATAATGGCGGAGCGGGTGGGCGGGGCGGGCCCGGGCCAGAACCACCCACAGGTCATTACTACCGGTTCACCTGAACCGGTATGAACCGGCTAAATCCCACCTCTGATCTTACCGCAAACAGCTCCTCACAATACACTAATTAAAAAGGACTAAACTGTCTCTATTACTGACAAAAGAGTAGCTACTGGCAGAGTATTTGTCTTTTGAAAAAGGAACAGGAACAATAGCTATGCTTTTCCTGTGAATATCTCAGTTTTCAGTGAATATTTCAACAAATTCTTGAACCAATAACCAAAGATTTCCATTCTCGGCTCCCTTGGATGGAAAAGTTATATATAAGCCTTGTTCCTAACAGTGTTCCTGCATGTTAATTAATGCCAAGTTATTGTTGAAATCCCTTTGACATTTTTACTCACCAAAAACAAGCTTAGGGTAATGAATATTATTATAAAATATATGACCAAAATAAATAAATAAATCACACTCTGTAATAACCCAGCTGTTATATTAAAATGCTGTCATGCTCTTATGAATGGTTTGCATTTATATATTTAGCATCTTTTGTGACAAAATATAATAAGTAATATAAATCAATATTTTTTGGTATGGGACGTATTAGCATTAAGCACGAAGACATTTAGTGTTTTTAAGCAATGCAAGGGCAGCAGTAAATGCAACAGAATTCTAATGAAATTTAATGGTTGATACAGAGAACAGCAGCTGACACTCTCAACTTCCTTTTGAAGTTGTCACACTTGTTTTCTCTCTATCTTTTCTTCTTCACTTTTGTATCGAGTGGCATTGTGAGATGAAAGGCAAATTAAGCTGCTGAAGAAATAGTAGCATGCACACACACACACAGAGAGAGAGAGAGAGAGAAAGAACTGAAGTTATTGAAATGACTATTATAATTATCTCAGAGATAAAATTATTTTGTGGCTTCAATAGTTAAAACAAACTCTATGATAGTTTCCTGGGTGTTTTTTTTAACATACTTTCTTATCAAGTAAAAACCCCTTCCTTCCTCTCTTCCTCCTTCCCTCCCTCCCTCCCTCCCTCCTTTCCATTCTTCCTTTCCTCTCTCCCTTCTCCTTCCTTCCTTTTTTCGTTCTGCTCCTTTCTTCCTTCTTCCTTCCTTCCTTCCTTCCTTCCTTCCTTCCTTCCTTCCTTCCTTCCTTCCCTCTTTTCCTTCCTCTCCTTCTTCCCTTTTTTCTTTCTGCTCCTCCCTTCCTTCTTATCAAATAAAAACCCCTCCCTCCCTCCCTCCCTTCCTTCCTTCCTCCCTCTCTCCCACCCTCTCTCCCTTCTCCAAACATTAATGTGCTTTTTTCCCTGAAAATCCACAACTCAACATTAATGCTCATTTAAACTTCCTTTGTGCTCCAGCTATATAAGCCTCTCTTGAAGTAGCTTGATAAAGATTCTTCAATCTTGATAAATATAAATTAATTATTTAAACCAAATGTTGGTTTATAGATTTAAAGTCCTCTGTAAAATCACTTATTTCCCTTTCTATCTGGATACGGTCGAACTGGGGCATATCATACAAAGAAAAACTATAGCAGTGTTCTGATCCAGCTCCCCAAACACAACAAACCCTCTGTATTTAAATCAATGATTCCTTTATTAGGAGCGCCAGCAGCCCCGGCAAAAAGTTTCTCTCTCACTGCAGGCTAACAAGTCTGTCCAGCAGGGAGATGAATAGTTGTCTGCCACATCTATTCATCTCTGCCCCCTGCCTTTTATTCCCAGAGCTAGGGTGGGTCTTTGTTAGCAGCGGTGGCTCTTCTGTCCCAAGGACCGGCCCATAGATTTCCACTGCTCTCCTCTCCTCTGCCTTCTGTGTATTCGCACCCAGGCACTGGGCCGAGCTGTTCCTCCTCTTCCTCATCAGCCACCTCCAGACCTGGGGGCTGTTGACTCTCCATCTGAGGGCTGAGGGATGGGCCAGGTTTTGTCTCTCTCTGTCTCTCTCTGTCTCTCTCTCCCTCTCCCTCTCCCCCCCTCTCTCTCCCAGCTCCATTCCCTCTTCCCCTTGGAGCTCTCAAGTTGCCTTGAGGCTGACCCCGACTCCCACACCTCCTCCTCATCTGATACGGCTGCTGGAGAGGCCGGCGGCCGATAGGCCACAACAAGCAGCTTCATAAAACAGAATAAATTTCCTCCAATTAAAAGAGTTGCTTTTGTGTTTGGACTTGTTTTGGCATATGTAAAATGTTTGGTCTTTATCATTTCTCAGCATAGAAGGGTTTTGAAGGATGGACAACCCCTGGGGCCAAGGCAACGATCAAAGGAACCTCACTAGCTCTTTTGCACATTTTCAATAACTCAATGTTTATTACATATTTTTTTTAAGTGTTGCATTCCATATTTTTTTCTCCAAAGCTCATATGGTAGCCCCTACCGAAAAGGCCTATAACAGTGACACTCATAGAAAGTAGATGCAGCTGCCAGTAATTCAATGAATAAAATGAATCCGGTAAACCATATTCTACAGAAAAATGATTCACACTTCATAAAAAGATGACTATTAGATTGAAATGGGTTTCAGAAGGTGTATATATATATATATATATATATATATATATATATATATATATATATATATATATATATATATGTGTGTGTGTGTGTGTGTGTGTGTGTGTGTGTGTGTGTGTGTGTGTGTGTGTGTGTGTGTGTGTGTGTGTGTGTGTGTGTGTGTGTGCGTGCGTGTGTGTCTAAATACTCAATTTAGTAAGGAAAGGGTCAGCCACCTTCCTTTCAGAGTACATTCCATTAAAAAAATGACAGGTTAAACGGTGGGGTAACCGAAAATTTATGGATTTCAGATCAAGTGGGGCTTTACAGATTGGTTCAGAGTTGATTGACATGGCTTGAATACTTCTGGGACACTGTTTTCTATTCATGCATGAATCAGTGCAGATGGAAAACTCTCTGTTTTGTTTTGTTTTTTAAAGTGACTTAAGGTAAACAAAATTCCTTAGCCGAAGCCCTAAATTATCAGAATTAGAAAATTAACTAGAAACTTAAAAAGCACAAAATCACAAAATCCATGGTTTATGTTGCTCGGTTGTTACAGCTCATAATTTAAATGAATAACAGAATAACAGAGTTGGAAGGGACCTTGGAGGTCTTCTAGTCCAATCCCCTACTTAAGCAAGAGACCCTATACCAGAGGTGGGTTCCTCCCGGTTTGCACTGGTTCTTTATTTATTTATTTTTGTTTTTTTTCTGGTTTTTGCTTCTGCACATGCACAAAAGCCGAGTTTTCGGCACTGTGCATGTGCACGCGCACCGATGCGGCAATGCGTCACAGAATGCGCATGCAGCCACGCGGCGCTGGAGGAAGTGAACCGGCGTCAAAGTAAGTTAGAACCCACCCCTGCCCTGTACCATTTTAGACAAGTGCAGTTTCTTGTTAAAATCCTCCATTGATGGAGCACCCACAATTTCTGAAGGCAAGCTGTTCCACTGGTTAATTGTTCTCACTTGTTAGGAAGCTTCTCCTTAGTTCTTGGTTGCTTCTTTCCTTGCTTTAGTTTCCATCCATTGTTTCGTGTCTTGCCTTCTGGTGCTTTGGAAAATAAATTGACCCCCTCCTGTCTGTGGCAGTCTCTCAAATATTGGAACACTGCTATCATGTCACACATGATATCTATCACGGACATAAAAGAAGCATTTTTGTGGCTCAAATATTACTAATCAGGCCTGTGCACACTCTTTATTTATTTATGTATTCATTTGTGACATTTATATACCGCCTCACAGTGCAAGCACTTTCTAAGTGGTTTACACCAGTAAGCAATGTATATTTATATTGCCCTCAACAATCTGGGTCCTCATTTTATCTACCTCGGAAGGATGGAAGGCTGAGTCAACCTTGAGCCGGTGAGATTTGAACTGCTGACCTGCGGATCATAGTCAGCTGAAGTGGCCTGCAGTACCCCACTCTAACCGCTGCGCCACCTCGGTTCAATATACCCAACTTGTAAGGACATAGTCTAGAGAGGAATGTTCAACTGATTTTTTTTTAACCAAGCATCTTCCAACATTTTTTTAAAAAATGATGCATTTGTTTCATATTGAAATATCATCCTTAGAATGTTCATTTCAGACTCTGTTTCAAAATCAACTTTCCAAGTAGCTAAAATGTGGTGGAGAGGGGGAAAAAAGAGTAGACGAAATAGTCTATATTATGTTTATACTTTTATCTGTTATCTAATACATGCTTGATGAAATAAAATAAATAAAATTAAATAATAAATAAATAAATAAATAAATAAATAAATAAATAAATAAAAAGATAGATGATAGATAGATAGATAGATAGATAGATAGATAGATAGATAGATAGATAGATAGATAGATAGATAGATAGATAGATGATAGTAGGATAGATAGATAGATAGATAGATGATAGTAGGATAGATGATAGACAGACAGACAGACAGATAGATAGATAGATAGATAGATAGATAGATAGATAGATAGATAGATAGATAGATAGATAGATAGATAGATGATAGTAGGATAGATAGATAGATAGATAGATAGATAGATAGATAGATAGATAGATAGATAGATAGATAGATAGATAGATAGATAGATAATACTTTAAGAAACTTGATTGAGGACATAGTCTAGAGAGGAATGTTCAATTGCTTTTTTTTTGACCGGGCATCTTCCAACATTTTTAAAAAATGATGCATTTGTTTCATATTGAAATATCAACCTTAGAATGTTCGTTTCAGACTCTATTTCAAAAGCAACTTCCCAAGTAGCTAAAATGTGGTGGAGAGGGGGGGGAAGAGTAGACAAAATAGATAATTTAAGAAACTTGATTTTGTACTTCTGAAATATTAGAAGAAAAAGAAAACCCTTAGTAAAAGAAAAAGAGAAGGAATACAGCTACACATCATCTTAAAGGTAGATGGAGGGACAGCATCCAATAGTTCTTTTTTTATTGCAATTCAGAGAAAGATAATGAAAAAACATCCATTTTGGGACTTTGTGAAACTAGTGTAAATAAAAGAGAATTGTCAGTGTTGCAATAAATCCATTGTCACCAATATAACAATGATAATTAAGCCCAGAGTGAGTTATGACCCATACTTGCCTTAGGCTTCATAAGCCAACAAGAGAAGTCTGTAAAATCTACTTCAAACAAATCTCCCAGGCTTGGGAGATTAACTAGATTTGCTTAGAAAACAAACCAATTAAACAAACCCTAAAGCTTGAAAGCCTTCCATTTGTTTTCTCCTTTTTTGGGAAAAGTGACAGTTGTAATAAGAGATGTCTCATCTCCTTCTGTCTGGTGCATTCCTCTATCTAGCCATGATTGACCTCCTCTAGAGACTCACAATTTTCCACAATTTCAAGAACGGGCTGCTTCAAACTTCTTGGGTATTTTCCTACCTGTAACAAATGAGAGAAACTGGAGAGCAGATGTGGCCAAGCAGCGAAATGTCAGTTTGGATCAATCCCAAGTTTGCAAAATAAAATAAAAATAAAAAAATAAAGATGCCCCCACCTCTGGCTTGGTGATAGAAAAATCCAAAGTAAAAATAGGAACAGGGCACCAGTTAAGCAATAATAAACAGTTTATTAAAAATAAAAACAAATAATCCTTGATCAAGGGACCAACCCCTCCCAGAGAATGCAACTCTGGAACAAAAGGAAGAGGAGGAGGTAAAACTACCTTCCAGGTTACAGGTTTTATACATATCACAAACCCCACCTTTGTTCCTCCCCCCTTACATAACACATCTTTGGGTTTTTCCCACATTGGAAGACCCCCAACCAGTGGTGGGTTCCTACTGGTGCGGTCCACTCTATAGCACCGGTAGCGGCCTGCTGGTGATGTCACAGTACCGGTGCGGTCGGTTGGCGGTGCCTGGACACTGCCATTTAAAAAAAAATTTAATTTTTTTTTAAATTTTTCTTTTGCGCATGCCCAGAAGCCGAGCTTCCGGCACTGCGCATGCGCTGCCTTTCTATCCCACAGTGAGTCCAAGCAGGGGAGGATGGCTGAGGGAGCGTGTGGGACACTGAAAGAACGGGTGGCAGGAGCTATCTCCATTCCCCTCCCTTCAGCAGTCCGAGAAGCCACAAACGTGCGGTGATGATCCTAGGCATTTTTGCACGTTCGAGGCTTCTGGAGCTGCTGAGGGAGGGAGAATGGGCGGCAGGACCTATCTCAGTTCCCCTCCCTTCAGCAGTCCGAGAAGCCACGCCCACCCGGTCACATGGCTGGCAAGCCATGCCCACCCAGTCACATGGCTGGCAAGCCACACCCACAAAATAAGCCACGCCCACAGAGTGGTAGTAAAAAAAATTAGGAACCCGCCCCTGCCCCCAACCGTTATCTCATGCTGATGTCTCCACATGTCCTTTCCCTGGGCTTCTAGGTGCTTCCCAGAAAACATATCCTGTCAACATTTCCTGTTCTTACATTCCCATCTTCCTCAGCATAATTTTGGTACAAACAACTATTAGGTCAGTGTTATTATAGCTGACATACAGAAAAAGAATACATGTGATTATACAATATAATACTTCATTACAGATACATTTTAAAATGGTTGAGCTATGGCCTGTCTTTCATATCTTTATTAACAAGAATGAATTCATTTTTCTCACACTTGGGTATAATTTTAGTATCAGGGAAGGCCCAGCTTATGCGGAGAGCTACAAATTGAGCAGAAAGAGCAGGAGGAAAAATGGGGCACCTTGAAAACCTGCAGCAGTTGGCATCTGTGCTCATGGGGAGACAAAACGATCCTTATTTTTAGGAGAAAGAACAGCAACAGCGCAAGGGCACAATTCATCAGGAACTGATTTTAGAAGATCCCCTTGCAGCGAACGGGAGCGATCAGTTCATTTTAGCACGTCTTCCGATAAGTGAACTTCAGGATGGACCGAGTACAAGGGAACAATAGAAAATTAGTAATTGAACAATCCATCTTTTTTTAAAAAAAGCTTTTGTGCATTTCCTGGAACCCAAGAGGAACAAAGTGACCACTCATTCTGACAATGAACACAAACATTTACAGGGTACAGAATAACAGGGTTGGAAGGGACCTTGTGGGAATCACATTTGAATATTTGTTTAATATTCAAATATTAATATTCAAAGGCCGCCTTTGAGCCACCCATGGGAGAATGGGGTGGCTATATAAACTCATGGACTAAATAAATTAAAAAATAATAATAAATAGGTTCCAAAGAATCCTAAAGGTTTACAGATTAACAGAGTTGGAAGGGACCTTGTAGGTCATCTAGTCCAAAATGAGCCGAGGTGGCACAGCGGTTAGAGGCACTACTGCAGGCCACTTTAGCTGACCATGATCTGCAGGTCAGCGGTTCAAATCTCACCGGCTCAAGGGTGACTCAGCCTTCCATCCTTCCGAGGTAGGTAAAAATGAGGACCCAGATTGTTGGGGGCAATATAAATATACATTGCTTACTGGTGTAGAGAGTGCTTGCACTGTGAGGAGGTATATAAATCTCACAAATAAATAAATAAATAAACCCCCTGGCCAAGCAGGAGACCCCACCACACCATTTCTGACAGATGGCAGTCCAGCCTCTTCTTGAAAGCCTCCAGTGATGAAGCTCACACAACTTCTGAAGGCAACTTCTGTTTCATCGGTTGATTGTTCTCACTGTCAGAAAATTCCTCCTTATTTCCAGGTTGAATTTATCCTTTTTCAGTTTCCATCCATTATTCCTTGCCTGGCCTTCAGGTGCTTTGGAAAATAGCTTGACCCCCTCCTCTCTGTGGCAGCCCCTCAAATATTGGAAGACTGCTATCATGTCTCCCCTAGTCCTTCTCTTCACTAGCCATGTCCAGTTCTTGTAAACCGTTCATTGTATGTTTTATCCTCCAGTCCCCTCATCATCTTGGTTGCTCTTCTCTGCGCTCTTTCTAGAGTCTCAACACCATCATTCTAGAGTCTCAACATCATCATCAGAAAGAACATGAGTCGATATTGACCACTGACATCAAGACGCACGCACCACTTGCAAAATGGATTCTGTTCAGATCGCTCAGGAGAAGGACCGATGGAAAAAGACGAGATCCTGTCTTGAATTATAGAGCAAATTGTCTAAAATCTCCCACGGCAAATTGGCTCTTTAACAAGCCTCTTTCAAAGTACCCCTTTCGCCTACTGCTGATCTCAATGTTTCTTCAGTTCAGGTAAAGCAAAAAAGAAAAAAGAAAGAAAAAAAATTCAGACAATAAGTTTTTGAAGCACCGTGTGGGCCTCTAATGGTCCAGCTAACAAAAGATGACAAGAGCTTCCACGGGGGCACAGAATTCAAAAGCGAGATGGCTTTTATTCAGACGCTGCTTCTTTAACCCGATGAAATAAACTTCAAGAGGTACCTAATCCTATTAATTTCCATGCTGCAGCACGCTGATAGGTAATGCACACAGACCATAGTCGGGAACGGCAAGCTTCTGAACGCTGGGATTTCTAAATAGCTATTTTAAAAAGAAGTCCAGACCAAAGGGCAGCATAAGACAGCTTAAGCAGTGTCCAGGTGTAAATTTTTTCTGGAGGTGATTACAAGCATCTACATGAAACACAAAAGAACAGGGGGGTTTGTTTGGCTTTTCAAGCATCACAGCTTTTCCTCCCATTGCATTATTTTCTATTCCTTCCTCCCCTGAGCTATAGAAATCTCACACCTAACTTGGAGCAGATATAATTCTTTGCAAAGACTAAGTAGCAGTAAGGGAAGGAGTATTTATTCAAGAAACAAGTAAGGGAAGCAGTAACCACCTCCTACCATGTACCTCCCAACGACCGGTGAGATCGAACAGGGTTGGGCTCCTTCGGGTCCCGTTAGCTAAACAGTGTCGGCTGGTGGCTGGCGGGGCCGCGGGGGAGAGCCTTCACTGTGGCTGCCCCGGCTCTCTGGAACCAGCTACCGCCGGAGATTCGTACCACCCCCACCTTATTGGCCTTCAGGAAAGCCTTTAAGACCTGGCTTTTCCGGCAGGCTTGGGGCCAGTGACCCGACAGAGCTAATCAGTAAGGTCGCCCCTGAATGAATGTAGTGATTGATTGTTTTTAAACTTTTAGACATGCTTTTAAATTTTATTATGATGTTCTTTTTTGGATTGATTCATATTTGTCCCGATTGTGAGCCGCCTAGAGTCCTCTGGGAATTGGGCGGCACACAAATATGATCAAATAAATAAATAAATAAATTTACTTAAGACGCAAGACTGTTGCAAATAAGGAAGGAGATCCCCTATGTAGAATGAGCCCTTGGCTGTAGAATTTGCAAGTCTACTTATACTGTAAATCATTATTTGCAAGAGGATGAATCACATCTGGGCTGCAAATTTCCTGATGACCAATAGAAGGCAGCAGAGTATCCCAGCCTTTCAATAAGTTCAGTTACTTATTGAAACGGAAATAGCTATGTGTGCTATATAATCCCTTTTTCATCAGAATGTAAACCTGGTCCATGTTCATATATTCCTGCTACCCAGATATCAGGAAAACATTCGTGTTTTGACTTGATTGATCATCTACTCTTGGTTAGGACCATGGACACTGCTGGGAATGGAGAACAGGTCACATCTCCATTCAACTTTAAAAAAAATAAAAATAAAACCAAATGTCTTGAATCTTGGTAGCTTATATGTCATTAGGACTGTGCAAAGCATTGGAAAGAATTTTTCCCTTAAGATACCTTACAGTCTGTCTGTCTATCCATCCATTTTTCCATCCATCCATCCATCCATCCTTTCTTCCTTCCATTCATTTATCCATCCACCCATTTATCTATCTATCCATCCATCCTTCCATCCTTCCATCCATCCATCCATCCATCCATCCATCCATCCTTCCTTCCATTCATTTATCCATCCACCCATTTATCTATCTATCCATCCATCCATCCATCCATCCATCCTTCCTTCCTTCCTTCCTTCCTTCCTTCCATTCATTTATCCATCCACCCATTTATCCATCCTTCCATCCATCCTTCCATCCTTGCATCCATCCATTTATCCATCCTTCTATCCATCCATCCATCCATCCATTTATTCATCCATCCATCCATCCATTTATTCATCCAACCATCCATCCATCCATTTATTCATCCATCCATCCATCCATCCTATTAACCACCTATCCTTTTATTGTTATCTGACACAGGTTTTAGGCTTAAAAAACATTCCATTACCTTACTCAGAAAAATGTCACAAGAATTCTGATAGCACATTTTCTTACAGATGTTATTTTTTAAAAAAACACCAATGCATTTGTTCAGAAAGATGGCAGCCATCTCCTGAGATGTTGCTACTATAGACTAACACAGCTCTATTCCTACATTATCTTACTACTCTGTAGGCACCATACTTAATGGAGGAGATGTGAGGAAGTGAGACTCCCTGGATGCCAGGCTACTGCATGAGAATAATTCAGGGGGTTGAGGTGAGTCTCCAGCTGATTGGCAATTTATATGCAAATGAAATATTTGCATACATATTTTTATAGGTCCATAGATGGGGTCTATATCTATATACAGTAGACTTTGCCTTGCTTTGAACAACAGAAAGGCATGCTGTAAATCTAATAAATGAAAAGAAGGAAAGAAATATGACATAATACATAATACAAAGATATATGCAAGCCATAGTAAACAAGGGATGTAACTTCACAATAGATGTTGTTTAGGAAGGGAATGAGCAGGGTTTATAATGTAAACACCAGTGGCGGGTTCCTAATTTTTTTACTACCACTCTGTGGGCGTGGCTTATTTTATGGGTGTGGCTTGCCAGCCATGTGACCGGGCAACATGCAAAAATGCCTAGGATCATCACCGCGCTTTCGTGGCTTCTTGGACTGCTGAAGGGAGGGGAACTGAGATAGGTCCTGCTGCCCATTCCCCCTCCCCTCAGCAGCTCGAGAAGCCTCAAACGTGCAAAAATGCCTGGGATCATCACCGCGCGTTCGTGGCTTCTCGGCCTGCTGAAGGGAGGGGAATGGAGATAGCTCCTGCCGTCCGTTCTTTCAGCATCTCACGCGCTCCCTCAGCCATCCTCCCCTGCTTGGACTCACTGTGGGGTAGGAAGGCAGTGCATGAGCAGTGCCGGAAACTTGGCTTCTGGGCATGCGCAGAAGAATTTTTTTAAAAAAAATCAATTTTTTTTTAAAAATGGCGGCGCCCAGGCACCGGCAACCGACCGCACCGGTACTGTGACATCACCAGCGGGCTGCTACTGGTGCTATAGAGTGGACTGCACTGGTAGGAACCCACCACTGGTAAACACCCATTTCTGAGGATGCTGATAGCATAGGATGCCAACTCTAAACTACACAGATTTTCTTACACAATTTTCCAGTGTGTATTTAGCATTTTGTTTTCTCCTTTACATTCTTGATGATAAAGGATAGTTGAGAGTTAAGGGTTTACAGGGACCTTGTTTTTTTTTAAAGGTTAAAATCACATGAGTTTCAATTAGTATTTTTAATTACTCTAGAAACGTCGGCACCGTGCAGCAAACCACGAAGCACTGAGTTAAAAAAAAACCAATTGCATCAAGCGAATAGAACCCAATGTTTTAATGATTTTTTTAAAAAGTTCTTATCTCGTTAAAATGAGCAAGATTTTCAGAGAGGAAAATAGTTTTTTTTTGTGGGGGGGGGAACAGTGATGTAATAAATAGCAGCTTCAAGTTATATTCCCCAGCTCGATTTATAAACGTTTCTCATATTACGTTGGGCCATTGGTTCAATTTGTTCTTGGGTTCATCTTTTTTAGCTGTAATCTTTCAACGTAAAGTGCCAGACAACAGCAATGGAATATAATGCTTTCACTCCACATACTTTATCACTGAATGACAGATTTAGATGCACGGATCTTGAACTTAAGGCAAATGGGACCTTTATGCATACAAGGGCAGCCTAGTTCCTTTAGTTACCACAAAATCCAAAATTCTGATAATATATTTACATTTTATGCATCCACACTCTTACCAGTTGGAGAATTTGTCATGTGCCCATTGCTTAGGATGGATAAGAAATGTGTCGGGATCACATTATTAGGTTTATTTTGTTTTATTTATTTAGTGTATGGCAGGGGTGTCAAACTCCATTTCATTGAGGGCCACATCAGGGTTGTATTTGACCTCGGGGGACCAGGATGCGCATGGCCAGCTTGACATCACTTGTGTTGGGGGCACCCAATTGTGTCAGCAAGTGTGTGTGTGAGAGAGAGGGGGAGGGAGAGGGAGAGGGAGAAAGGGAGAGGGAGGGAGGGAGAGGGAGAGGGAGGGAGGGAGAGGGGGAGAGGGAGAGGGAGAGGGAGAGGGGGAGGGGGAGGGGGAGGGGGAGGGAGAGGGAGAGGGAGAGAGAGAGAGAGAGAGAGAGAGAGAGAGAGAGAGAGAGAGAGAGAGAGACTCCCAATATACGAGATAAAATATTAAAATAAAACCACAATAACATCACTATTATATGGCTCCATAGAGGCATATGTGTAGGTGATCACACTTATTTCTAGTGAAGCCTTCTAAGTTTAGTTGCAAAATATGGAAGTGAGGTCTAATATCTTTTGTCAGTGAGTTAAATGTCTACGGAGATTCTCAGTCATCCAGGTCTTGGTTGTCCCAAAGGCACTTTTTCAAGAGGCAACTGGACTTTCTGGTTTTTCTTTGAAGACATTTCACTTCTCATCCAAGAAGCTTCTTCAGCTCCGACTGGATGGTGGGAAATGGAAGGTTGGGAACCATCCATTCGGAGCTGAAGAAGCTTCTTGGATGAGAAGTGAAACGTCTTCAAAGAAAAAACAGAAAGTCCAGTTGCCTCTTGAAAAAGCACCTTTGGGATTGTCAGTGAGTTCTTAAAAGAACTGTCATAATCGAATTGCCGCTGTTGCAACCTTTGACTATGAGAGATGCAATATCTGGTTTGGTTGCCCTGTGTGTAGACTTTTAGCTGCTCTGTTAGGACAGAACATTTGCTGGAGTGTACCATTGTAGAGGTAGCCTACACTTCATACTCCAATTATTAGGTGAACCTATTTGCTTTTCATCTCCCTAATTAATATACAGATTGATTCTCGGTTCAGATTAGAAAGCTGTAACACAACAAATTATGTATAGTGGTTGAGACATCAGGCTAGAAACTGAGAGGCTATGAGTTCTAGTCCTACCTCAGTTGATCTTGTGCCAGTCACTTTTCTCTCAACCCTATGAAGGAAGTAATGGCCAACCACTTCTGAAAAAAACTTGCCAAGAAAACTGCAGGGCCTTGTCCAGTCAATCTCCCCAAAAATTATACAGAATTGAATTGAAGGGAGGAAAAACAATATTTTATCACCATCCCCACCATCATCATTCAACAATACTGTCCACATAATCTCTTGTTATAAGGCCTTTCAGAAACTCAAAATAGTTTGGAGATATTCTTCTCTCCTCTCCTCTAAAGGAATTTAGTATCTATATTTATCGAGGTACAATATGTTCACAAAAGTGAAAAGAAAATTCGGGCTAGCTTTATTCAAAAATGTATCAGTTGAGCTATTGACCAGAACTCAAGCAGTTGATTACATATCGGTGGGCGCGAAAATATCTTTTTGGTAGCACACTGCTTCTTGGTGAAATTGGATTTATTGGAATTAAACTGCCTAGATCAGTGGTTCCCAACCTTTTTGTGATCGAGTACCACTTGGAGGTCCCGTACAGTCGCCGCGTACCACCTGGTTCCAGAGAAACTAAATTCGATCAGATATCACTTTATTTCCATAATTGTACCGTTCCTTTTTTGGCCCCGCGCATCCAGCAACTGGATTCTCGGGCCGCTGGGACCAGGTGGGTGGCGTGTGGCAACAATTGCAAATCGTTGCCAGATTAACTTGTGTCAGGCAGTAAACATTTTTGTGAAGTAAAAAATAACTAACTAAAAATCGTTCATGACCCCGAAAGTGTTCGCGTACCACCTGGAAGGCCCTCGCGTACCACTAGTGGTACACGTACCACAGGTTGGGAACCACTGGCCTAGATCCTAATATCTTGATCCTCTTATGTTCATTTTCTTTCAGTTCCTTGTTCCAGAACCTTTATCAAGGTACCACTTGGCAATCAGGTTTATCCACTGCCTGCATTCTTAAGGTATCAGTGATGTTTCTCTCTGGCTTTGGAATCACATACTGCAATTTTAAGGAACAATCATCTTTTACTTTAGCAGATAACATCACAATCTGTTTTACTAATGAAGTTCAGCTGATTGCACACATTGTTCTCCCGTGCTCAATCCGTCGCGAGCTGCCATTGAGATCTATCTGATGAAAAGGCAAGGTGTAATTGTTTTGAATGGATTAAATTTAATTTATTGTTACCTTTAAGATATTTTATTTTAATTGCTTTAGTGCTGACGATAAATCTTAATGTCATTAAATCCATTTTTATTACCGCTTAATACCAACAGTCTTGAGATAATAACAACATTTAGAAACATAGCAACTTAACAATGAAGGAAAAAAAGGATGCATTGTATGTTGTACTAGTTTTCTTTCTAAAGGAATAGAAAAGTGTAAAAAAAATCAGTGCAAGACAACTCATTGTTTCTGTCGCAATCCCACCCACTGAGCTGAATCGGATTCTGTTTATGCATCACTGTGCAGCAAATGTTTGATAAGGTAAATATTATCCTTTTTATGCAGATTATCTAAGCATAAATATAAACATGATTCTTCGTGTTAAAATAATCTGGCAAAATCAGTACTTACCTCTCCTCTGTCTAGATATTATCAAATGCAGAACATTAAATACAGGAGCTTTACCGATAGCTTCTGCCTTCCTCAACTAGAGGAAAGAATTTAGAATAGAATAGAGCTGGAAGGGACCTTAGAGGTCTTCTAGTCCAGCCCCCCATTCAAGTAGGAGAATTTTAGCAGTCTTGGAAGAGGGCGCAAACCTATATATGAAGCACAGTGAATTATCCAATTCCTAAACAAATTTTCAATCAAGCTTCTAGAATTCTAGAATGTAAATTCTACAATTTACATTCTGTACAACCATTCATTGCTAGGAACTCAATTGTCACCAGAATGCAAATACAGTCAAATAGGACTTTTAACTCTTCTTAACTCAAAATCAAACACCAATCTTACAGTCTTCATGTTTTATGTTTCTCTTAACTTGGTTGTTAATGTCGATTACAAGTTTACATTCTCAACTTTCCCCTCTCCAACCGTCACGTCAAAGGATTCCAGACCTTTAGCCATCTCATTCTACATGATAAGCGCTATGTTCTTAGACCTCAAAGCATTGTTAGAGACCCCACACACCCACTTTATAGTCTGTTTCTGTTGCTCCTTTCTGGGAGGAGGTTTCCAAGTATTTCTAGCAGGACTACCAGATTCTGCAACAGCTTTGTTCCTTAGGACATCCGTCCAGTAAACTCGCAAGATTTGTTTTTCTCACCATGTACATGTATACTAGACTGTGCTGTTTCTCCGTGTCATATAATATATGTGGGTACATGCATAATTTTGTATTTATTTATTCATTTTGTCATGTTCATGTAGTGTATATTGGAGGTGGTGACCCTTTGAGAGCTGTATGCAACGAAATTTCATTTTAATGTATGCCGATTTGTGTACATTCAAAGTGACAATAAAGTTATTCATTCTATTCTATTCTATTCTATTCTATTCTATTCTATTCTATTCTATTCTATTCTATTCTATTCTATTCTATTCTATTCTATTCTATTCTATTCTATTCTATTCTATTCCAATTATTCTGATATATATTGTATTGTATTGTATTGTATTGTATTGTATTGTATTGTATTGTATTGTATTGTATTGTATTGTATTGTATTGTATTGTATTGTATTGTATTGTATTGTATTGTATTGTACCGTACCGTACCGTACCGTACCGTATCCTATCCTATCCTATCCTATCCTATCCTATCCTATCCTATCCTATCCTATCCTATCCTATCCTATCCTATCCTATCCTATCCTATCCTATCCTATTCTGGTATATATTGTTTTGTTTTGTTTTGTTTTGTATTTCTGTTCTGTTCCGTTCCGTTCCGTTCCGTTCCGTTCCGTTCCATTCCATTCCATTCCATTCCATTCCATTCTATTCTAATTATTCTGATATATATTGTATTGTATTGTATTGTATTGTATTGTATTGTATTGTATTGTATTGTATTGTATTGCTATTGTATTGTATTGTATTGTATTGTATTGTATTGTATTGTATTGTATTGTATTGTATTGTATTGTATTGTATTGTACGGTACGGTACCGTACCGTACCGTACCGTACCGTACTGTATGGTACCGTACGGTACGGTACGGTACGGTACGGTACCGTATCCTATCCTATCCTATCCTATCCTATCCTATCCTATCCTATCCTATCCTATCCTATCCTATCCTATCCTATCCTGGTAGATATTGTTTTGTGTAGTTTAGTTTTGTTTTGTTTAGTTTTGTTTAGTTTTGTTTTGTATTTCTGTTCCGTTCCATTCCATTCCATTCCATTCCATTCCATTCCATTCCATTCCATTCCATTCCATTCTATTCTATTCTATTCTATTCTATTCTATTCTATTCTATTCTATTCTATTCTATTCTATTCTATTCTATTCATTGGTCAGACTGTAAGTGTTCTTGTCCCAAATGAAGATTTTTGGGGGACCTCATCAATAATGCAATGCTCTAAGGTTCAGGTACAATGGGATAATGATGTTGCTAGATTTGTATGACATTTCAAACTCTCAGATGTTCAAACTCTCCTGAAGGGTGGGTGGCTCCCACCCGGATGACATTCCAGAGGGCCTTAAAGGCAGAATTATTTTGCATTCGAAACTCTGCAACTTGCTGAAGACACTCCATTCACCTAAAGGCAATTGTTTCCTGCTCCAAATGGATTCAAGATGGAATTTGGAAATGTTGCTTAAAATCCTCTAATGTTGGGACGATTCCTATTATAGCCACCTTAAACTCTATTTATATATCCATGGGTTAAAGATACCCAGAGACCTGGATTCATACACAGTTTTCATTAAGACATTTTCAATGCTACATTTTCTGAATCAATTAAAAATAACTAAGAAATCCATCATATATATATATATATATATATTTCAAGCCGCGTGTCTTGAAACAGCTGGTAAATTAGCTTGCGAATATATCTCACTACCTACGCTTTTTCATGGTTACAATTCAAGATATACATGCCAAATCAAGCAATTTTTGGACAATGAGTGGCACATTTTTTTCATGTGTGTGTGTGTGTGTGTGTGTGTGTGTGTGTGTGTGTACCCCAATTATGTAGACTACGGAAAAATGTATCAAAATACATTATATTAAGAAAGTTGTTTCTATATTTGTAAAGTGCACATTAAGTATAGAGCCATTTCTGAGTACTTTTTTGTTGGGTGAGGAGGTCAAATTCATAAAAGAATGCAGGAAGGAATACTCTTTTTTTTTAAATGAGAAAATGTATATGTGTGTGTATTCTAAAATATCTAAGAGGGATTAGAATCAACCGTACAGAAAAAAATTGCAGATTTCTGAGCAGTACTGGACTGCAGACAGAGAGATGGAATCAGATTGATCTGGATAATAGCATTTTAAGAGCAAACAATTCAGAATGACCAGGTCGTTTAATAAAATTAAATTACTGCATGGCATTTTCAAACTTTCTCTTTCTTTGCCAGCCTAAAGTTCTCTGTTCCCTCCTTTAACAGATCTCTGAAGGTTTTTTCCCCCTGAATCTCAAATATCTACATTGTTTTGTTTCAAACTCATGACAAAAACAATAAATTTTCATGACCGGCGTCAATGAAGCATTGATGAGATTTCAGGATGAAACATCAGCTCAAAAGACCAGAGGAATTTAGCCTCAGAAGTTGCCTTACTTCATGACACAGATTTCTATACATAAAACTCTGCTTTGCACAGATTCATCCTACAGGTAAATGTTTCGGCTTTCCCAGACTGGGATACTTTGCACACATTCATTCATGCTTTGTGTAACGTCCTGTCTGGACTACTGCAATGTTCTTTAGATCAGACTGTCCTTGAGGACTATCCAGAAATTGCCGTTGATCCAGAATGCATCGGGTGTGACACCTGATTAAAAATTAAAAATCAGGTGTGACAAGCAATTTACCTTTATAATTCAGGATTGGAAAATCTGCAGGATTACTTTCTTCTAAAGTAAAGTAAGGGCTGTGAAAATAGCTACAGACCCCTCACATCCTGGACATAAATTGTTTCAACTTCTACCCTCAAATGATGCTATAGGGCTCTGCACACCAGAACAACTAGACACAAGGACAGTTTTTTCTCTAATCACTCTGCTAAACAACTAATTCCCACAACACTGTCAAATAATTTACTAAGACTGTATTACTGTTATTCTTCTCATCCTTCCTATTACCTATGTCCTCCCACTTATGACTATAACCTTGTTGCTTGTATCACTATTTATATCGTTTTATTTAGTTTCCTAGTATGATTTGATTGCTTATTTAGTATCCTATGAGTATCACTAAGTGTTGTATTTATTTATTTTTATTTATTTATTTAAACACTCTTATAGGCCGCCCAATCCCGTGGGACTCAGGGCGGCGTACAGCATGAATAAGAACGTACATTTAAAAACAATCATAATTTAAATTAAAATATAATTAAAAGAACATTATAAACACAACATTCAGGGGGAATCTGATTGTCCTATTCACCCCATCTGCCGGAAGAGCCATGTTTTTAAGGCTTTACGGAAGGCCAGCAGGGTGGGGATAGTCCGGATCTCTGGTGGAAGTTGGTTCCAGAGGGACGGGGCTCCCACAGAGAAGGCCCTCCCCCGTGGCCCCGCCAGTCGGCATTGTTTGGCCGACGGGACCCGGAGGAGGCCCGCTCTGTGGGACCTAACCGGTCTTAGGGAGGTATGTGGTAGGATGCGGTCCCGCAGGTAACCTGGGCCTGAGCCATGTAGGGCTTTAAAGGTAACGACCAACACCTTAAATTGCAACCGGAGACTAATTGGTAGCCAATGCAGCTGGCGAAGGAGAGGTGTTACGTGGGTGTATCTTGGTACACCCACTACAGCTCGCGCAGCTGCATTCTGTACCAGCTGGAGTCTCCGGATGCTCTTCGAGGGTAGCCCCATGTAGAGCGCGTTACAGTAGTCTAGCCGTGAGGTGACAAGGGCATGAGTGACTGTGAGCAAGGCCTCCCTCTCCAAGTAAGGTCGCAATTGGTGCACAAGACGGATTTGTGCAAAGGTCCCCCTAGCCACAGCTGAAAGATGTTGCTCCAATTTTAGCTGTGGGTCTAGGAGGACACCCAAATTGCGAACCTGTTCTGAGGGAGTCAATTTTTCTCCCCCGAGAACCAAGGAAGGACAGTCGACATAGTCCTTGGGAGGCAATATCCAGAGCCACTCAGTCTTGTCTGGGTTGAGCCTGAGTCTGTTCACTCCCATCCAGACCCTCACATCGTCCAGGCAGCGGCACATTACATCAACTGCTTCACTGAACTGACACGGGGTGGAGATGTACAACTGGGTATCGTCAGCATACTGCTGATACCTCACCCCATGTCGTCGGATGATCTTGCCCAGCGGTTTCATGTAAATGTTAAACAGGATGGGCGAGAGGACCGAGCCCTGTGGCACCCCGCAAACCAGGGGCCTAGGGGTCGACCTCTGTCCTCCTGTCAACACCGACTGCGTCCTGTCAGAGAGGTAGGAGGAGAACCACCGTAAAACAGTGCCTCCCACTCCCATCTCCCCAAGACGACGCAGAAGGATACCATGGTCAATGGTATCGAAAGCCGCTGAGAGGTCAAGTAGCACCAGGATGGAGGAATAACCCCCATCCCGGGCTCGCCAGAGATCATCCATCAGTGCGACCAAAGCAGTCTCCGTACTGTAGCCGCACCTGAAACCCGATTGAAAGGGATCCAGATAATCCGTATCCTCCAAAAGCCGCAGGAGTTGGAGCGACACCACCTTCTCAACAACTTTACCCAAAAAGGGTAAGTTGGAGACTGGACGGAAGTTCTTTAAATCCGCTGGGTCCAGGGAAGGCTTCTTGAGGAGGGGCCTCACCACCGCAGCTTTTAAAGGCTGTGGGATGGATCCCTCTCTCAAAGAAGCGATCACAACCGCCTGGAGCCAGCCGCGTGTCACCTCCCTGCTGGCAGAAACCAGCCAGGAGGGGCACGGGTCCAATAAACAAGTGGAGGCGCTCATCGCTCCTATGGCCTTGTCCACATCCTCAGGAGTGACAGGTTCAAACTCGTCCCATATAACAGGACTAAGACTCACCCCTGTATCTTATGATTCTTGATGAATGTATTTTTTAATGTATACTTGAGAGCATAAGCACCAAAGACAAATTCCTTCAGTGGTGGGTGGGTTCCTACTGGTGGGTGGGTTCCTACCGGTGAAGTCCACTCTACCGCACTGGTAGCAGCTGGCCGATTACGTAATTTGTGCACGACAACAGTCCGTCGTCTTCACCGGTCCGTCTTTTTTTCAGAATTTTTGGGCTTTTTTTGCTTCTTGCACATGCACGGAAGCAAAATCTCACGAGGGGACGTGCACGCGCGTGAGATTTCAGTGATTTTTATCTTCCACGCATGCATGGAAGCAAAAAAATCACCAAAAGCACATACGCGTAGCGTGCGCGTGCACGCACAAAATGTGGAGATGCGCATGCAGCACGCCGGTAGCAACTTGGAGAGCAACCTGCACCTGAATTTCTTGTGTGTCCAATCACACTTGGCCAATAAAGAATTATATTATTCTATAAAGGTAAAGGTAAAGATTCCCCTCACACTTATGTGCTAGTCGTTCCCAACTCTAGGGGGCAGTGCTCAGTTCCGTTTCAAAGCCAAAGAGCCAGCACTGTCCGAAGACGATTCCGTGGTCATGTGGATGGCGTGACTAAACACTGAAAGTGCACGGAACGCTGTTACCTTCCCACCAAAGGCGGTCCCTATTTTTCTACTTGCATTTTTTACGTGCTTTCGAACTGCTAGGTTGGACGAAGCTGGGGCAAGTAACGGGAGCTCACTCCATTATGTGGCGCTAGGGATTCGAACCGCCAAACTGCCAACCTTTCTGATCGACAAGCTCAGCATCTTAGCCACTGGGCCACTGCGTCCCCTACATATTAGTCTATAAATAATTATATTCTAAAGATCTCTCCTTGCCCTTTGAGTTCTGGAAGAAAAGGCTTTCTTGGAGTCCCTGTTCTTAGGAACTGCCATTTACAAGGATTGTAAGACCCAAAATTTCTCAGACATGGTCTCCCTTGGCAGGAACAGCAATCTTCCTGTTAACAAATAGATCCAAATTCTGTTAGCTTTTTATAAAGCCATCAAGACCTTGCTGTTTAATAAGTATTTGAGATCTGAAGCAACATTCATATGTCTCCCAGGGATGACTGGGGTAGAATAGGCTGCAATTGTTCCTCACCAATGAGAAAGTTAGTGTTAAATTGTTGTGTTTTAGTTTTTAATTTTATTACTCTTCTGAAGGTCTGTAAGCCACTCGTAGTCAGGCATGATTGGATCAGCATATAAACCTAGTTAAGTGAATAAATTGATCTTGGATTTTTCATTTTGATAGCCTGGAACAAATTGATAG